>OX453089.1:6333745-6548280 GCA_949708635.1 Hirtodrosophila cameraria
TCACAGACTATAAGAGCTAGAGACACCAAACTTGGCATGCAGGTTCCTGTACCATACGCAGATCATGCACCCCCCCGCACCCCGCAAATCGCAAAAGACTCCCACAGCCACAATTTTAAAGATAAAGCTTTGATTTTTGGTACACATATATTTTATGCTGATCAGCTGTGTATATTTCATCACGATCGGATAAATAACACCAAAGTTAGTGGAAGAATCTATTACCCCCGACTCAGCAGGCAGAAACAACAGTTTGACAGGAACTGGACGCGTTAAGTGCGCTCCTTGGTTGTGTTGCCGCTGAACTGCTTGAAATGCAAGTTGGGAGCAGGGAGTCTCGTAGTCGGGCATACTCGAGAAGAGTATTCTCACTTGTTTTTATAATATTTTGAAAATTGCTACAAATTACCATTCAAGCCACTTTTTTCTCCTTTTCATACAAAATTTTTCTGAGATCATTCCATACAAAAGTTAAGTTTGAGTACTTCTCATTTCGCTGTCTCGCACTCAAAACTTTTAAAGCCACAGTTCGATCGACTTTCGTAATATAGAGCAGCTTATTATTCCGATTCTCATAATAATACCAGTTAATGTTTTTATCCATCTTTTTACACTGTCGATTGTGGATTTTGTATTAACTTTTTTTTCACAATAAAATGAATGGAATATATTAAACAGCTGACAGTTTTTTTGAAGAGTATTCAGGAGTTGAACTTTTCTCATTAGTAAATATTTCTTGTTATTTCTAAGTTTGCATTCGTGGTTTGGTTTGTTTGTCTGTTTGTTTGTTTGTGCTTGTTGTTTGTTGCTGTTTGTTTTGCTTTCCCAAAAGACAACTTCTTGGCAGCACCCGAGGGCCCAGCCTCATTTCTTTTAACTTGAGTCTTGTTCTCTTGGTCTGACTCTGACTCTGGTACTTGTTCTTGTTCTGGGTCTGTGTGTGATTCTGAGTCTGAGTCTGAAACTGAGTTTGAGACTGAGTCTGAGGCAGCGCATGTAATTGGCTTAGCAAGACTTACACATGACCGCAAAATTGTTAAACTCGCATTAGTTGACGGTGTGTGTGTTGTTGTTGTTGTGCTTGAGTTTTCTTTACAGTTATTACACATGCAGTGGGACGCATGTAGGTACTTAGATGGAACAGCATCAAAGACTTAAGATCCGCTATAAAACATAATTTAATTATTTTTGTGCGCTGTGTGGTAATTACAATGGTTGTTGTTCATCTTGGTCAAGTGCTGTCTTGAATTTCACGCGACCCATTTTGAAATCTCATTTCATTTACTTGGGTGTTTTTTGTGATGATTTATGGCGACTTTTGTTTTGTTTTTTTGGTTTCTTTTGGACATGCCAAAAGTATTTTTCCTCATTTTACTGTTAATCTCTTTTGTCGGCGTGAAAGAGCATAAATTTGATTGCTTTCTAATTTGTTGTTATGGTATGAGAACTCAAGTGCTCTTTTGGCCAAATATTTACTTAATTTTCTTGCTGTTTATTCAAAGCGTCTGCACATTTCCCCATTCCCAGCATAAACATCATAAAATTGTGCGCATTACTAAGAAAATCACTTTAATTGATATTTATTTTATTGAAATTGCAAAAGAAAATAGCTTTTATCCTTTTTTCTAATGTTTGTTAAAATAAATATTTGTTTAGCTTGTCGAATTTCATTCTTTCTACGCAATTTATTTAATTGTCTTAATTGCTTAGGATTAGCCAAATAATAAATGCAATTTATATATAAATATGAAAACGGCGCAATTGCTCGTAATGGCTTTAGTTTTGAGTAAATAAAACTCAATAAATATATCTGCTTTTGATTTTTGTGTATTCTCAACCTTTTGTACACACTATTCTATTGGATATTTGCACATTGTTTCACATTTTTGCCATTTTATCACAGGCTTTCCGCTGCACAGCTTTCAATTTTGTGCCTGCAACGGCTAAATCCCATTGATAGTTGCAAATGGATTTATTGAGCCAGTTTTTTTCATCCCATTTTTTCCATTTTCAATTAACGTTTGTATTCATTGTCATGGTAGATTTTAGACGAGTGTATTGTTTGGACTGCACAATTGAAATCTAAAGTAAGTGGAGCTGTTAACATTCAGTACATTCAGCAAGTACTCGAAAGCTTATTTGAGTTTTGTAAGACTTAGCTGTAGAGGCGCGATGATTGTTTCTAGGCAAATATTTGCTTTAATTAAAAACTTCTTATTGTAGCCACAAAGTACAATTTACTTGTGAAGTATATTTTTCAATTCCGTTTCTAATTAAACTTCTTTTCACGGGCTTGCAACAAAAAAGTGAACATAACTTTTGTTTGAAAGAAAACCACTTTTAAATATTTGACGTTTGTTGCATGAAATCATGTAATATTTGCTTAAGTATTGAAAATTTAAGTTAGCAAGACTCATTTGTGAAATTTCTCACACGGATTGTTTAAACGCTGCCATATATTCAAGAAAAATCTCGCACGCAATTTTATTTTACAAAGAAATCGCATCGTCTAAACACCGCTTAAGAAATATGTCAAATGGAATTAGGTACGTTTAGGCCAAAGATGACTGTAAGTTTTTATTTTCTAACAAAATTTGTTTACGATTTGGCTCTTTCACTGCTACAAATTGTAGACCCATGTTTGGATTTAGCACAATGCCTTTGGCACTAAGCTGGACTTGATTAGAGCTTTTGCTTAAAACAGAATTGTCTAGTTACTTAAGACTTTTATAACTTGAAGTTGGACCTGAGAAGAACAGTCTTCTTACGGATTCCAACAAGTTGAGCTGAAGTATTTAAAAGTATAATAGAAAATTATAAAAGAATAAATATTTAAGTTAATTCAAAGCTCACACATGTCACACACGCTCAGACAAAGTTATCAAAGAAAGAGATTTGCAAGTCTTAAGAGATGTCAATGTACTTATTTTTATGATGCAATGCAATGCTAACGATATATATCTCTTATATATATATGGGTATTCATAACTTATAACTATCTGACATAAATGTAAGCACGTACTTTTTTTATATACTCGTAAATGCAATGCAATGCTTTACCTTTGCATAATGTCTCGTTGATTGCTCCACATTATATGTACAACTGCGACGAAATAACATTTTTTATGTCACACTTTTATCTTTCTCTTTTTTTTGTGATTTTATTTTATTACTTCTTTTAGTTTTGCATATTCTGTTGGCTTAGTGACAAATTTTGCATTTTTTTAAAATGCTGTAATCATTTTAAAATCTTGATACAGCATGCAAATTCTTGTTGGGCTTGTGTTTTGTTTGTTGTTATAATTTTCGTTATATTTTTGAATGAAAATTGGCAACGTGTGCACGCTGTTTTGTGGGTCAACACAATGAAATTATCTGCTTATTTTTTGGTCAGGTGATAAATGACGTGAAAGCGTGTTCGTTGCCACAAAATGTTTCGTAGCTAAACACAAAAGCAATTTTTAGTTATTGGCAAACACGCGTACAACATGTTTTAAACATTTGCATGCCACACATAGCTTTTTTGCTATTATCATTAATTCTTTGGTTTTTTTTTTGTGGTTTTAGTTAGCGCGTACCACTTTCGATTTGTAGCCATAAAATATGTGGGTATAATTATAATTGGCAGCTAGACACGTTAACTGGCAAACAGGCAACAAGCAACAAGATGTGCTCTTAAATTCGCTTAAGGTTGTGCAACCGCGCGGCAACGCGTCGTAAAGTAAACTGAAGTTGATATTGCTGCCGTCACACGGCAGAGTTTAAATTAGCAACAAGCGGCGACATAACACCAGCAACAACATGTACATGTGTGTGTATGTGTTTTTAATGTGTGTGACTCTTTGTGCAACGCTGCTGGAAGTTGCTGAAGTGTGGCAGCAACAATAGCAGCAACAACATGCTGTAGCGTGTTGCAAATTGGAGCAGCAGCAACAGCCTCAATCAGGCATGCAAAAAGCACAAAGTATCTCTCATATCTTATATCATGAAATGGTCAACAAAAACTCTGTCCAAAAATAAATGCAACAAAGCAAGCAACGTTGTCAACAAAGTTTCAGCTCTGTTTGTTTTTGTGTTGCAGCTTTCACTGCTGCTGACGTCGCAGGTAGCAGGTAGCAGCATCAAACCAAATGCAATTAATCCACGTACCCAACTTGCTCATATCACATATAATACCCTATATATACACTCTTCTTTAAACCAGCCAAATGACCAAATGTTCAACTTCCGCTGCGCTTGAAGAATTTTACACGCACATCTGAACAAATGCTTCCGTTTCTGGCAGCAGCTGTTGCTGATGTTGCTTGTTGCTGCTACTACGGCTGCAATTGCATTACCATTGCTGCTGTGTCGTCAGCTAAAATTGCTGTTGCTTGGAACACGAGTTTGTGTGTGTGTGTGTGAGTTTATCTTTAGGCTATAGCCATATTGATCCTTGCAGCTTGTGAGTTAAAGCAGGTTTAAATAAGAAATGCGATTGGAAACGATTGACAATACTGAGAGAGAAATTATTGGTATTGGGCGAGAACTATTGACAAGTTGATATTTTCTTAATGAAATTTGAACATAAGACTTATGGTTTAAAAAACATTAGAAATGCTTTAGTTTTTGGTAATTTTTTTTTTATAGCGAACAATTTCTTTGCTTAAATTGAAGTTTTGTCACGATTTGAACTAGTTTTAATTAACATTTTTTGGAAATTTTCTTTACTTGACACCGTCTACGCCAAAAATGATTCTAAAAATCTGGATTTGGTTTCAAAAAAACCGAAAAGATATTAGAATTCGATATCCGCCTGTTACTAGTTTAAATTAAAAGGGTGTTAACAGCGCTGTATACGTTAACAGCAGCACCAAAATCAACAGTACTACTATTCTGTTAACGCATACAGCACTGTTAACGATAACAGCACTCGCTATGGATGCGTTTGGGAAAACTTTAAATGAAGTTTTCTTAGTGAATTTAGCAAAAAAGGCAACTTCCGCCACTGGAAATCGTGTTTTTAACCTTTTCCGCATATTGTAGAATCGTTTTTTTTTTTATAATTTTCTCTCCGTGTAGCTACCAATTGCTCTTCTGCTAGATGAAAGTAATTTGCTGCAACCGAGTGAATTCTGAAAGCCAAAGTCTTTCCTTTAATTAGCCCACTCTCTTGTTGGCATTCACCTTATTTAAATTGCATAGCCAAGGGTGTTTCCAATGCTCAGGTTGAACAACCTAGCTGAGTTTTAATATATTTCTAATTTTGTTGTGGCATGTGCATTATGAATTCAACACAAAAGTAAAACAAGAAATGTTGGAGAGTAGTAATTAATTTTGCTTTAGCCAGTTTTATTGAAGGTGAGATAAAACCCGAATCGGGTCTACAAAACAAGTCAATGGACTGCACACAATGACTAAGTCGAGCTATGTAAAATATCCGCACAGAAATTCGTATTATTTTGATTGTTATTTAATAAACAATTGCAATCAAATGAAAAACCGAAATGAAATGACATGTGCTGTGAACATTTCAGTTATTATTTCTCAGCTTAAATAATTACAGCGCAATTTAATTGTCTGTTTGAATGAATATTAGCTGACTTTTAATAATGCTTGTGCATTTGTGACTAGCATTTATTATTAGCATGTATGCTATAAATATATTTATTATGTAATTTGCGGTTTTATTAACTTGTATGCGAAAACCGCAAAAAGTTTTCAATTATTTTTTAATGACACTTGCAGTTGAACCGTTAGAAAAACAACATATTAAACATAGTTTTTCCACGCTTTTAGAGGCAGCACAACTTTTATGTTGTTGTGAATATCTCATTTTTCACAAGTGTTGCATGTTGTGTTAACATTAGATAAAAACATAGAAGAACTTTTTCATATTGTTATGAATAATTAAAATATAATTTGAATATGCATAAATGTTAAAAATAGTTCAATTCACGCACACACATGACCTACATATATAAAAGAAAGACTTTCTGTTGTTAAAAATTCTTGAAAATATCTATGTGAAATATGTAACAAAAGCAATTTTCACGCTGCCTTCAGTGAATCTCATACATTCTCAATGTTGCCAGGAGAGCTATAAAAGCAACCTCAACTATGTTATGTAAATACCGATTTTAACTGGAAGCAACTGAAAGCAGCCAAAACTATGCGTATGTAGAACTATTTGTGGTAGAACAAAAATAATAGTAAAAGATTTTGCATAAAATAGTAGAATTTCAGCTTCGCTTCTTAAATCAGTCAGCGTCAATTCGAATGTAAATAACAAAAAATTGTTGAGGCGTAAAACGCTGCACAGATAAACTGCTGAATGAAAAGAATTCTTATATTTGCTAAAAGTTTTAAGCCAAAGAAATTGAATCCAAATAAAATTACTGAAAAGAAAACGATGTTAAAAAAGAACTTAAGAAAGTAAAGAGATAGACATTGCTATGTGTAATACAAAATTTCCTTAAGCATTTATTTTGTAATTTATTTTACATTAAGCTCTATACAAACTAGCTGCCTGTTGAGCTTTCTTTTACTTATTTTGATATATTCTATAATATGTGTCAAATGACAACACTGCTTAGAAAAAAATGTACTTATGCTAAACTAAACTCGCTCCACGTGCAGAAAAATGCCAGCAACTGTGCCCAAAACAAACGATTTTGGATCATAAATTAGTGGTATATCAGTCTTATCGCATGTGCTAAACTTAAAGTTGCTTATCATCTGAGCCAGACCAATACGCGCCTGCATTTGGCCAAAACGCAAGCCAACACAATTTCTAGGACCATCTCCAAAAGGCAGCCACTCAACAGAATCACGGGCTGCCACTTGTTCGGCTGTGAAACGCTCAGGATCAAATTTCTCTGGTTCAGGATAAAAATCTTCATCACGATGATAGGCAGCTGCTGGTATTATAACCTGTGTGCCTTTTTCAATGACATACTTGGGATGACCAGGTACTACGTAATCGTTCAAAGCTCTGCGTTCAAGCATAGGTAGGATTGTATACAGGCGAAGAGTTTCTGTTGAGGAAGATACGGAGTTAAGCATACAATATACAAAAGAAGTATTGCTAAACTAACCAGAAATAACCTGATCCAAGTAACGCATGGCCTTAATACTTTCATAGGTCAGTTTTCCATCGTGTTGCTGCAGAACAGTCTGAATCTCTTCCCTCAGCCTATCCTGTATGTCTTGATGCTGTGCCAGTTCATACAAGCAGTAGCTCATAGTTGAGGAGGAGGTCTCGAAGCCAGCCAGATAGAAGACAAAGACCTGGGCTGCCAGCTCACCAATGTCCATGCCTTTGACCACTTCACCATTATCCATAGTAAAGGTGCCCTTTTGCTTCAGTTCAATCAGCATATCCATAAAGTCATTCCGTTTTATGTTCTCCCGCTCTCTGTACTTGATAGTCTCCTCAACTAATCCCATGAAGAACTCGTGCACTTCAGGATGCACCATGCGCATACGCAGCTTGCGGGCAAGATCGGGAAAGCTGAATTGGAATGCCGTCAGAATAGCACCGTGTCTGAACTCCGTAAAGGCCTTGCGTCCCATAGTGCGGAAGTCAGTTTCCGGAGTGCGTAGAGTATTGCATTCAATGCCAAAGGCACAGGTGCCTATAACATCGGTGGTATAGCGTGCATTGAGCGCTTTAATTTCGATAATAGCACCTTTCGAATTCGCTGGAACCTCTTCAAACATAACTCGAACAAATTCTTCAGACACTTTGATCACAGTGGGAAACATAAACTTCATTTTGCCAGATGTAAAGGTGGGCGACACTTTCTGTCGCATCTCCTTCCAACGAATGCCATCCAAGGAGAAAAGATTACCTGTCAATGGATCGTCGCGTTGATTATGAAACTGGCCACGATCCGCAAAGTTGGAGAAATCCTTAATTAAAACATGCTTCGCCAGTTTTATATCCATAACGAAAGCGGTGCGCTGATGCAGAAAGTTGAAGCCTACAAACGGATGACCAGTCTTACGAAATTTATTGTAATATTCCTCCAAAATATCATGAACAACTCGAGTCTTTCTAAATCCAACGAGATTGCCATAGAATGGATGCGGTGGTTCCTGAGGTATTCCACGACTCCGCCAATAGTTCGTATTGCGGTGCAAAATAAATGCTATCAACGCTGATATCGCGATTACCAAATATATTAAAAACATCATCTTTCAATGACTTTTCGTGAAAAACTGAGCGTTGTTGAGGCAAGCACGCTCGATTTTATACTCTGCATGGTCGACTACATATGGTTATTATGAGTATAATCGTGACTCAGCATAAAAAATGTGGGTGTGAGGGATAGTGTGTTGTGTGTATTAGTTTATGATAACACAGTCGAATGTTAACTCATGCTTAGCTTCATTTTGATAACACACAATAGAAAGTATGCATTGACGATCGTTTGTATTGTGTTGGGATGCAGTTTTAAATAAAAACCGAAAAAAAGAGCTTAATATTTCAGCAAGCTGAAGCTTAAATGCTCTTCCCATTATTGAAAAACTTATTAAATACGAATAAATGATCAAAATTGAATTAAAAATATTTCAAATTTATATTTTTTATCAATATGACTTAGCCAAATTTTGTGAGTGGATGATTTTGAGAGAATTCATTTTGTTAGAGTGCATTGTTGTTTGTTTACTTTTTGATGACAGTCAAATGCTAACTCATGCTTAGAACAGCTTCATTCTGATATAGATTGACATAGTTCTTGTCATTCTGCGATCCAAATTAAAAGAAAGGTATTATGTTTTCAGCGAACTGAAACTTTAATGCTCTTTTAAATATTGTTTCCATAATTGAACCCAAATTAAAACTAAGCAAGTACTACGAATGCAAAACTTATCATCTAAGAATAAAGAATACAACAAACTAAACTGAACCAACACAACTTTACTGCAAACAAATTAGTAATAACCTCTGAAAAGGTATAAAAACTCAATAATTGTAAATAGGTGTTATAAAATATATAATGTAAGCTTTGTAGTTTATAAAAGCACAATTTTGATAGCTCATATCACATAATCGAATGTAAACT
The DNA here is from genome assembly GCA_949708635.1 of Hirtodrosophila cameraria. Taxonomy (NCBI): domain Eukaryota; kingdom Metazoa; phylum Arthropoda; class Insecta; order Diptera; family Drosophilidae; genus Hirtodrosophila; species Hirtodrosophila cameraria. Next base: position 6,342,796 of record OX453089.1, read on the forward strand.
CATGTCTCGATTAGCTTAGTTTTGATAAGCCACCTACAAAGTAGTTGTATTAGCATTGCTATCCAAATTGATCTCAACCTAAGAGACACAAACGATTGTTTGTTTACAAGTTTAATAACCGGAAAAGAGAGTTTGTTAATTCAGAGAGCTGTTGCTTAATAGCTCTCTTGAATAATTTGTAATTGTTGTCTAAAGCAACTGAGCATTCTATAGTCGAGTGTGTTCGGCTAACAGATACCTCTTCTATTAGTAAGTTCTTATGCGTTAGTGTATTAACTTTTCAAACTCATGCTAAGGACTGTGGCTGAAGTTGCTTTCGTAGTTTCGTAGACGAGAGCAAAAACACATTTTAATCGAATCTTCATTTGTTGATAAACAAAAATATATATGCCCTCGAGTCGAACCTGCCTCTTTTATTCTATACAGAGTATAAAAAGAGTACAACACGTGTCAAGCCATTTATTTATCTTTTTTTTTAATTTGAAAATTTTTGGTATTTCTTTGAAAACCTTCTAAAAAAAAGTAAAAAGCTTAAAAATTACATTTCGTTGATATATTTATTTATTAATGAGTTCAGTATTTACCGGATTTTTACAAATGTCGCCCCAAAGATCGCAACCATCAATCAAGTTTCAAAGACTTAGAATGTTCTCTCTTTTCTTTATTCATTCTAATTTAATGCTTGATTCTTTATATGTATATATATATATATATATATATATATATATATATATATATGTACATATAAAGGCAAACGCGTAGCTTATAAATATAAAAATAGTTGAATATGCTTTAACAGCTATGACATCATTGAAAACTCAACAACATGCTCAGCCAACAAAAACAGTAACAACGCTTATTACAATTTGAAAACAAATCAAAAACTAAACACGCTCTACACGCAAATCAATGCCACCAATTGTGCCCATAACAAACTGTTTGGGATCGAAGTTAAGAGGAATATCTGTCTTATCACACACGGTAAACTTAAATTTGCTTATCATCTGAGCCAGGCCAATACGCGCCTGCATTTGGCCGAAACGCAAACCAATACAGTTTCTGGGACCATCACCAAAAGGCAGCCACTCGACAGAATCACGAGCTGCTTTTTGTTCGGCTGAGAAACGTTCGGGATCGAATTTCTCTGGGTCAGGATAGAGGTCTTCATCACGGTGATAGGCAGCTGCTGGTATTATAACCTGTGTGCCTGCCTCTATGACATATTTGGGATTACCGGGCACAACATAATCCTTGAGAGCTCTTCGTGACAACATAGGCACAATTGTATATAGACGAAGAGTTTCTGTTGAGCAAGAAATGATAGAGAGTTAAGAATCCAATATACTGCAGGGATCTTGCTTAACTAACCAGAAATAACCTGATCCAAGTAGTGCATGGCTTTAATACTTTCGTAGGTCAGCTTTCCATCGTGTTGCTGCAAAATAGTTTGAATCTCTTCCCTCAGCCTATCCTGTATGTCTTGATGCTGTGCCAGTTCATACAAGCAGTAGCTCATAGTTGAGGAGGAGGTCTCGAAGCCAGCCAGATAGAAGACAAAGACTTGGGCTGCCAGCTCACCAATGTCCATTCCCTTGACCACTTCACCACTTTCCAGGGTATAGCTGCCCTTCTGCTTCATTTCGATAAGCATATCCATAAAGTCTTTGCGCTTGATGTTCTCTCGCTCTCTGTATTTGATTGTCTCCTCAACTAATCCCATAAAGAACTCGTGTATATCTTGTGAAATTATACGCGTACGCAACTTGCGGGCTAGATCGGGAAAACTCATTTGGAAAGCCGTGATAAGAGCACCGTGGCGTCTCGCGGTGAAGGCCTTAGCTCCCATTGTGCGGAAATCGGATTCGGGAGTGCGTAGTGTGTTGCACTCGATGCCAAAGGCGCAGGTGCCTATAACATCGGTGGTATAGCGTGCATTGAGTTCTTTAACCTCGAGGATAGCGCCACCAGATTTGTCAGGTACCTGTTCAAACAAGACTTTCACGAATTCCTCAGATACGCGGATGACAGCCGGAAACATATTTTTCATTTTGCCAGATGTAAATGTGGGTGACAATTTCTGTCTCAGCTCCTTCCAACGGTTGCCATCCAAATTGAAAAGATGACCCGTAAGTGGATCATCGCGTGCATTGTGGAACAGGCCGCGATCGGCGAAATTATTGAAATCCTTAATCAAAACATTCTTTGCCAGTTTGGTGTCCATGATGAAGGCGGAGTTTCTATTCAAGAAATTGAAGCCCACAAACGGATGGCCACCATGACGAAATTTATTGTAGTACTCTTCCAAAATTGCGTGAACAGTTCGTGTCTTTGTAAATCCAACTAGATTGCCATGTATTGGATGAGGCGGCTCTTGAGGTATTCCCCGATTCCTCCAATAGTTTGAATTGCGGTGCAAATAATATGCTATTAATGCTAAAAGCGCAGTCAGCAAATATATTAGAAATAACATTTTGTGTGATCAGCTTTCAACGACTACTCGGCTAACACTGAACTCTGTTGGAGCGAATATCAGCATAAGTAAGCTAGTTGTAATACTGAGTAATCATTTTTAGATAATAGCAGTTATCAAGCTGTTTGACAGTATGTTATACTCATGCTTAGAGTCATTTTGACTATACCTACAGCTGATTATGTTCTCTCGCTATCTATGAAAATATGTTGTGTTGTTTGAAAAACTATTGTTATCATGAACTTGAGACATGGTCTAGTTTTCTGGGACTTTGTTTCCAAACGCAACACAATTTTTTCTTACACTATTAAATAGCTTGATGTAGCGATGAAAACAGGATGAAAAATCGTTTATTTTGGGAACATGCAGAAATCACACACCCAGCACTTTATAAAATCGTCTCCCGTCCCATCAGGCAGGTTTTTGCGCCTGTTATCATTTTTCATCCAGATTGACGGTTTTAAAAATATGTAAACGGTAACTCAAATATTTTTTCGTAAAAATCTTTGAAAATTAAATTTATCTCGATCTTGTTATCAGAAAAGTGGCATAGAACAGTTTTCCGACCATTTCCCGATATTTTGGATGGATTTCCCAAAATTTGTAAACGACGTAGCTTATGTTTTTGTAAGTGTGGCTTTTAAAATGAGTTTGACCACCCATTTTCCATCCAGAGGGTTGCATTTTTCAAAAAACCGGTATGCAGTCATTGATGAATTTTCATAAAAGGCTTTGAAAATGATTTTGAAGAAAATCGCCCAAGAACTTAACTTTCGTCTTTTTGACCAATTTTTATGTAGATCTTTAAAAATGAGATGGATGCTTATCGGATGAAAAAAAAAGGTTGCACACTACAGTTTTCAGTGAACTTTTACCATTTCCCAAATGAATTTTCCAAATTGCTTAGTACGCACTTTCAGCAAAAGATGGAACTTTTGTAAAAAATTCAGCCTTTCTGCTCTTATGGCTTGAACTGTGCAAGCGTTGCCAATTAATAATAGATTATAATAATTATCGGATTGTTTTTAAAATGTCGCCATAAAGATCGCAACCATCAATCAACTTTCATGGCCTTGCAATGTTCTCTCTTTTCTTTATTCATTCTAATTGCATGCTTGATTCTTTATATATATAAGTACATATAAAGGCAAACGCGTAGCTTATAATTATAAAAATAATTGAGTATGCTTCAACAGCTATGACATCATTGACAAAATCAACATAATATTAACATCACTGCTTATAATAATTTGAAAACAAATCAAAAACTAAACTAAACACGCTCTACACGCAAATCAATGCCACCAATTGTGCCCATAACAAATTGTTCTGGATCGAAGTTAAGAGGAATATCTGTCTTATCACACACGGTAAACTTAAAGTTGCTTATCATCTGAGCCAGGCCAATACGCGCCTGCATTTGGCCGAAACGTAAACCAATACAGTTTCTGGGACCATCACCAAAAGGCAGCCACTCGACAGAATCACGAGCTGCTTTTTGTTCGGCTGAGAAACGTTCAGGATCGAATTTCTCTGGTTCAGGATAGAGATCTTCATCACGGTGATAGGCAGCTGCTGGTATTAAAACCTGTGTGCCTGCCTCTATGACATATTTGGGATTACCGGGCACAACATAATCATTGAGAGCTCTTCGCTCCAACATAGGCACAATTGTGTATAGACGAAGGGTTTCTATTGTGGAAGATGTAATAGATAGTTAAGAATCCAATATTTGTAGATATAATATTGTTTAACTAACCAGAAATAACCTGATCCAAATAGTGCATGGCCTTAATGCTTTCATAGGTTATTTTTCCATCGTGTTGCTGCAGAACATTCTGAATATCTTCCCTCAGTTTGTCTTGTATATCTTGATGCTGAGCAAGTTCATACAAGCAGTAGCTCATAGTTGAGGAGGAGGTCTCGAAGCCAGCCAGATAGAAGACAAAGACTTGGGCTGCCAGCTCACCAATGTTCATTCCCTTGACCACTTCACCACTTTCCAGGGTATAGCTACCCTTCTGCTTCATTTCGATTAGCATATCCATAAAGTCTTTGCGCTTGATGTTCTCTCGCTCTCTGTATTTGATTGTCTCCTCAACTAATCCCATGAAGAACTCGTGCACATCTTGTGGTATCATACGCGTACGCATTCTGCGGGCCAGATCCGGAAAACTGATTTGGAAAGCCGTGATAAGAACACCGTGCCGCATGGTAGTGAAGACCTTAGCTCCCATTTTACGGAAGTCAGACTCGGGAGTGCGTAGTGTGTTGCACTCAATGCCAAAGGCGCAGGTGCCTATAACATCGGTGGTATAGCGTGCATTGAGTTCTTTGACCTCGAGAATAGCGCCACCAGATTTGTCAGGTACCTGTTCAAACAAGACTTTCACGAATTCCTCGGATACTCGGACGACAGCCGGAAACATGTTCTTCATTTTGCCAGATGTAAATGTGGGTGACAATTTCTGTCTCAGCTCCTTCCAACGGTTGCCATCCAAATTGAAAAGATGACCCGTAAGTGGATCGTCGCGTTCATTGTGGAACTGGCCACGATCGGCGAAATTGGTAAAATCTTTAATTAAAACATTCTTTGCCAGCTTGGTATCCATAACAAAAGCGGAGCGTTTGTTGAGGAAATTGAAGCCCACAAACGGATGACCACCATGACGGAATTTATTGTAGTACTCTTCCATAATAGCGTGGACAGTTCGCGTCTTTCTAAATCCAACTAGATTACCTAGTATTGGATGTGGGGGCTCTTGAGGTATTCCCCGATTTCTCCAATAGTTTGTATTGCGGTGCAAATAATATGCTACAAACGCTGCTACCGCAGACAGCAAGTAGATTAGAAACAACATTTTGTGTGATCAGCTTTCAACGACTACTCGGCTAACACTGAAATCTGTCTGAGCGAAAACGTGTATTATTATTCGTTTATTGTGAATATCAGCATGAGTCAGCGTGTTGAATACTGAATGAGCATTTCAGTATTCACTTGCTGTTTCTGTGAGAGCGTCGAGTTGACATTTAGATAATAACAGTTATCAAGCCATATGAAAGTCTACTAAGTATATGTTATACTCATGCTTAGAGTCAGTTTGACTGGACCTGCAACTCGCTATCTTTTGCTATCTGTGACAATATGTTGTTTTATTTGTAAAAGTATTGTTATCATGGATTTGAGTTAATGACACGTTTTGCATAGCATTTACGTCAGTTTATTATTAATTTTTGGCAGTTTGCTTTTCAAACTGAACGCAGGTTATTGTTACGATTTAAAAAATTGTGCAAAGAAATTTGTTCGATTGACTTGCATATTGAATCCAGTTTGATTTTATTAGTGATTGCAATAAAATTCAATTCTCTAACTTAACAGAAATCATGAAAATCTATTTATTTAAGAGAAATTAACTTTCACTTAATCTGTCCGAAAGCAGAAGCCGGAAAAGGGCTTAACATCTTATATAATTTTGGTATTGGTGAGGTTATCGTTGAAAGATATGACAATAATATATTTTATTCTTGCTTACAAAACTTATAAATATTTATATTTGCCATATTTTTAAAGCTTTTTGCGTCAAATTTGATACACATATAAACCAGTAGAGTAGCGAAATTGAATAAAAACTACTTTTTTCACGTTTTAATAAAACTGGAAACAGTCAAGATTTAACGACTGCATCCTTAAATATTTTATGTGCTTTTTCTTGAACAATTCGAGTCCGACTGCGCTTTCCTGACTCATAAATTTAAAGGTATATAATTTTCTATGCTAGCACCCGAACTGACAATAGATTTCTTATTGTTCACTTTTGCAGTTTAACTGAATAAATTGCCAAGTTTATTTTACCTGCACTTTATAAGTTGCTGCACTTATTGGCACTGCATTATTCTTTAAGCTGTCGGTCCGAATGACAGCTTCACTGTTCATGTCCTTTGCCGCCTTTTATGGTTTGTCCTTGTGGCCACAATTGACAGGAGCAGAGGAGCAGCTGGCAGAGAGAGAGAGAGTGCTGCCTTAGCGGCTTGAGCGAGGTCTGCTTTTTGCCAACAAATATTGTTCCGTTGACGTTTATTTAATTATGTGCGTTGCTTTTGTTTTAAACCAAAGGGATTTTCATTGGACTAAGTGCGTGTGTATGTGTGTGTGTGTGTGAAAAGCGTTTAATTATAAATGACATTGAAGTAGCAGCTTATTGAGCTGTTTATTTCTTCACACGCAAGCTTAAACATATTGGCCATTTTACAACAAACAAAAAAAATTCGCTTTAAACAAATGCGACATTCTTGAAGTTTGACCTTGAGCTGTCACCCTCGCCCTACTTCTGCCAAAAGGTAATGCCGTGCAAATACGAGTACCAACTCATGTGAATTTTGCTGGCAAACAAAGGGAATAAGTAACAAAAAAAAGTATAAAAAAAAGAGCTCAGCCAAGCGCAAGCAGGCAACGTCTTATCCAAGCTCGTAATGAATGCATAAGTTAAACAAAAAGAATGCATTCTTCAAGATGCGGGGCAGAAAAAAAAATACAGAAAAAAAAAGAAATATAAAGCAAACTAAGACTGCACTTATGCGCTAAATAAAAATGCAAATCTAAATGTAACATAAGTGCAAGAGAGCGAGTGCGAGTAAGTATATATAAATGTGGGTATAAAAGAAAACCTCGAGAATAGCCTAAAAAATAAGCAAGGTTCTTGCAACTGTTGTGTATCTGTGTATTTGCATCTGTGTATCTGTGTGTGTATCTGCAACTGCAACTGCTGCTGCTGCTGCTGCTGCTGCTTTTGCTGTTGCTGCTGTCAGACAGACACACAGCTGATTTGCTGCTGTCGTCTTTTATTGTTGACTTAGTTGCTGTCAAGGTGCCACAGCAAACAGACAAACAATTGGCTGCCAACTACACTGCACATCAAGATATATGTTAGCTAATCGTGCTTTGATCTTTTTCAAATAAGCAAAACTACACGACATCTTTATAAACATATACGTATGTCAATAATTGTCTTAGAATTCATTTCTTCAGCTTGGCATGTAAACAAAAATATATTATCGGCAGATTTTTTAAGTTTCTAGTACCTATAACAGATTATTTTGAAAAAGTTATTGAGCTATAACTAAAAAGTAGTTTTCCTTGAGGAGAATATTGGTTATTCTTCAGTCGTAACAAACCAAAAAACATCTTTTAAAGTTTGTTTTTCGTAGTCTAAAGATTGATGGATATTTAATTAACATAATATACTTATATTTAGTATACATTCCATTAATAAAAAAATAAAAAAAAAAATAAAAAAAAAATACATTCAAAATGTTTATTTAGCAAAAAATAATGACAATTTTGGAAAAGAGGCATTAAAAATTAATTTCAATTTCAATTTTTAAAATTTTTTTTTGAAATTTTTTTTTTTAAATTTGATGTCTTTGACGAGAATATCGATTATTCCACTTTTGTAGCAGATCAAAAACATTGATTAAAGTGTGTTTTTCGTAGTCTAAAGAATAATCATAATCAATAGATCGATTTTTAGACATATCTTTAGTATATATTTTTTTAATATTTTAAAAAATACATTAAAACTGACTAATGGCAATTTTGAAATGGAAGGATGGAATATTGTTTGCTTACTTTGTTTATTTACTTTCGATAGTTCTTGCTAAACTGTTTGTAACTTAAACATACAGGTCTGCTCCCATTTCCGATAACCTTACATTCTGAATAGTTTTTGACTTTGTGTTCCTGTTTTCGAATGAAAAACTAATTGTTCTTACTATTTGAAGGTAAGTTCGAATGCTTTTTATTCTAGTGTGTCAAAGGTAAAACTTTTTAAAACTAATTTTTCATCGTTATTCTGTATTCAGAGTAGCTAATAATTCCGAATCCGCCTGTTTTGATCGGAATCGGAAATGGGAACAGGCCTGATAGACTTTATAATGAATACGCTTTTCATCCTAAACTCCCAGCAACTTTTTATACCGGAAAACACAAAATAAATACCTTAAACACGACAAATATTTAATTGTGTTGACCAGTGCTTATGCATCAAGTCAACCCCAGTGCACCTTTCCCCTCTGCCCTCAGAAACTCTTGAGCTGAGCAGCGTTTGCTAATTACGCAAGCGCAGGCTGCAGCATCTTATGGATTCAAATTCATGCAGGCAGCCAAGCTAATTGTTTGGACAACAAAGGTCGGGTCGAGGAGGGATGTGCCTTAAGACTGTGGAAGGTGTTAAGCCCGCTGCGAAGACAGCTCTTTTAAATGCAAATGTCAGAAAAAGGGTTCAACATCTTAGCCCTAGCCAATTCAAGGTGTGTGTGTGTATGCTGACTGTTTGTCTGTCTGTTTGTCAGTTTGTCTGTTTTGTGCCATGCATAAATTAGTTTTGTTTGTGTCTGGCAGTCACTTTAAACAAATTGTGAATTGTGAATGGGGAGTAGTGCGCATTTCCTGTATGTTGTGTTTCGTATATGTGTGTGTGTGTTGACAAAATGACGTGGCAGCATCAAGACAGTGCCACATTATGTAAATTTCAAAGCAAAATCACAATAAGAAATCCGCATCATGTAAGAAGGAGTGATTACCCATTTTGACTCCCAAGACGTGCTCCATAAGGCAAAGGTAAAAGCAAAACCAAGGGCTCAAGGGCAGGCCCTAGCATTTATGCTTATATAAATACACATATATACACACACGCATACACACACCCACACATGCACACACAAAGGTGCTACTGCAGCTATCTGTGTGTGAGTGCAAAGTCAACTCAAGTCAAGTCGAGCAATTGTTGTTCAAATTGGATGGCGTTGGCAGCGGCAATAACAATAATAACAAAAAAAATACAATAAATGAGAATTTGTTGTTGTGCGTGTGGGATATTTACTTTTTTACTTTTTGTGGTATTTTTTTTTGTCAATTGCATGCGCCAAGCTACCAAGCAACCAAGCAGTCAAATTGAAGTTACCTTCCTTCCGGCTTCCGTTGCAGACATTTGCCCAGCTTACAACATGCCAATATCAATGATAAAATCATAATCAGCTGATGTACTTATGAAGCCATGACATGTAATTATGTGTATGCTTTGAAAAATCTTAAGTAGCAGTTGAACTAGCATATGAACATGTAAAAGCTTTTATGGATTCGCTATAAAAACCTCACTTAAATAGTCTGGAAAGCTTGTAATTCGAATTTATGCAAAAGTTTTAAAAGCACATTAAACCTGTATGAGATTAAATGAAAGCTCACTTAAAATGTCTGGCTGCAAGTTTATCAATGATGACATCATGTATTTATGGATCAATGTTTATTTATTATGAGAAGTTGCACGAGCTTTAAAAGTAAATTGAAGCTTTAAGAGTTGAACAAGGTTGACTTAAGGCGCTTGAAGAATAGCTATGTTATGTTATGTTATGTAATAAAAGCACATTAAAGCTTAGCTTAAAGTTCAGGATTGAAAGAAGTTTTAAAACCTTTTGAAGCACATTAATGCTTAAAGAGTTTGCAAAGAGGTTGTCTTCAGGCGTTTCAAGAATTAGGTGAACAAAGTTGTGAAAGCACATTAAAACTTCAAAGTTTCAAATAAATGCTAAAAGCTCTGTTTCTCTCACTCTAATTAGTTGTTGTTCTGCCAAAGCCTTAGTTGCCTTTACTTTCGGCCTTTTTAGTTAAACGTGTGAAGACATTATATTTATTGAAAACGGAGAAAAGTTGTTTCTAAACCGAAATTGAAAATTTCTGCTATTGGCGTTAGTTTAAATAGATGTCTTTAAAATTTAAAACAGTATATATTTCTTACGCAGCGTGACAGGGAGAATAATTAACTGCCAAACTTCATTGGAGAAAAGAACATGCTGTCAAAAACATGTTTGGCTTGCAAATTGTCAGGATATCAAATGAATGCGGTAGCAGCAGCTGCGACAGTCGCTCAACTTGTTGCCTGACAAGTTCATCGCATGAAATGCTGATTGACTTTCCTTGTGACATATGCGAGATTCTGATTCTGATTGTTTGACATGGCAACAAAAAACAACAGATGAGACTGAGGGCGCCACATGTAGAGAAGGATTCAAAGGCAGCCAACGCGACGGCTACTTAATATTGATTCGATGCTGTCAATTTGCTCAATTTGTACGAACAATAAAGCTCGCGTGCAGAGTCAAGTACAATTTCAAATATATCACACATTATTTATGAACTGTTTATCTGAATTGAAAACAGATGACAAATTCATTGAGAGTATTCAGCAAATTGTAATATAAATCAAACTTACCCCAAAGTCAACTCAGCCTCAGACACTTGTGATAAATGGCTAACTGAGAAAAGAAGTTCAGGGTCGACTGATACACAGATTGCCCAGTCGACCCAATGGACTGGTTTAACCGAGTTCAACCAAGACCAAAACTGAGAGACCGGACATTTGTTTGACAAATGATGATTTATGTTGTCGCTCATCTTGCAGCAGCAAAAAAGCGATGCAAAAAACAAAGAAGGCAACAGAAATAAACAATGCTGAACTTTTTACGATGCTACGAAAGCAGAGCAAACGCAGATTTCTGGGTTATTGGGTGATAAAATTTTCGATTGTAAATTGTCAAGTAAGTAAAGTGAAAGTCGTGTGTGCGCTCGATAAAATATATGTACCTATATAAGGGCGAATACACGCATTAAAGGGGCGGAAGAGGGGCTGCAAATGTTTTGTCGGCGCACACAAAATGCAGCAATAAATTTCAAAAGCAAGCAACACGTCAGCCAACGGCAAAGAATGTGTAAAATAGTTACAAACACATTTAAAATGAATTATTAGCGCATATGAAATGAGGAAAGTTAATCTGTGGCTAAGATACTCTAAACAAATTTTTTATAAAAGTCTAACGCTTTTTGCTTTTTAACCCAATTTGACACTAGACTGGAATAGGCTTGAAGATAAAATAGCAAATGTCTTAAAATGCTCTAAAAACACAAGCTAAGCAAATAAATGAAAATATAAAAATTTTTAAATTTAACTTAGAAAAATTAAAGCTGAAACTCTGCTCATAATTCCTGTAAAGATATTTTATAAAAGAATATTCGCTTCACAAACACTCTAAAGAGTCTCTTTTAACCTTTGTTAGTGTATATAGCAAACGTAGCACACAATGAAAGCAAAAGCTAGAAGAAAATCTAAATAATGTATATAATTTGGGTCCAAGAATTGTGGTGTTGCTGGTGCCAGTAATATTCAAGGCACAATCCCCCGCAGCTTCCCAATCCCACTTTGTCTGGTCCATTTGGCTGCATAACTCAACGCGTTTATTTTCGTTAACTGGAATTTTATTAGGCCACGTTGCGCCGCATCTGATACATAAACATGTGCCGCATAGGCATACATAAAAAACCCAAACATATATTCACAAAACCTACATACACACATGCATATGGCATATATATATGTTATGTAGATCCAGGCCATCAGGCAGACATCTTTGGACAACAAAAAATCAATAAATTTTGACAGTGCCTGCAGGGAGCAACTTCTGCATTTGTTCTTATACACTCAGAAAAAATATCAAGGATTCTGTACTTAAGTGAATTTCAAACCGTGATAAAACCCGACCAAACAGAAATGAAGATATTATTTTCTATACTCGAACTCAGTTCTAAGAAGCAGCATCAGTGAATTGGAGCTATTGCATTGTAATAAATTTGAATGAAAACTAAACATTTGTAACTTTAGACCATATACCTATCTTCTTCTTGAATACTCGGAATTAGATCAGTTTTACTTGCGATGCATGAACAAATCTTTTTCAAATCTTCTGCTTTGCTTGAATTGCAAGCAAACTCAAGTTTTTGTCTTGCTTAACAATTGTTTAACCAAGTTGTCCATATGAATTTAAAAATATAAAACTGCTGATGCTTGACTTCTTATTTTGTTGTTTCTTCTGTGTTTTTTTTTACATAATCAATTGTGCAATTGGCTTTTGCGTTTGCCTTTTATGTTTGGGGCTGAACCTTTTGAAGTTGTTGCTGCCAAAGTGACTCTCCAGGCTGCCAAATTGTGACTCTTGGCCCCAAATGCAAATGGAAATAGATGAGAAAGGGGCGAAAAGGGGCACAAACTTTTTGCCTGGCAAATAACAAATATTTTTTAAATCAATTCGACAGAAGCAACGCAACGAAACTCAATTTGAGTTTTTTCATTTTTTTTTTTCGAAAATTCTTTTGTACAAATATTGATTTTGCGCTGCAAAAAGTTTTGTATATGTTTTTTTTTCTTGTGCTGCTGCTCCTAAAAATTTGCTTTTCTAAAGAGTTTGTCATGTTGGCGTATTTTTTTGTGTACATTTTCCAAACCACAGCAAAAACATTTCAAATGGCACTGAACTTGACAAATGTCTGGGCAAGGTTAACCAATCCGGCTGTACGAGTAAACCTCCAATGTCTATAATTCGAATTCGTGTTTCGACATTCAACGCCTCCGTTTAAGATGCCATGTTGCATATTATTACTTATTTTTATACTCGCACAAAAGGTATTATTATTTTGTCACGGAGTGTGTAACTCATATTTTCAAAAGTACACGAAGAAAAGTATTGATATGAATGTGATTTAGGCTGACAACACCTTAGTTCTATCAATCATTTACACACTGAATGATGCATTGCTGATAGTTCTAAAATGTGTTCGAAATTTAAAAAAAAAAATCAAAAATACAACTTTTTTTTAAAAAGCTCAAAAGGCAACAAACTAAATTTATATCAAAATTTAAGAAAATAGTTTTTCACAAATTTGTACTATTTACTTTAGTTTTATATTAGTATACCCAATACCAAACATATATCTTCAAGAGTATTTAGTGTTCGACAATCCGTAGATAACAGTTATTCTTATTTTTATTTTTTTATATTCTTTTTTAATTTTTTTGAAAAAAAAAAAGAAAAAGAGTATATTGGGTTTGTAAAATGTCCGTCTGTCCGTCCGTCTGTCCGTCCGTCTGTCCGTATGAACGCAGGTTTTTTCCACAGTTTTGAAGCTGGACCAACCAAACTTGGTATACATGTTGGTATATACCATGGGCAGACAAAGTGTCAAGTTCTCCCCCCACCCCCACCCCTTCCCCCACAAACCGCAAAAACCTATATCTTCCACAGATTTATAGCTAGAGTAAGAGAGGCGAACAAAAGAGTATATCGCAGTCGGGTGCATCCAACTGCAGCGTTCTCACTTGTTTAGTATTTATGGTAATCGACATCAAATGCTGGCATTAAGCTTATTGGCATGGAAAATCAGCCAGAGCCGCATTTGTAAATGTTTTCATGCGTTGATTGTTGTTGTTTGTAGGCCTAAAATACACACACACACACACAAACACACATTTGACATATACAAATAAGCCGAATTATTGTTGTATTTCCAAAATTTGCATCTGTTGTGGGCGGTTGTTTCTTTTTTTTTTTCCATATTTATTTGGCTACAATTTGGCACGTTTCAAATTTTGAACGTGCGCAAATTTATGAGGAGCACGTTTTAGATTTGTTTCTCCTGGGTTTTGCCCTCACTCAACATCTATATTTATCATTTTTGGTTTTGCTCTAATTTGTTTGTATATATGTTTGGTAGCCACAACAACAACCAATTATAAATAATAAAGATTTTTTTGTGTTTGAAATGAGTGCGTGTGTATATATTTAGCACCTTATCAACACATTATTTGCATAGTATATATATATATATATAACATATTTTGCATTAAATCGAAGGTTTAATGGCTCATGTGACGAGCTTATCTAATGTATATAATATGACGGAAGATTTGATAAAGCAAACATTATGCTACACTTGTTCAGCTTTTAGCACATTTGATGAGCCTTATCTAATGAATAAAACATTAGAAATTTTGGTTAAAGCAACTCACTGATAAGCTACATGTGTTATCTTTTTGTATACCCTTGCAGAGGGTATTATAATTTTGTCACGAAATGTGTAACGAATTGAAGAAGACGTTTCAGAAAAAAAAAATTGTATATTCGTGATTAGCATCAACAGCCAAGTCATGTCCGTTATGTCCGTCTGTCCGTCTGTCTGTCTGTTTATATGCGTTTTTCAGGACTTTGTTGTAAAGCTTTTTTGACGAAACTTAGCACAGTTGCTTCTTCTTTTTGCAGGTAGTACCTATAGTTGAATTGGCCAGATCAGACCACTATAACATATAGCTGCCATAGGAACAATCGGTTGAAAAATAACAAACTTTTTTGGTTTTCAAGATAACTCAACCAAACTCACTAAACCTCAGTTTAAAGACAGTTTATACATTATGACAAACTTTCATCAAAATCGGACTACTATATCTTCTAGCTGCCATAGGAACGATCGGTGGAAAATAAGTTTTTGTATGAAAAACTTTTTTGTTTTTCAAAATAACTCGACCAAACTCACTATATCTAAATTCAAGCACGTTCTACACATGTTGAAAAAATTTTATCAAAATCGGATCACTATATCTTATAGCTGCCATAGGAACAATCGGTTGAAAAACAAGTTTTCTGAGGTAAATCTTTTCTGCAAGGGTATATATCTTCGGCACGCAGAAGATAACAATTCTTTCTTGTTTTGTTTATTATTTGATGTTCCATTTGAGCTTATATTTAATGACTAGCTAAATTGTTGAAAATCTGCGAAATTTGAATTTAAGTTGTATAATTAAGAATTTTCTCTTTAGAGAAAATGGCATATATTCAACTTAGTTCAACTTTTAAAATTGTCTAAAATAGTGGTTTTCAAATAAATAGTTTACAAAAGTGTTGTGCTTTTTCTTTTAATCAGACAAATTTAGTTAGCTCTTCAATTAAAATATCCCCTTTAAATATTTTAGTCTAAATTAAATTCTAACAATTGTTTTGCACAACTTTTGTTGTAAAACTTGTGACTTGAATTATATGCCAAGTGCTCAATTGCCAAACTTATTAAATTGTTCTGTCTGCTTCAAAAAAGCACAAATTAAAAATAAAATCCTATCCAAACTTTGTTTAATTTTTTATATTTTTTGTTTTGCAGCAGCAATTAACAAACTTTTCAATTGCATGCAACATGCGCACAAAAAAACAGAACTCTTAACCAAATGAAGAGAAAAATACACAGGTGTTTGGGTTTTAAGTTGAGCATTAACCAACGTATAAATGCGATAAAGTTTTTGTCGGAAAATTATTTTGGGGTTTTTCACACAGCAAAGCGCAACATGTGCTGGGCAAATGAAAAGGGGAAATTTAAAATGGAAATGTTTAAGTACACAGAAAAAGGCTGCGTGCAGCTTTTAAATTGTTGAGCATCAAATTAATATAGATAAAAGTATACACACATGTGTGTGTGTATGGGTGTGTGTGTGTGTGTGTGTAAGATAAATAATAAAAAGCGCTGTTATTTTGATAAGCGCGGCAAAAACATTGCTGTGCATGCTTCTAGCCACAAACTGTGTATGGGGCATGTGGCAATTTTATTGTTGCCCGCCCACGCTTAACATACAAAACAGGCAACACACACAGTCGCACGCGCACACTTACATGCATATAGCCTATTAAAGATTATTAAAAGTGCCTTGATCTCAGATGGTGTTATGCCTCTCAGCTCCTCTCAGCCCACCCCTTGACAGCCCTTGGCTGTTTTGCTGCCTTGCTGCACGCACACAAACTTATTGATCCATAAAAAATATAAAACATGAGCATTATTAGTATTTGATGTGCCACAGAGAGTGGAGCAGCGTGGAGCAGCAGCAGCGGCAGCATCATCCACTCAACTCAATCCAAAGGGGGCGGGCTTAAGCTTTTGGGGGCAAATGTGCATTCGTTGGATACAGACGCGCACCTTTGACCTTTGCCAAGGTTATTGCAACACACGCAGCCAGCGAACTGTTGCACTCAACTCGTAACAAAAATTAATTTGTTACTTAAGCTTAGAAAACTTTTCGTTAATCAATTAGTTATCATCAATTATAATTAAGAAATGCAGCACATAAATCTCAATAATTTGTTTGCCTTCGATTTCAAACGATTTGGCTGCTGTTTAAACAATAATCATATATCTTCATTTTTATTTTCATAATATTCATAGCATTATGTGACTATTCAAGTTGTGTAAATTATCTTATTTTCCCTTTTGTTTATTCAGCTATGCATTTTTATGAACTAACCCAAAAGTAACATCAATCAATTTGTTGAGCAAACGCCTATTGTTAACATTTTGCATGGCTTTGTTTTTGTTTGCTTTGTTTTCGAGTAACAAGTGCACAAATAACTTATAAATTTAAAAAATATGCAAATCAATAACAAATGTGACATTTGTTAGTTTTCAAAATCATCTTAAGCTCTTCATTAAATTAGTCTTAGCATCATTTTTGCATATTGATGCTGAGAAAAAATATATTTATAATAAAAATATATTTACATTTTTATATAAATTTTTGAAAGTTTATTTTTGTTGTTTACTTTCATACTCAGTTTAGCCGGAAGTGTTTAAACATTTCTGGACTGCCCACTGTCATAATAAAAAACTTTGCTTTTAGCGCGCAAATACTTGAATCAAGTTTGCCAATGCAGACAAGTTCTTAAACTGCCCACTGTCTAAAAGACATTGAGAGCATGTAAAAAGCAAGTTACACGTAATAACATTTCTTATCTTTATAACAATTGGCAATTGTTTTGTATTTGTCTTCAGCTGTTTGTCTTTGATAACATTTCAAGCAAATAAAATTAATTTAAAATAAACACAAAATACAAACCTAAAATTCTTGATATGCAGTTATAAATCCAAAAGTTTATGCAGCTGTTGTTTAACTATAAAATATGCATTATATTTTGGTTGTTGCTGTTTTTGAATTTTTTGTTTTTCCAAATTTTAGTTAGCCTTCGTTTCAATTCATGAATGGCAATATGCACTCATAAATATTTCACTTGCAATTTATACTATTTTTGTTGTTTACAAGCGTTGAATCATTGCGTATATACAAACATATATATGTATGTATTTATTCAGGCCATAAATTGTTTATAACAATTGCACTTTGTTGTTGTTGTTATTGTTGCATAAACAATTACAAAACATGCAGACGCTTTGTGGTTGTATTTACACTTGTTTTGTTTTTTTCTTCTTTTTGTTGTGATTGGCAAATGCAACTCGCACAGGTATTTAGATTGCATTAACAGCTATAATAATTTAACTGCTTTATTTCGTATATAATTTTGTTGCTTTTTTTTTTGTATTATTTCTTTTTTATTTAAACACGCCCGCGCGTGGTTTGAACGTACGCCCACGCGACGACGACCACGTCGAAGATGGTAATGGAAAGACGACGTCTCACATGCGAAACACTCGTAAACTTCAATTGCTTTGAAAGTAAAATGAGATAAGCTATAGCTATAGCTGCAGCTATGCCTATATAACGTTACCGATATCTATAACGATACCTTTACGATTTAAAGTCAACGTGCTTTAAGATACGCGCCGGCGCCCCGGACTCAAACTCGAAACTCTAAAAGTCAGTTCACAAAACTCGACGAGCGAGTTGTGTGTGCGCTGTTGAAGTGTTCAGCACGTATTAATTTCTGTAGCGGCAGCAAAAGTATCCAAAAGATACATTCGGTCGCGCACAAGCATATGTAGATACATACATATGTATCTGTGTATATGTATGTTTGTATGTGGGCTACTGCGTCTACGATCACTTTAAGATTAGCGCTCCCAACTTGTTTGACAGAAACTCTGCACACAAAACGTGTGCATATTGCTCTTATTGTTTGCTGTTTACATTTACATTTCCCAAACTGTTGTTGTATGGTATCATATATAGATCATGCTATATGTACATTGTCTGCGCTGTGACATGAGGGTTTTCTTTTTCTTTTTTATTTGTATTTTAATGAAAAGCGACAAATTGTTGTTATTACTGTCTCAAGTAGCCCGTAGATAGAGCATTGCTCTCGTTCTGTTTGCTGCTCAAATACACAAGTGATGTGCATAATATTTGCAGCCAGCGTGCTGTCAATGACACTGTCAATTAAAAATTAGATTAATCTTGTGTATAAGCATGAAAATGAACTGAGAATTCAGTGTTTTACAGCAATTGGAGCGAAGTGTCTGAAGTCAAGCATTTCTTTTAAAGTTAGTTTATGTTAACCTACATCAAATTAATCGAAAGTAGAGTGCTAATTCAGCTTAAAGTTTATGGTTAGCTTAATTTAAATGATTAATTGATTGATTAATTTTTATTTTTATAAAAAGAGTAGGAAAAATGCCTCTACTTAGAGTGAGTTGAGAGTTATGTCAAGTTTTTAGCTTTATATTTTCAGTAATATAAAAGTTATTCTAACAAACTAGTAGCTATCAGGAGATAATTACTCCAATTTCTTAAGCTTTAATTTAATTGAATTGCTTGATTAATTTTTCTAAAATTTATAGTCTTGGAAAAATAAGTTCCCTTAGATTGTGTTGAGAAGTATGTCAGATCTATTGCTTTTTATTTCAAGTACAATAAAAGCTTATTAATCGCAATCGGGGGTGATTACTCCTAGTTATTAAGCTTTAAGTTTAAAGTAAGCTTGATTTAAATACATGATTAATTTTTATGGATTTATAGACTAGGTAAAATAAGATGCATTAGATTGAGTTGAGAAACATGTCAGAATTTAAACTTTTTATTTTAAGTAACATCACAACTAACCTATCACAATCAATCTCAGTTGGGGGATGTTCTTAATTTTAAAGGTAAAACCTCCTGAATTTCTATTCTATAATACAATAAAGCCCATTAGAAGCTTTCAGCTGCTTTAGAAGCTGCACTCAAAGCAATATTTGTAATTGCTTGGTTCTTGAATGATCATTAAAGCTGTTATTGCACCGTAACTTTTCTTTCCACAACGTTTTATTGTCACTTTCAGCTAGTATCATTGCACCATAAACAAGCAAACGCGTATGTTCTCCTCCTTTGATTGTCTTTGATTGTCTGACAACTCAGTCAACTGTCTTTCCTACAGACATACATAGAGTATATTTGCACAGCTATTAATTGGCAGTTAGTGTGCGTAAATGTGTTTAATTAAAGCAAATGATTAGATAGACCCAAAGGAAATTGCCAGCTTCTCACTATTAGCCACTAACGAACTGATTGACGACTGACGATTGACGTTCCCGTTTTGCTGTAAAATCGTCTGTTTTGATTAACGACTTTCAAGCCAAGTCGTAAATCTGATTTTGATTACAAACAAATATCTCAACTGGTTACTGGTTTTCTAAATATGGCAGTATGGTGTATGCAAATTGTTGCTCATAAAAGTGACCAACTTGGTCTAAACAGTTTCTCACAACTACCTCACATATTAACTAATTAAACATTTCCAAATGAGGCCACAAAGAATGTTGATGCTAAGCGCCAAAAGAGGCCAAAGTTATTTTGTGTATCTTTGATTTGTGTTTTCTGCTTTTCTTGTTTTGTAGTCCGTCAGTCTTTTAGTCTCTATTATTTTTTTTTTATGTTGGCCAAAAGCGGTATGCTTCCGGCTTTTGTGAGAGAGACGGAAATTGCGCTGTTGCTGCTGTGGAAGCTGCAATATTTAAAATGAGTTTTTTGGCTTGCTCCAGATACTACTACAAAATTTTCATATCAATTTCTCTGTTGCTGTCACATGAAATGTGAAACCGCAATCATTTATATTGAAACTGTCTATCGCCCACAAAACGCTCAACATAAACAAATGTCGTTGACATTTTATGCTTTCTCCATATAAAAGAAGCTCGTAAAGCTGCCAGTTTCAACACCTACGTTTTAAAAGAATTTGAACTTGAAAATTGATGCGCAGTTCGTGCTGGGTGGCCTCTGAACCGCATTAAACTTGTTGCGTACACTGTGAAAAATGTAATCCAAAATTGATAATCGAAAGTACATGTATTTTCTTTTATTATACAAAACTTTAAGTTGTTTTCGAAAAAGCAATTTTTTTAAAATTTCAATAACAATTTTGTATTATTTAAACATTTCTTGAATATATTTTCTGTATTTTTTAAACATTGCTTAAATATATTTTTGATTTAAGAGAAAAATTTATAAAAATGCACTATTTCAAATATTTTAAACATTATTATTAAAAAAAACTTAAGTTGTAGGTATGTAAAAATGTGTATTTTAAAAATTTCGTTTGCTATTTTATATTATTTCTTATATATATATATATTTTTTTTTTGTGATTTTTTGAAATAAACTTGATTCGCGTACGGGATACAGGAACCTGCGTGCCAAGTTTTGTGTCTCTAGCTCTTATAGTCTCTGAGATCTGTGTGTTCATACAGATAGACAGACGGACAGACGGTCAGGCAGACGGACATGGCTAGTTCGTCTCGGCTGTTGATCCTGATCAAGAATATATAGTTTATATAGTCGGAATTGCCTCCTTCTGTCTGTTACACACATTTTTAGTACTTTATAACTCTCTTTTTCCCATTTTTAATGGGAACAGGGAGCAAAAAATCTTGGTATACATGTTGATATATATCATAGGCAGACAAAGTGTCAAGATTTACTCTCTCCCTCGCTCTCTCTCTCTCTCTCTCTCTCTCTCTATCTTTCCTCTTTACCTTTCTTTCTGGCTTTCTTCGCTTTCTCCCATTCTCTTTCTTACTTTCCACTTTCAAAATAGAAATTGAAATTAATTCTAAGCGTTTACATCATATGAAAACTAACATATTAATTTTATCTCATTTTGGAATTTGATAAAAAATATTAGCTTAAAATAATTCAAATATTATCAATTATAATTATAAATATTATACACTTTTTCTAACAGTGTAGAGGAAGTAACTGGTCTAATGGCATCTAATTATATGTGGGTTATTATTTTTTTTTTCATAATTTTTTTTTTCAAAAAAATATTTTCATTAGTTTGATGAGTTTAGGAAAAACACAGCGCAGCTAACATACTAATTTGATGGCCAGGCGTGCCGGCTATAATTATATAATAATTTTAATTGGAGCCACCTTGTCGGCGTCAACACAAGCACACACACACACACACACAACACAACACACAACACAAAGATTAATCATGTAATTCAAGAAGAAGACGAAGACAGAACTGCAAGCTAACTAATAGATACAAAGATACAAGATACTTTTGCTAAGCAACTACTAAGTTTGAAGGCTGCAAAAACATATTATGCTTTGCGGCTTTTTACTGCACTGCAACTAACTCGTATATAATTATTCAATTATAACGGCTTACAGGTGCACTAATTAGTGATCTAGCCACGCCCACGCAACCAAGCCCTTGACTAGGATAAAGCTAGCATAACAAAGCAACCAAGAGACTTTAATAAATGAAATGTAATTTGTAACTGCTGCTGGCCGCTGCTTCTATTTCATTAGATCAACATTATTCCCCAGTTGCTATGACGTGAGTCCTAATCATCAGTAGCTGCCCCTCTCGCCCTTCTGTAGCCTCTGCCTTGAGTTTTTCGTATGTCACGTGACGAGTTGTGAGGGAAATCCGGTTAAGCGGAACTCACACCAAATGGCCGCTGACTGCAGAGTCGCACATAAATTTAATATATATATTTTTTGAGAAGAAAAATAAAAATTGTCTATTTTTTGATTAGTTTCCCCCTTTGAAATTAATTGTATAGCTATTGATAGGTCTACGGTCTCGGGTTAGCCCCTTTGTTTGATTGTTGTGCTCAGCTCTATCGTTTTTTTTTTGTTGTATTTTTGGTTTTCACATTGCATTTATATTTAGCTCGTCTTTTTTCGAAAAACTGAGAAATGAAATTGGGTTTTGCGTGTCGCACGCCACACGTTTTCATCCAAGTTGAAAAAAAAATGAAAAAAAAAAAAACTTTAACTTCAACGCGCGCCGCTCATTCATTAATTTTGCCTTGTTTTACTTTTATTTTATGAAGTGTCAAATACAGTTTCTGCTGTTTTTCTGCTTCTGCGTTTTCATCTAATAAAAACCTAGAGTCTTTCCGAAAATATGCATAATTTATGGGCCTGTAATTGCGAGTGTTTGCCTTTGGCAACATTTGTCTGACGCTTTTGCCTAAATAAATCAAGCACAAAATTATGCAAATATGTGTACGTGCACAAAATTAGGTCATCAAATGATTTAAGCACTGATTGGAGGCAGTTTAAATAAGGCTGAGGTTTATTTTAAAAAAAGGTTTTCTTTTTTTTTATGTAGAAAATTGAATTTTGGTTTATTTGTAAACGTTTCAAAATGAAAACTTAGAAGCTGCGAATTTGAAATCAATTTCTTAAAAATCTCTTAAAAATCTCTTCTGAAGTTTCTGGTTAGAAATTTTTTTCAAAATGCAAAATTTGAAGCTAAGAATTTTAAATCAATTTATTGAAAAACATGTACTGAAGTTTTAGTTATTTGGTTTGAAATAAGTTGCTGTTTTTATTAAAAACTTTATAAACTTTTCATTTGCCAATCAAGTTTAGTGTTTATAAATCAATTCTCAATTAGTTTGATTGAATTGAATTGAAATTTTAACTTTGAACTACATTTTAAACAGCTAATTGCTTGAATTGAAAATATATATGTATATTACATATATAGATAATATGCTAACAATTAACGAGAACAGTATTTTACTCGAACATTTTAAATTTTCACGTGAATTTAATTTAAACTACGGATTTCTCAGAAATCTCTTGTGGCTTTAACTTTGGTTTGTTTTCATTAAACAGAAATCAATTTCTAACGGATCAAATTCTAACCGAGCTTATATTATATTTAAATCTAATACCTTTTGTTTAGAGATTAGTTGTATGCATTGATAAAATGAAAGCAATATAAATAGTAAAAAATTAGCTAATTAATCTGCATTATATTGATTAAATGTTTGTTTTATTAATTTATAAACTAAATATGCTGCACAGAAACAGAGCCACAAATTAAATTACACAATTTCAATTCACTATTGGACTGCCGGTAACCACATCTCTGATTAGTTTTGAGCACATGTTACCACCAAACGTCCTTCATGGCCCACTTATTCATAATACTCGAATTTCTATGCCACAAACTACACACACACGCACACACACTTTTGCAGAAGCACATTTCCTCGACTTGGCCAAGCGCCCATTTCAATTAGCCGACACCTTTTGGGAGGCTGTACTCTCCATAAAAGACCATGCAAAAAATGAACTCAACCATGTTCAGAGAGCCAGCAAAATGGCATCGACAGAGGCTGTAAAAACGACTGGGCCAATATCCGTGCGGAAATTAATGTGCTGTGGCTGTGTGCGACCAGGACAATAGGAAAAAAAAAAAAATACGAACAGATAAATGGATTGGAACTGGCGCATGCCAAGGATCTGAATGCACAATGAACGCTGTCAGCAGTTTTGGGTCCGATACAAAAAGATAAAAGGCAAAAGAACGGCCGCTATCCAAAAATATCTACATACCACTTTTCCATACATAACCCACTTGACAATCGAAACGACATATTGAATATGCAAGGCTCGAATTCGAATCGTCATCGTTCATACAGTTTATACATGTATTAGCATACATGCTCGCATGCTGGCCATATAATCCCCATCAATTATATTGTTCAAACTGTGCATTGTTTTCAGATGACATGACAGCAGTTTCGCTCTTAAACCGCTCGACATTGTCTGTCCATATACATAGATGCTATATGCGAGTATGTATGCCATGTTTATGGCTATAGTACTACAATATGTGAGTGCACTCACCTTGCCATCGGCATCGGAATGTGCATGATAGCGCACCTCCAGTGAACCCCCCAACACCGCATACCAGAAGCGTCCTTGTTCCCCAGCGCGAAAAACTGCAGGCAGAGACAAACAAAATAAAAATTTAAATGTTATTAAGTAATATGAAGCATAAAAACGAGCTTAACTGCATGACAGTGCATTATTGGGCATAAGTAATTCATTTAAAAAAAAAATTGCCACTTACGTGTGACGCCCTTTTCCAAGTCCTCGTAGAAACCGCACATGGCCAACTGCTGCAAGGCTGACCCTGGCAGGCGACATAGCGGCTCCACGCGTCGCAAGCGACAGGATATTAGTTCCACATCACGTAAGTTTCGATCACAAGGACTGCGAGAAAAAAAAAATGGCACAAAATAAACAGATTAAGCTTAAGTTATCTTATGAATGATAATAAATGAAAGGTTAGGCGTATATAAGTATGTAGCTTATGTATATTTAATATATAAAAACAAATGAAAATATTATTTTATTTCTTCTGCTGAATTTCTGAGTTCTATTTAGGTTCAGGAAATGAGTTTAAATGTCAAATCTGTGTTATTACATATGAAAATATTGAAGCAGCATTTCTCATGTCTTTACATTTGAGGTTTTTCAAATAAACTATTTCAGAAAAAGTTTAAGTACAGCATCTTATATCAATTTTGAGCTCTGCTATCAAACAGTTATTAAAACTAGTATTCGCCTTTTTGCTGGAAATTCAACGTGTTTCTCACCCCTTAAACAAACGTTTTTATGCTCTGTTTTAATTTTTTTGAAAAAAAAAAGAAAAAAGAGTATATTGGGTTGTGAAATGTCCGTCTGTCCGTCCGTCTGTCCGTCCGTCTGTCCGTCCGTCTGTCCGTCTGTCCGTCCGTCCGTCCGTCCGTATGAACGCCGGTTATTTCCAACAATTTTGAAGCTAGAGCAGCCAAACTTGGTATATACCATAGGCAGACAAAGTGTCAAGATCTTTAATTAAGTATAATAGTTTTTTTTTTGTATTTTTAAGTCGCAGCTAGTTTATAACGTTTTCTAGAAATTCCTATATTTACAATCAACTAAAAGTAAATAGCAAATTATAATAGCATATTTTCTTTCCAATTATACACAAATAAATGTCTAAAAATACTTCGACAAAGCTCAAACTAAACTTGGACAATTGTTCGCTGTGTGAGGCGAAACAATAGAGCCTAATGTACTGCGCAGAATAAAAAAACAGACAGGAGACTGAGACTGAGAAAAGTACAGGAATGAGTTTTTGCAGTTTTTTTTTAAATCAATGCCATTCAAACGTGATACAGTTCTGTTTGTTTTACAAAGACTGCGAAGAGGACAAGGCCACGCCAGAGCATAGCAACAATGAAATATGAAAAACGGCTATCGAAAGAAATGCAAATGAATAATGAAAATGAGAAAAATAACAATGCTTAAATTAAAAAAAAATTTGAATGTCATTTGGCCATGGCTTCTGCTTGAATTAAATATGCAAATATAGCGCTCACTGTTTATAAAATAAAAATGCATAAATCTATAACAAGAATGGGCTGAAAAGTAGCCATTAAAACGGAAACGGAAGCAACAAGCGAAAAAAAAGTGAAAGTTAAGAAGAGCCAAACGACTAATTGCCTGCGTTCAACCTTTAGATAAGTTTACTTTCAGTTGGCTTTTTTCTTGGCCTACTTTGGTTGTAGCTCGCGGCCAGTTCTTGAATGTGCCCCAAGTATGGTCAGCACGGATTCAGCTTGTTAATGGCCAGGTTGTGCACTTGGCCCATTGAATGAGAGTCCAAAGTGCAAGCTTTTGGAAAGCACTTGCATAAAAAATCTTCAAACTCGAACTTCAATTGGTTTTTCTTGCTCAAGTCTGAATGACACTAGCTTAAAATGAAATTCTATATGTTTATTTTAGAAAATAAGCAGCGAATTTAAAAGCTGAGCTTAAAAACACTTCGTACTAGCAAAAATAACAATCACAATTCAATATTATTTCAATAAAGCGATAAAAAGTAAACTTTGAAAGCACATTAAAGCTTTGCTTATGGCTTAAAGCTCAACTAACTGCTTTGAAAACTATGCTTCTTTATCTCTAACCAAATGATTTATTGAAGCAATTTTTATAGTTTTACTGTTCTACAAGCATAATAAATAGTTTAAATACCACTTTCAGTCAATGTCATTGTAGATTCCACATTTGAAGCTCAGCTGCATTTATTTTTAATAGAAAAATGTATAAAGCAGCAAATGTGCAAACTGTCAGACACTCTTCTAACTGAAATCCTTGTGTTCTTTGACTAATTAAAAATTCCATAAAATTGTCAGAAGCAAACCGAGAGAAATTCAGCACTAAATAAAAAGCAACAAAGCAGCTTTAGCGAAATGTGCTTATGTGTGTGTGTTTGTGTTTATGTGTGTGTGTGTGTGTGTGTGTGTCAGGAAGCGACTTAAATATTGTAGTGTCTACTTTTGGGCGCTAGCGTTGAGCAACTTTTGTTGAGGTTGTCTTTGTCCCAACCCCAAACTCCAACCACTCATACATAATTTATAGGCCATGTTGTTGCATGGCCCCACAGCGACTGGGCGTTGGGATGTTGTTGTTGCTGTTGTCGTTAACCAAAGAGCGGCACGGCTAAGTGCCATGTCTATATATGTAGACTGTAGAATGTTTTATAGAGATATACATATACTTATGTATGTATATATATACTTATGTACTTGTTCGGCTGGCAAAAAACCGGAAGCGTGTTGAGGCGCACACTCGCGGTCTCCTGTTGTTTATTATAATAGCATTTTGTGGTTTTTACAAAATGCAAAAGCTGCCGTTTTTATAATTGCCATGTAAGCACATTGCCCAAAAAAACTGTCCGACATGCATAAATAAACTTCAACTTGAGCTGCACACGTGGGCGTATGATTAATATGCGCTCAACTAGCAGCAATTTGGCCAAAAGCCAACATCATCAATATCAATTGCTTGGCTACCTACGACTATGCTAGATCCTGGCTATACTGATTGCACTCTTAGCCAACTCTCTCTTTACGTTCTTGATAAGCCATTTTACCGCAAAAGATTTGCTTGCGTGACTTTGCAGCAGCTGCCATTAATTCTTGGCTAAATTAAATCATCTATTTTGTGGCGCAATTGTGGCTTGCGACAATTTCGACACTTTGACATTGCTTTATTGCCAGTCGTTACGCTGACGAATTGCGAATTAAGTTGCCCGACTTGAAATACTTGTCAATTTTTTAAACTGCAAGCTCGCAATTTTGCAACTGCTTAAAGCCATAACCGTTACGTGCTTATTGTTTAAGCCAGCAGCAGCAGCAGCAGACACATATAAAGAATGCAACAAAAAGTGGTAAACAAATAAAAGGCAAAAGTACAAATATTTGCTTGGATATAGCATATACAGTCGCACAATCACAAAGTAAACAATTTGTGGCAAGTGTGTTAGTGTATCTGTCTGTGTGTGTGCTTAGAGCCCTTTGCTCTTGACCTTTTTGCTAGCTGACCAAACCCAACTGTATCATAGATTTTTTTTGGGCAGGTTGCTGTGCACGACACGCTGTTCATTTGAGCCGCCAGAGGCCAAGTTCTGATTGATTGCGTGGGCGTGTATAGCAGTCACGCCCTAGATATCATTTTATTGCAGCTTTCTTTGGGCATTGAAGCTAACGTTTTGCACTGAAACTCGAGAAGCAGCTGCCACAAAATAATAGACCCTAAAATGTTTATTCAATGTGGCCTGGCCACTTGTGCTAATGATGCACAGTGTTAAAGTGCTACAAAATTGTAAACTCTGTACTTTGTACAAAATTACACCCTGCAGCCATTACAAATTTATAAACGAGGGTAATAAAGTACATTAGAAGTATTTAAGACACTGAAAAAGGCAGCTCTGAGTACATAGAGTATTTATATTTCTGATCAGCATTTACAATCTGAAACTATAAAAGCTTTCAGAGCTAAATTTGGTTTGTTATTGTTTATGGAAATCAAGTTTACTTCAAAACTAGGGATAGTTCTCCCTTAAATCGATAAGATTTGAAAGATAAAACACGATTTTAAGACACTGAACTCAAAACATATAAAGTATGTCTATTTTGGCTCAGCATCTAAATTTAGATCGGTTAAGCCCTGAGTGATTGTCCTTCTGCGTAAACGCATCATTGTCATAGGTTATAAGAGTTTTCTGAGCTAAATTTCGTATGTTTTTTACTCCTTCTTCCTATTAAAAATGGGAAAAAGGGAGTTATAAAGTACTGCAAATGTGTGTAACAGTCAGAAGGAAGCATTTCCGACTATATAAACTATATATATTTTTGATCAGGATCAACAGACGAGACAAACTAGCCATGTCCGTCTGTCTGTCCGTCTGTCCGTCCGTCTGTCTGTCTGTTTGTCCGTCTGTCCGTACACACAGATCTCGGAGACCATAAGAGCTAGAGACACCAAAGTTGGCATGCAGGTACCTATATACTGTACGCAGATCAAGTTTAGTTCAAATTTCGGATGCACCCCTCTTCACCACCGCAAATCGCAAAAAACTCCCACAGCCACAATTTTAAAGAAAAGCTTTGATTTTTGGTATACATATATGTTGTATCAATGTTGATAATTTCAACACGATCGGATAAATAGCACCAAAGATATGGAAGAATATATTACCTCCGTCTCAGCATGCAGAAACCACAGTTTGACAGGCACTTTACAAGTTAAGTGCACTGCTTGCTTGTGTTGCCGCTGAACTGCTTGAAATGCAAGTTGGGAGCAAGGAGTCTCGTAGTCGGGCACACTCGACTAGAGCATTCTTACTTGTTTACTTATACAAATCAAGATTATTTCCAATTTAGGAAAGTTCTTCAATACTCCCATTAAATCGATAAGATCTTAAAGTTTTCTGTCTCATTACTGTTTAAATTGCAAACAAATCGGATAACTGCTTAAAACGCAAGCAGTGCACTGCTTGATGCATGTGTGTTCATGTTACGTAAACATACAATCGTTTTTAAGGATTTAAGTGCTAAAAATAGAGCATCTCAAAGTCGAATACACTCGAAGAAAATCATTACTACTTGTTTACACTCATAAGTACATATATTCTTATGTTAGTGTACTGCAAACAGCCTTGTAATGAGCACAATTTTCGCTTGGATGCGGTCCTTGAAAAAGCTTCAAACCATCCAATTTCTATTTGAGCTATTTGATGGCGCTCAATTTTCGCTGCTTCACTGCGCTAATCAACTGGAAAAGTGCTCAACTTGTAGAACTTGGAGAGAGGGAAGAGTAATGGGTAAGACTTCAAAAAAGTGACCAGCAGCTTTGTAATATAATTGCATTTAAAGCCAGGACCAGAGCTTTAAATTTGACGATGTAATTTAATAAAGCGTATAATTTGAAGCCAGCCGTGTTCTGCATTTGGATTTTTGGGATTTGTATGTTGCCTGCTGTGTTGAAGTTTGAATTAATCGAGGATACAGATGTTGCCTTTTGACAGATGAATGTTGAGGCATGCTACAAACATTTTAAATGTTACGCACGCATTTTGTGCGTGTGTTTATGTTGGGTTGGGAAAATATGAGTGGAAAGCTGCAAAAACGACATTTGTTGAACAAGAACATTTTTGCACAATTTGGAGTAAAGCAATGCCAAAGTGAAATATTTACAAAAGTGTTTCGCTGCTAGCTATGAATTTTAAATGTAAATTAAATAAATGCTTATTTTCAAGCTTGAAAGCATTTTTTTGCTTTCTTTCTTAAAGTTCTTTAATTTGTTTTAGGTAATATTTCACGCTCTGTCAGAACTTTAAAAGCAATTTGTTAACTTTGTTGTATAATTGCCTTTTATGCTTCACCGAGTATGAAAAGTAAAAGTTTTTAGGTAATTAAATGTTTGCTCTAACTAAAAATGATACTAAAACTAAGCCAAATCTTAACTTAGACTAAAAGTTTGTTTTATAACATACCGCTTGTCCATAGCTGTTATCCATTCCATCGCCATTTTGATATATTATATATTATTTAAAACAGTTATTTATGAATATTATAAGTTTTCAAAGAGCGTAGCTTTATATATTTATGTTATTTATTTAAGTTATGAATGCGTAAATTTTGACGTTTAATTGAATTCAATTTAGCATAAGAAAACTTGAAATGAAAATTTCGGCACGACCACGCCACAACTTTTTAATGATTGAAACACAAATTTAAAGAGCCCGAAATGTTTGTTCTCTACCAAAAAGCAGTTAACTTGTTTAAAGCGTTCAAACAAAAAAAATATTGTTGCATTTCAAATAGCACGTTTTGAAATGAATCCAACCAAAAACCGCCGGAAAAGTTGTGGCCGTCTTAAAAGCTGTTTGTAGACACTATGCACTCAATGCTGCATTCAATTTATAATGCCATTGAATATTGCATCAAACAAAATGTAAATCATTGTTCCTTTTCTTTTTTTTTAACCGAGAGACACGCGCGCGTTTTGCCTCAAAGAAAAGACGCGAATGTTTGCAACAAAAATAAAGTTTATAAATTAAACAACGTGGAATTTAAGAGAAAGTTGATTTGATTTTGGTTTTGGTTTAATGCCTGCTTCGTTATTCGTGGAGCACTTCATTACTTGGCACAAAGCCGCAGTATATGCATGGCCCCAAATGTGCCCCTTCAGCTGACTGCGCTGCAGCTGTAAATGAAGTTGTTATGTTAAATCAGTTAAGAACTAATATGTTTAACAAAATATATATATATATATTATGCAAAATTCTAAATATATTACAAGAAGCTATGGCTAGGCAACAAGCAAAGATAAAAGAAAGGGTTTTAAAATGGCTTTAAGCTATGGCTAACAATCGACGAAAGCTACAGAAATGTATTTTATATTCGTTTAGTACTTTTTTTTAGTTTATTTACTACAAATGAAAACCAAACTAATGCGCATTGTTATTATTGTTGATTCTTTACAGTTGCCAGTATTCAAAAAGGGTTCTCTGTTTTGTGTGTGTGTGTGTGTGTGTGTTTGTTAATGTGCCTTGTTGCTTACTGCTGACAGCTGCCCAGAAGGCTTAATGCATGTTGGCCCTAAACAAAGCAAATGTTGCGCACGGGTTTCCCCTATGTATGTGTGTATGTGTGCGTTTTGAATATGAGTGTTAGTGTGAGTGTGATTGTGAGTGCCAGCTTGAGTGTGTGTGCATGTTATCAAGCATTGTGTGCATACGTATAGAATTATTAAAAAAAAAAAAAACAAATCAAAAACTCGCTGACGTACATATGACTTTGTTTTTCAAGCTGCGTATACTTAATATTTTTAAATTTTTTTTTTAGCTATAAAAAGCAATACTAACTAACTCATTATAGAGCATAAAGGCAGCCAGTGTAATTTAATAGCTGGGCATGTGACGCTTTAAGCTGCATTTAACTAGAAAAAAGAATATAGTAGGTATTATATTACAAGCATAGTTTATTTTAATATTTTTGAAAAATTTAATATGAACTAGAGTAAGTATACCAAGCTGTAACTAATCTGCTGCTCTCGTCATGTTCTATATATAAGCATTATTCCAAGTTCAAACTAATCTATTTTGCTCTTGTTATATGTATTTGTTGATATTTCAGAGCTTTTTGCATATCGACAATGTTGTTAAAGGCATTATATACAACGTAGCTTGGAAATAGAATAAAATAGTTAAGTTATTTATAATAATAAATTGTAAATTTCAAAATAATCTGCAGCGTTTTTCAATTTATTTTGTTCCATATTGCATTCCGTCATATATTTTATGCAAATTTATATATTTGCTATCTTTTCTCCGTATTTTTATATTTCAATTTATTGGCTCATTGAATTTATAACGCTTACAAAAGAATATCGAGGCAAAACTATTCTCTGCACATGTAACTTTTTTTGATTGATATTGGATATTTGTGTTTTTTTTTGTTGTTGTTGCTATTGTTATCACGGTGTGCATTGCTGCGTATTTCCTTATCAAAGTTGTGTGTAAGTAAGTGTGTGTTTGATAAGAGTCTTATCAGAGACGTGTGTACTCTACATTGTTAGCTACAGCTATAGAGAAACACAAAACGGAAACAGAAAGAGAAACTACAGCAATGGCTGACATGTTGTTGAAGGATTTGGTTTGCTTTGGGTTTCGAGAGTGTTTGGTTTGGTTTTTTTTTAGTATGCTTCGTCACAGCCAAATGCAATTAGTGTCTGAGTTCAGCAGCTGTTTTCTATAATTTGCACTTTAGTTTCCTTCCAAAACTTGTGTAATTTAAGTTTCAATTGCAAACTGCTGGCAAAGCTAATTGAACTCGCCAGTAAACGAAGTCAAGTTCTGATGAAAAATAAAAAAAAAACTTAAAGATACTTACGTGGGAATGGCGCAGTCCTTGATTCTGTTTCTGTGCGAATGAACATTGGCCAGAGCCGGCACGTAAAATATACAGTGGTTAGGATAATCAGAAGTGAAAAGCAACAAATCCGAAAACTTAAATCGTATAAAAGGCAACCAATCACCTGGGCCCACATTAAGTATGTGTTATAACGAATACTGAGAGGCCTAAGAACTACGATATATATTCAAGAATATACTTAAGTATTATGTATATTTTTGTATTTTTTGGTTTTTGGTTTTTGGCAGAGTTTTTTAACGCTACGTTTAACTATTATGGTTAATGGTTGCTAATAAAATGGTTTTTGGTTAGTACGGTGGATAAGGCATAAAAATTTGCGTGCAGAATATATGTTAATTAATAGTTAATATAGTATATATTTTGATGGATTAGTTGAAAGAGATAATGCAATTTTATGTACAGCATTTCATTTGATTATTTACTACTAACAAATGTTTACCGATTGACTGCGTTTCGAATATTTTTATATATCTTTATAGCACTTTCAAAACACTGTTATTTTTATACGTTCGTTATGTTCGTGAGCTGGCGATGAACTGAGAACTCTGACAAACGATTCGTAACTGGCAAACTCAACACGCGTTTTGAACTTTAAATTATTTGAATTATTATTTGGACGACGAATTTATTTTATATTTTTAAACATTTATTCAAAATACATTGCGATTTGTTTTTATATTTTTTTGGAATATTTAGTTCTTTTTTTTTTATTTAAAAAATAGTTTTCTTTGATTTCAGAAACTCTGACGTTGAGTTTTCGAAAGCGCTCGCACGTCCGTTACGTTCCTTAGTCGCGTCGCAACTGTTTTTTGAGAGCCGAGCAAGCTGCTCAATTCACCATCGATTCGGCTGGAACAAGAAGAAGCAGCACCAGCAGCAGCAGCAGCAGCAGCAGCAGCAGCTTCTGGCCAGGCATCCTGCGCCTAACAGGTGAGTTTTTCCGCTCACAGCTGGGTGTTTATATGGGCTTGGTTGGGGGTGCCTGGGCATTGGGGGTGGTGAAAATTACTCATTGCGTTGACTGCAGTGTTGACTGCTGCGGTGCGCATTTTGGTCACTTTTTTTGTTATTGTTGTGCGTGTGTGTGTCTGTGTGTGTGTCTGTGTGTGTGCGTGCGTGTTTTCATTTTCTTTTGTGTATGTTTATATTTTCTTCTTTTTTATTATATTTTGGCGCGTTTTTAGCAACAAGTTTGTCGCTTGTCACAGTGGTTGAAAACTTATCTAACTGACGCATAATAACTTATTTAATTTTATATTTTTATGCGTAATAATGGGTTAATCTGCGGGTTTCTTTTTCTTATTTGAATACAGTTCTATTTACACTTTTGTAGTATATATGAATTTTACAATCATGCGGCTAATTTCTTAAGGCAATTCATAATTTATTTTAATAAAATTATAATTAAATAAAATAGTTCTGCTAATAGACTGTTTCTTATCTTTATTATGAATTATTCTATGATAAATTTATTAATTTTGAATTATGAATTTTATCTTCTGCGATTCACATACTCTTTTAAAAATACTCATTAACAGAATATACTGATTATATTTGTACTTTATATAGTGTACTAATTTTTCATCGTCAGCTTTTGTTGGTATAATATGGTATTTGTTTATATGATATGGCCATTTGACTAGTTTCGACTCTTAGATATATATATTAGATATAGTAAACATTTCTATATAAACGAGTTTATTTAAGTTTAGTTTTAACTTCTATATTTAGTTCAGATATGGTAAACATTTCTATATAATTGATTTTATTTTATTCTTTGGCAATTTGAAAACAAATTGATATTTATTCACGCGAATTTTTAACAATCTTTGGCAACATGTTGCTGCCACATCTGTACTCTGCTTCTCTGCCTCGCTCCCCTCTCTCTCTCTCTCCACACTACCTGCTCTCGACATTTGCTGTGCAACAAACTGTTGAGCGCTCATTTGGTGAGTCGACGCATAGAAACGAACACTTCAACTGTTGCTTGACTGCCTCCACCCGCCTGCCACAACTGTACCCTGCCAGCGAGGTCGCTGCCGCTGCCATAACCCCCCATGCCCACTCCCTACCCTTTCTTCCCCGCCGCCAACAACTGCCAGTCATTCGCATGCGTAAATTGCACATAAAATGAAATCGTGCTGCGAAACAATCAAAGTGTCAATTAAAATATTCATCACAACAAACTGCAAATTGTATCTTTTATATACGGGCACACTCTTTGATCCATCAAGCAAATTGCCACCAGTTATTAACAGATGAAACTGGACTCATGTGTGTGTCCAGCCTGTCCTTAAGGCAAAAAGGTGCAAACAAATAATGCAAAGTTTCCTTTTGTTTTTACACCTTGTTCAGCCTGGTGTTCTACTTTGTCCTGTGCTCTGTGGTCGCTGCAACAATATTTACAGCACCCACGAGTGCCTTTATTTCCGCATGAATCATTTGGCACTCGTTTTTATTCTTTTTCGGCTTTTTCTATAACCATTACAAGTGGTTGAAAACGGGTATAATGTGCCTGTTTCAGGGAATTTGTTAAAGTTCA
The DNA here is from genome assembly GCA_949708635.1 of Hirtodrosophila cameraria. Classification (NCBI taxonomy): domain Eukaryota; kingdom Metazoa; phylum Arthropoda; class Insecta; order Diptera; family Drosophilidae; genus Hirtodrosophila; species Hirtodrosophila cameraria. The sequence goes on from OX453089.1 coordinate 6,377,953, forward strand.
TTTTAATCAAATTTTTTAAAAATTTTGTTTGGTTTTATTGTATTTAATCTATACTTTAATTCTATTTTCGTTAGGCTCGATTGCTATTTATTGACAGAAATTGAAACTAGATTATTAAGGGGAAAATGCAGATGGTGGTCTTTAAAGCTTTTACAATCCTATTTCTGTTTATTTTTGCGAAAGAGTATTTCTTTTTAATGTAACAAATTTAGATAAGTTGTTGAACTGAATCCAATTCCAATCAATTTTGTAACAGATCCTTTAAAATGTTTCTAAAAATAAAAGTCAGACCACGGAAAGTATATTGATATGAACTTTGGATTGCCTTTTATCTAAAAGACTCAGAGACTTAAGAATCTTAAGCTAAGAAGGTTTTCGTGTACAATGAGTTTTGCTGCAAATCGAATTTCAGTCACATTTCAAACAATAAAACTTTGGTTTTTCACATGCATAAACCATTTTGACTATTTTCGCCAAATTACAAAAATTATTTTCAATTTTCTTTGTGACATTGTAAAGTAAAGCTGCAACAAGTGCTCACTGTTTTAGGGTATCCTCCTTGTCAACTATTCTGCACTTCAACATTTTTACTTCCGTTTTTTTTTTTCTACTTGACACTCGTAGGGCTGCCATTTGGGGTCCTTTTCATGTGCGTGTCCGTAGCATTTTTTATGAGCTGTCGTCGTCGCTTTTGGTCCTTCATATGGCACACTCGGCGATGGCGTTGGCATTTTGGCAGCTTTAACAATGAAATTCCAAGCATTTTACGGCCTTTATTTGGCCAGTTGAATTTCATTTTGTGGTATGGCAACTGCATGCAAGTAAGGATCAGCATACTCGCAGCTGATGATGTCTGGCATTAATTATGATAAATGTGCTTCTAATATACTGCTTGTCATAAGAGAACAATGTTTATTTTTCTTCTTTTTTTTTTTTTGTTGTAGCTGCCAGGCTAAGCTGAATTTCCGAGTGCCATGTTAATGCATTTTATTCTTGTTGTGAAAACTGTGCTAATGGCATTTCCTTTACAACTGGCCATTAGCACACAAAATGACGTTAGTTGCTGTCGTTGCTTTGAATGTTGTTGCTGTTGTTATTGTTGCTGTTAATGTTGCTGTTTTTGCTGTTGCTGATCGAATGACATTGTTGTCGTGGCCATTAAGGTGCTGCAGTTGTGTACGTGTCCAGGTGTAAGCTACTCTGAAGCTGATAGTCTAGCAGTCAGTCGATGAGTCAGTTGACAGCGCACGTGTCCAAAGCATGATTGCTCATTGATGTCATTTTATGTGTGTGTGTGTGTGTGTGTGTTTGTGTTGAACACAACACTTTAGTCGTTGCTAGTTGCATTAACGCTTATTCAATCAACGTGCAACGCAAATTGCCTATTAAATTGAGCCCAAATATCTGTGTATGCGAATTATGGCCATGTAATTTGATTTAGCCACAAGCCAGGCTAATAAATGAGCTGCAACACACACACACACACACACACACACACACGCACACCTGGGGGAACATTGTTCAAAGCTAATTACAGAAAACAACATAAAACAAGTAAGAACGTTGCAGTCGGATGCACCCGACTGCGATATACTCTTTTTTTCGCCTCTTTGCGGAGTCAGTGGGCGTGGCAATTGAATTTCTGCTCAAATCTTTAAAGTTTTGCCATCAATTAAAATTTGGTTGGGCCTGTTCTACAGGTTTGGGAGAAACAAACATTGCTTGATTGCAAGGGCGGGGGTGGGCGTGGCAAAAATATTTTTATCCAATCTATTAAATAGGGCAACAGAATTCAACCTGCAAAATTTGGTGATTCTAGCTAAAGGGGTGGGGGAGATACAGACTTTGCCTATTTGTGGGGGCGGGGGTGGGCGTGGCCGAATTTTTTTTTGCCAGATCAATGAAGGATGTGATAAGTAGCCCTTGTGCCAAATTTGGTTACTCTAGCTATAAAACTGTGGAAGATATAGGTTTTTGCGGTTTGTGGGGGAAGGGGTGGGGGTGGGGGGTTGATCTTGACATTTTGTCTTACTATGGTATATACCAACATGTATACCAAGTTTGGTTGCTCTAGCTTCAAAACTGTGGAAAAAACCTGCGTTCATACAGACGGACAGACGGACAGACGGACAGACAGACGGACGGACGGACATTTCACAAACCCAATATACTCTTTTTTCCTTTTTTTTCAAAAAAGTTAAAAAAAGAGTATAATTATTACAGGCAACCCTTGCTCTGAAACTATATCAAATTACAATGCAGTTGCATTACCCGCAGAAATTTCAGCATTTTTCATAGCATACTTTTGAGCGCGGTGCAAAATTAAATTTCTTTTTATTTTATTAAAAAAGCCATTACCAAATAGTTGAAGTAAAGTGTAACGAAATAGTATTTTAACTAAAACTTATATTAATATTCATTCTGATGCAATTATAAATAGAAAATTTCCATTAAAAATGTCAACAACACTAGAAATAAAATATTTAGTTCAGCTGACGATTATTTGAAAAGTTCGCTTAACAAACTGTTTAAACTTACGTTTTTAACTATTTATGTGATGCCTGAAAAGTATATTCAACTTAGCCAAACACATTTTTTCAACACAAATTTGTTCCACAATACTTTATGGCACACACTTGTTAAAGTATTTAACTGGCTTTAGCTGGCTTTTGCACATGGCAAATACTTGGCAAATTGTTGTGAGTGCTTTTGCTGTAGATCAATTGTTTGCTAGAAATATTTCATAAATTGTTTCTGCACAACATGCTGACTTTGGAATTGCTTCTGAAGTAGATAACAGGTGCAATACGTTGTGGGAGTACGCCTTTGACATTTGTCTGCTGAAACCACATGACATATTCATTGCAGTTGATAGCTTTCTATCCATAGACAAATACAGCTTTATTAAAAATGTATTTTTATACATTGAACTGAAACCCTATATGTTTGAAGCTCAAGTTGTAGCACACAACAATGGCAACTCATTAATTAACAAAATTAATTAAAAAGCATTACGCATGCGACATGTGGTGCAGACGACGCCAATGCACAGCCAGCAATAATTAACTGTCATAACTCTGCCATCGAAAGGCAATAAGATATTGCTATACGCTATAATTAATGGTTAAAAATGCACGCACTGTTAAATAATACAAAATATTCAATTTATATAGAGTCTACAAATGCGGAAATGATTTAATTATTTGTGATTTTTATGCATTGTAAAGCAATTTAAATAATCAAGGCACAAAAGTACAAGTGTGATGTAATTATTTATGTTGTAATTTAAGCCTGTGCTGTAATATAATGAAAAGAGCTATGTAGAATAATGATGCTGAGCCTACACTTTAAAAAAAAAGTTGTATAATATGCTGCCATAAAAGTGTAAAGTACCAGCAAAAAATTGCTATACGCTGCAATTATTAGTATGATGTTTATGTAGCATAAAATACTTGACAAAATTTTAAGCAAGCTGGCAAAACAAGCCAAATAGTATATGCAAAAATCCTATAAAAAGCCTGTGTCCCAAAAAAATGCAAATGCAATCAGTAGTTGAAGCACGAGCAGTACTTGTATTTGACACAAGACACAAGGCACAAAGTGGGCTAGTCTCTGGTCGTTTCACATTTTGTCAGTTGTGCAATTCAATTTAAAAACAATTGCATAAAATTATGCGCAACAGAGCGAGAAATTAGTTTTTTAGTAGCAACATTTGCGCTGTCAACGGTGTCAAGTGTCGCAGACGTGCAGAGAGAGCATGCTCCAGCTACTCCCACCGCACACCCCATCTCTATTGCCTTTGCAAATACACAAACGAGCAGCGACAGGCTCTGCATCCTTTGGCTGCTGGCTGCATGTACATGTACTTGTGTGTGTGTGAGATGTTCTTGTGAAATTTCTAGCATAGCTTGTCTAGCATTCTCTTTGTGGCTGGCTACTGCTCTGTGTGCTGCTACTTGCCACCATATCTTGATTTTGAATGTCTTAATTATTAAAAATAATCGTTAGAGTCCTTGTCTACAACGTGGTCCCTTTTTCTACTAACAGCTACCCCTTTGCCTTTTGCCATCTTAAGCCGTTTGCCAAATTGTATGCGCAATTATGAGCATGTCGCTCATTGAGCAACAGCTGCCAGTCAAGGATAACAACAAGGACAATTTAAAGGCAAAGAGATGGCGCCACTCAGCTGTTGTTGTTGCTATCCCAGAGTTAATTTTAAAACACATTTCAGTGAGCTCATTAAGCATACGCCCCCCTGTTCCCACAAAGCCACAACTTTTGGCTTATGCAAATGACTGAAAAACATTGCGTTTATTTACTTTTGATTTGCAAAGATTTGTAATTTGTGATTTGAGGCAACAGACTGTAAAATAGTTAACTTTTTAGCTACTTAAGCGATAAACAAGCTTAAAGATTTACATTTGAAACTTATTTTAAAGAGAAAATCAATGAAAATCTTGCAACAATTTAAAGCAAATGTTTAAATCAGCTTCATTTTATTTAAATGCCAACATTTTATCGCTTGCAATCAAATTTTAAGCATGCTACACAATAAATGCGCCTTGTGGCGCCTTAAACATATTGCGTATACGCCACCTGTTTCGATTCTAATTTACACAGACAAAATTTGCTGGCAGGTTCAATAGCGTTCAATCGACGGCTTTAATGGGTTCTTCGCCTGGGCATAAAAACAGTAAACCCCCCACCCCCACCAAAAAAAACCCATTCATATCGGGTGCATTGGACGTTTGCCACATTATCAGCTATTGGCATTGGCCAGGTTAAAAAAAAAAAGTAGAAGTAAAACGCAAAAGCAATTTACATTTTGTTTACCTTTAACGCACAAAACCTGCCTTTTTTTTAGCTGAGCGAGTTTTTATTTTCGTAGTTCCTTTGATTCACTGGCTGAAAGAAGATGCTTGCTGCGCTGTATTTTCACCTGTTAGCTGTGAGGGTTTTAATTTTATTTTTCTCACTTCATTTAGGGGTTTTCAGCTAAATTGTTTGGCATCGTTTCAACACTTTACATACATTTGCATAAACAACAACAAAAAAAAAGCCAAAAAATTCAGGTCGACGCTTTAATAAACGACCTCGCATAGTGTGTGTGTGTGTGTGTGTGTGCCATTAAAGCTTGCTGCTTGAGCAGCAGCAAACGTAGCATACTTTTCTGCGCACGAGACGCAAATGCGCCCAAGTTTTATGGACCACTTTAGGCAAGTTGCCTCTGTGTGTGTGTGTGTGTGTGTGTGTGTATATATGTGTGTATGCTGTCTAGATTTCTTGTCTCGCTGCTGCTGATTATTTGCAGCTTATTGCGTTTATGCGACGCTTATCGCATTCGCATGAAAATCGCATTAGTACTTGCTTCTAGTAGGTGGCAAAGCAGGCGCTTTGTGCGTGACATAACTGAGATTTCGCTGCTGCTGCTGCTTCTTAGCCTATTTACATAGCTCATTGTGTGTGGGCGCCTTTTGTTGGCTTTGCTTAACTGTTTTGTTTGGCAAGTGTTTGATTAGCCCGATCAGCCATGTCACAGCACAAGTAAATATAGGTTTACATATGTACCACTATAGTCAACAAATTTCAGTTTGTCTTCTTTTGGCTATTGATTCAAGGCCACCAAAATGTCCATTAAGTGCGTCAATATTTGTACTTGGCTAGGGCATATCATATATTCAAGGTTACTTTGCTTTAGCACTCATATTTGCATAAGTTAAGTTGACGTTTTGGCCAGTTTGTTTGTCTTGTGCTTATCTTGCTGACCTACTTGCTTTATTTATGAGTATTTAATGAAAACTTTTCGAACTAAAATATGTAAATTAATTTGAATAATTTATTGTCGCTGTGCGAGCTTTTTAGCTAGCTGCGAAAAATTTCTGTTCCTACATATTTTCACATAAAAATGTTGTTTTGTTCAAATAAAAACCACTTTACGACAAAGCTTATCTTTATGGTTGTTGGCTGCTGTAATTGAAAATTACATTTTACGACAAATAGTTAGATAATTGGTTAGGATCATTTTATAGCTTTTCTTTTAAATTGTCAGATATAATGAATGGCATGGTTACAAAGCGTATTATTGTTATAGTTTTTTAAAGGTTTTATTGATTGTTTTAGTTTTTTATGAAAGTTTGAAGAGCAGTAAATTTGTATTAATAGGCTATAACGTTTGAATTGAAAGGCAGATTTGAAAAAGTGCAAAAATATTAATAAAAAAGCTCTAAACTTATAACTACAATTATTTGCTAATAACTCATCTTTCTCAACCCTAACAAAATTTGAATAATAACCTCTCAAATTTCTACTCAAAATAAAATCCCCTTAAGCATACAATTTCAATGAATGGGGTTCATCAGAGAAACTTTTAAATCATTTTTACAAGTTTGAAAAGCAACTGAAAAACTTGCTTCCGTCTGCATTAAACATTCACACAATATTTATTTAACCCGTTTTATGCTTTGGGTACAGTTATAAAGCCATATGAAGTTTATGAAGCACACAAAATTAAAGTTAAAGCAGCAAACTTGTTAGTCAAAATTGAGTTGTAAGCTGATTTTATGGCATAAGACCCAAAACTAAAGTTAAGCCGGGTTAAGTTAAGCCAAAGATGCCAAGCCTTTTAAATGGTTATTTGTAATGCGTTAAAGGATACCCGCTGAGCATTGTTTTGTCTGCCATAATAGAGTCGAATAGACGCAGATCCTAAAATGGTAGATATTATGCAGATTCCAAGCATATTTCAGTTTGGGTCCAGCTATGAGCATAAGATTAAAGTTGACACCGTTTGTATTGTGTGAACAAACTTGGAGCATGGCTTCATTTATGCCATTCGTGTCCTGGCTAGTATTGAATTTGGTACGTGATGCTATCTGAGTGCAGGGCGCGTGACTAAAGCAACCGTCTTATATATATCCAGTTTCCAGCAGCAACAACAAAAATTATTACGATTACAACAATGCCTTTGGGCCGAGTTGGACTGTCGCGTCTGATGCGCTTTTGATAACTTGTTTGCTGTGTGTTGGTAACTGACAGCTTGCTGTTGTAACTGGTTGTTGTTGACAGGCGGCATGCGGCGTGACTTGGCGACAAGTTGTTGCCGCCATCAGGTTGATAAATAGTTTCACACAGCTCTTAGGTAGAAGATACTATATAAGAAATCCTTGAATTACAATGCGCCTGTCGCCCCTTAGTTTGATGGAAATTAAAAACAAGCTCAAGCGATTCTACAAACAGATACGTATACCTATCTGTCACGGCTGTGTATATAATTTTGTTTTGCCAGCAACTGAAAGTCGCCCACATACACTCTCATCCCCCATCAGTCCCCTCATCATCCACAGCACCCTTATACAGGTGTAAAAGTTCCCAGGCGCCTGTCTCTGTTCATTATTTTATATATATTTATACTTTTATTTTTTACTTTAACCTGAGCTTTAAAATGTTCGCTGTTAAAGTTTTTATTTCGTTTTGCAACGCTTCACTGCGGGCACATAAAATTTGATGCACTTGAGCGGCAGGTAATGAAAATGAACATCAAACAACAGATAGCCACATAAAATTTGTCTTGTTGAAATTACAACAAGATTTTACACTCTCTTTGCGTTTACTGACATTTACGAGTTGGACACCTGTCGTCCCTACAGAAGCGGCTTTGTAATTTGTCAATGACATAGCCTTAAGATGGCACTTTAACATTTAGTAATACTTGTAGAACATACACAAGATAAGCATTATGCCAATTTGTAGCTAGTTCGTTGAGCTTAAGGCTTTAAATCAGCTAGAGTACAACAAACGTTGTAAGTTAAAGCTACTCTTTAACTGTCATCTTCAGCTATAGCGAGACTTGAGCATAGAACTTGCAAATTTCAAACTTTTAAGAAAATCATTTTTCTGGATATTCAACTTGCAAAACTAGCCCAATTTCCATTCGAACTGTTTCATTGATTAATTTGCTTTTACTTTTTATTACCTTATAAGGTTTCAAACTACTTAAGATTAAAATCAAATTTAACAAGGAAAAAAAATTAAAAATAAAATATTGAAATATTGAAATATTTAGTCAATAGGCTTTGTTTTGGGCATCTAACGTATAGTTTGGCGGAACACGCTCTTCTTGGTATTGCTCTTAACGGCGGCCACCTTCTTGGAGGCCAGTGGATCCGGCGCAAAGCAGTTCCATAGACGCAGCGTTTCGTCAGCTGCAGCGCTTATCACAGTTCTGCCATCCGGTGAAATGGCCATTTGTAACACACGCGATGTGTGTCCAGTTAGATCGGCCTGCTTAATCATCGTTGGATACTTCCAGATGGTCAGCTGATGGCTGGGAAAACCATGCGCCGATATTAGCTCCTTGTAGTGGCTTGAGAACAGCAGAGCGCACACTTGCGATTTGGTGTCCACAGATTTGATAAGCGAGCCATTGCACACATTCCAGAACTTGATGCAGCGATCCGCAGTGCCGCCGCCTGAAACCAATGTATTTGGTTGCCAGGGACACCAGGCCAAGGCGCGCACTGCCGCCTGATGCTCATTAAGTTTGTGCAGCGGTTCAGTGGCAGTGCCCACACCGCCGCTGGCCAGCGACCATACATTCACCAGATTATCATTGCCGCCGCTTGCCAAGTACTTGAAATCGGTGGACCATTTGAGACCGCACACTTCCTGGGCATGGCCGCTTAGCGAGGATAGCTTGTGCTCTCGTGAGCGCACATCGTGATGTATAATGCTGCCATCGCGGCTGCCCGACGACACCAGATACGAGTTCCAGGCCAAAGAACCAACACGTGCACTGTGTCCGTCCATAACACGCAAACGTTTCGCCTTGAAGCAATCCCATAGCTCTACGGCGCCAGTGCTGTTGCCAATGGCCAGAACCTGGCCCTCCTGTATCCAGGATAGCGAGCAGGCATAATTACCCTCCTCATACTCGGTTAGCTGCTCAACATTGCCGCTGGCTCCGTTCCAAAGATAAACAGCATTGCCCAAAGCAACAGCCATAATATTATCATCGTTCCAGTCCATCAGATTTAAAAAGTAGTCATTCATAAAGTCTGGAGCATCCAGTATACGCTCCGATGTCATTGTTATATAGCGTGAGCCGCTCTTTGTCAATATGGGTGCCTTTAAGGAGTAGACAACCTTGAGCGGATTAGTATGCGATTCGGGTGCAGCGGGCGCCTTATTCTGATAGCATAATATGCGTCCACCTTTGCTGCTCTCGCCCACCTGTGCCACTTCGGCAATTAGCTTCTGTCGTTCAGCTCTACGGGCCAACACCTGCACATTATTCTTATTGCTGTTGCTGCTCATTGCCTGTTCATTCTCCTCTTCCGATTTGCCCGCATTTCTCTCCTTGATCAAAAAGTGCGCCAACTCAAAGTTTGTAGCTGCACGATTCGGTATGAAGCGATCGCCGCAGCCGAGCGTCTTTGTTGGCGTTGTTGTTAACTTTTTGGACTTGAGTTGGTAGCTTTTGCCTGGCGCTTTGATCGGTGCTTGGAAGCCAGAGAAGCTGGTATTGTACGAAACGGAGAGCACTGAACGTGTCATATTCATGCTGCTGGCATTGAGGGATGCCTCCAGTTTCTTCTTCCAGCGCGGCGCATTTTGTATATCTCTTACAAAATTGAATTGAGACATTTTTGTTATCGTTAAAATTGTTTTAAATTTTTAAATTGACTATTTAGCTTTTGTATTTTGTATTTTGCTTGATGAAGCAATTGTTTAGTTGTGTTTTAAAATCGTTGTTGTCTATTTCACTCAGTTTTTATGTTGCTTTCGTGCTATGAAAATTACAATGACGATTTGGAAATGCATAGCATATGAAAATTGCGCCGTTAATTCATTTTACTCCCTGTTCCCATTTAAAATGGGAAAAAATGAGTTGTAAAGTACCGCAAATGTATGTAACAGGCGTAAGGAGGCATTTCCGACTATATAAACAATATATTCTTGAACAGCATCAACAGCCGAGACGAACTAGCCATGTTCGTCTGTCGGTCCGTCTGTCCGTATGAACACACAGATCTCGGACACTATAAGAGCTAAAGACACCAAACTTAACATGCAGGTTCTTGTATACCGTACGCAAATCAAGTTCATTTCAAACTTCGGATGCACACCCTCGCACCCCCGCAAATCGCAAAAAAACTCCCAAAGCCACAATTTTAAAGAAGCTTTGATTTTTGGTACACATTTGTATATGTTGTATCAATGTTGATCGGTTGCGTAAATTTCATAACGATCGGAAAAAGAATCTGTTACCCCCTTCACAGCTGGCAGAAACAACAATTTGACAGGCACTGGCCAAGTTAAGTGCGCTGCTTGATTGTGTTGCCGCTGAGCTGCTTGAAATTCAAGTAGAAAGCAGAGAGTCTCGTAGTCGGGCATACTCGATTTAATTTAATTTACCAAATAGAATACACACATTTCTTTTTTGTTGTGTTATTTTACATTCGATTAAGTATCAAAGTCCTTACAAAGGTAGATTCGATAAGCGTTAAACAGGGCTCAAGTGCACTATAATCCACTTAGTAGTAAACTGACAATCATCGGTTTGTAATTAAAAAAAAATTGTTACTGAAACAAAGTTTATACACATATTTAACAACTGATTCGCTTCAAAGTTCAATTCAAAGTGAAAAGAAAACTACTTTAGTACAACTTTTTTCAATGCTTTTTCATGTGCTTTAAAATTGTTTTGAAGTGCACTTCAAATAGATTGCAAATATTTAGCTACACTTCGAGTATCGTTTTGAAAGAAGTGTCATTGAAACTGAGCTAAGCACTTATAAATGCACAAAATTACTATGCTTACTATATATTAGTTATTACATCAAGTGCTACGCATTCCACGCGTCGTATGCATAATAATTGAAAGGCCAACAAATTTTGTACTCAATTTTGTGGCAATTGGCAAGCACTTAATGTGTGTGGGGACAAAGTAAATTAAAGTAAGTAATGATAAATGAAATGTCAGAAACATAGGACAAGCAATCGATGTTTACAATATTGAATCACGGTGGCTGCGCTAAGCGAGCATAAATAATTCATTTAGATATGTTGCAGGGTATTGAATTACATTGCCCCAGTACTTGACTTTGTCTGTCTTATGTCTAATGTCTATGTCTGTGTCTATGTCTATGCTTTTATGGCACCCTGGGGAAATGACGCCCTATAGATATATGCCATTTTAATACACACACAAAAAACTTTGACAGTTACGAACATTTGTGCTAAAATCGAAATGCTATTTTTGTGACGCTTGTGTCTGTTGATAGACAGAAAGTTATTCAAAGCTGTTACAATACGAGCATGCATGTATGTATGTCTATATCGAAACAGTTACACGTGTCTGTGCATGTGTGTGCCTGCGTCATGCCACACGCAAAACTGGTCTCAATAGATACAGAAGGGGGAGGGAGTATACATATACTATACATACTCCTATATCGAATGGCAGACGTAAATGTATATTTGACGCACCACAAAACATTTATCAAGTGGTTCGCTCAATTTGGCAAATCTAAACGTCTATGTGGCTATTCATTTGACTCGTTTTCAGTATTTTGTTATTGATTTTTGCACAACTTTTTCAAGCCCAAGTGCCCAAGTGGCTCTTGAAAGTAAACCCTAGAGTTCTCAGTTTGCAAATCGTAGCCAACTTTTTTGGGCCTCTTTTTATTTTGCCCTCCATTTGAGCGTAAAGTTTAAAGGCACTTTGGCACGCGCTGCTAATTATGCTGCCCTCAGCATTGACGTCATTTGCATGCACTAACAATACTACAATTTTGAATATCAATCAAAACAATCTAAGAGACTTCAGCACGCCCCCTTTGCGGAACACCGCCCTCTCGATAAAGCCTTTTGTTATGCCATTTTTTATGGCATTTTGTTACCGTTTTCTGTGTGTTTTTCGTTTTGCAAACAGTTAATGGCTTTGGGAGATTGGAGCGCAGTGCAGGGGGGGGCAGAAACGTTGGTAACTCACCTGCCTCAACGTTTTTTTTTATTTAAGTTTTGGCATTGTTTATATATTTGCCTTAAATGCGAGAGGTGCTTACCGCGCAGTTATTTTCTTTCAACCTCAACTTTTGTGTGCTTCTGTGTGTTTGCTTTAACATTGAAAAAGTTTTTTATTTTGGTTCGGACTCATAAAGCGAACCCAACCCCCCGCAGCAGCATTCGACGGACTTTTCAACTTTTCCACTGTGGTTTTTATTCCTTTCAATTTTAACATTCCCATTGCCTAGGTGAGAATGAGTCCTCAACTTTTCCACTCACTTTCTTGGCTCAGTTTCCTTCCTTATATATTATATATGTATAAGGTATATTATGTATATACACAAACAAAAGGTCAATGTACAATTGACAAAGTCGCGTTGATGTTGATGCCTGCATAAATGCCATTCAAAAAGTTTTATTTTATAGTTTGCCAGCACTTTGCAACTACAATTAAAGTGTTGGGGCAAGAGTTTACTTAATTTAGCGACTTTTGCAGTGTATAATAAATAGTTATAATGCGGTTGACACTGTTGCACGCTCCATTAAAAGCTTTCAATTAACAAGTTTTTGTATTTTTAGTTCAAGCGATTATTATGAAAGTTTCAGAATAACAATAAGAGTTACCTGAGTACATGTGTACTAAAGTTTCATGACTATATTTTAACCACTATGGGTGTAATTGAGTTTAAAACAATCGTATTGATAACTGAGGCATCAAACTTTGCTTGCTTTTTCTTTTATAGTCTTTGGGATCAACGTAAACTATATCCAACACTTAACATAAAAAGAGTAAATTGAAAATTTAAAAAACAATCTAAAAGAATACAATACATATGTACCAGAGCTGTAAAAAATGATTCATTTTTAAAGAATTAACAAAAACTTGAATTCATTCATTTGATGAAAATGAGATTTGAATTAAAAATGATTTCATTCGAATTGAAAAAGTGATTTGAATTTAAATTTCATTTAATTCCTAAAGAATTATTGCCCTGTGACTTAATTCATTTCCTCAAAAAAAGAATGGATCCAAAATTTGATTTCATGCCCAAAGATTAGACTTATCAAATTTTAACTTTTAACTTGAAAAATAAATTTTTATTGAAATTCGATATCATTCCCAAAGACTTTAAACACATGTGACTTCATGTTTTCACATATAATGTTGATACAGGGTATTCGAAAGTCTTAAATAACACGTAAAACCTGTCAAACCAAAACTTATGATGCTTTCTAGATTTACAATTAATACACTTCATAAATGCGCTGATTATGATATCTGCTTTAAAAGTTTAATTACATTTAATCTATTATTGTTTTGCTTGATACAGAAAAACCCCTTAATATATATATTCTGTCATTTCTAAATTTCTGTCCTACCATATTTGAACTGCTTTATTGTTGTTGCTGTTCTGGCTAAAAGCAGATATCAGTGCTTATCTCTGACAGTATTGCTCATTGATTAGCCATATGAGCGGAGACTAACCAAAAAAACGATTGTAGAGTTAACATTCAGTTCGCTTTGATATACCAAATGTAGCATTTGGTTTTCCAAAACATTTCCATCAAGTTTTGAAAATGATAATATTTATAGTAGCGCTTTCTATATCACTTACAGTATTTTGTATAACTTCTATTGTGGTTATTGTCAGAAGACGCCAACAGGCCGCTAGAAATGTTGGCTATGCCATTAACGAAGGCGGTCGTAAGTACTTAATTGATTAATAAAAATAACAATTCTTGGAATACATTGCAACTAATTCTTATCAGCGATAATATTTTCTTGCCTAGAAATGTCTTTGTTTTTGTTCAAGCTTATTTTAACTGCTTACAATCTTTAACTCTACAGCGCCTGTAATGGTCACGACTTCACATGCACAGCCTGGTGGTATGCCTGTTTATCATTATGCACCGCCAGAACATCATCCTGTGGTGATTACCTCTGCCTCACATACGCCTGGTAGCTATCCCGTCGCACAGTATCCACCGCCTGGCTATCCAATGTATAGTGGTTATGCACCTTATCCAGGACAGAATTCAAGGTAAGTTTTTAAAATTTTAAAATACATTCAATATTTAAATATAATCTGCTCTTATAGCCAAATAACTGTGCAGATGACAGGCATGCAAGCACCCATGTCTGGGTAGGTGCAATAACTTATCTAAGTAAAATAAACATTTATCACATTTCATTACGAATTGTAGCGGGCAAACGTTCTATCCACCCATGCAGCAGCGTACTATGAACCCGTCTGATGCGGAAATTACCGTCCTTCCAGCCGGAGATAATCCACCGGTCACGAAGCAATCACATCAAGGAGCCGTAGAAACAGTTAGCCAAATCTAACGGTTTTCTTAGGTATTTTATATAACAAAGTCCACGATTTTTCTTAAAAATTACTCTATTTATGCTAGCTGCATATTGTTTTTGTTTAGAAATACATATATGCTATAACTAAAAATGCTTAAATACAACTGAATAATATTTTCAAAAATGTAACTGATATGTAAATGCAACAGCTGGTCACACTGCATGGCAGCTGAGGCACTATCGATAGCCTGATGAATCGATACTTTCACAGCAGAGCTGTCAGCTTATCGGAATTATTATTAAATCACTTTAAATAAAATAGTTAATTTCAACGAAAATGAAAGGTGATGCATAAAACTATTTATTTTTATAACTTTAGTATACTTTGAAACCTGATCCACCAGAAAAATCGAGTGGAGTCAACAAAATAATTATAGGTTAGCTGCCTATAAACTCAATTTCAGCTAACATTAAATAAAATTTTTGTGCTTATAATTAAAGTTATATTATTGTTAAGCAATATGACATATATTTTAAAAGTTAAGGCATGCTTCTTTGATTAAGTATTTAACCTTTTTCTAGCTGGCCTTTTTCTTGCTATCGATAACGATAACCAGGCAACTATGATTTATAGCCATTTGTCGTGCAACTTCTTCGATTGCAACTTGAGTTTTCCAGACGGAAAACAACGTATTTGTTTGCTTAATACACTTAATTGCAAACGCAGTGTCGTTTCAATTTTAAACTAAATAACTATTAAAAATGTTGGTTAACGAAGCCAGACAGGTGTTGAGCCGCGCCAGCTCCTTGGCAGCACGTCATCAGGTAAGCAGCAGCTGAGCAGCGGCAGAGCAGGAGACGCAGCAAAGGTGTTATACGGTCTCCTGACCGAAGGGGGAGTATTTGGGAAGCGCCGTTATATAAGCTTAAGCGAAAGTATTAGCAAAACAAAAGAATATTAGATAAAATACACATCAAATGCGCCGTAAGAATATCGCAATTAGCGATTATGTAAACATTTTTGTGGGGGAGAAAATTGTGATGGCGTGACTAGAAAAAAACGAATTTAATATTTTCATTATATATTCCCAGTTGCGTGCTATTAGCAGTACCACTCAGGTGGAGCAGCAGGCACAGCCCAAGGAGGCAAAGGAGCCACAGATTAAGAAATTTGAAATTTATCGCTGGAATCCGGATAATGCTGGCGAGAAGCCCTTCATGCAGACCTACGAGGTCAATATGCGTGAATGCGGTCCCATGGTGCTGGATGCGCTCATCAAGATCAAGAACGAAATGGATCCAACGCTGACGTTCCGTCGCTCCTGTCGCGAGGGCATCTGCGGCAGCTGTGCCATGAACATTGGTGGCACCAACACTTTGGCCTGCATCAGCAAGATCGATGCGACCAGCTCGAAGCCTTTGAAGGTGTATCCCTTGCCACATATGTATGTGGTGCGTGATCTGGTGCCGGACATGAACAACTTCTACGAGCAGTATGCAAATATTCAGCCCTGGCTGCAGCGCAAGTAAGCATAAGCTCAAAATTAAACCTAATCTTGTCTAAACTCAATTTAAAACCATTCAGAAACGTTGCCACCGAAAAGAAGGGCAAGGCACAGTACTTGCAATCCGTGGAGGATCGCTCCAAGCTGGATGGCCTGTATGAGTGCATTATGTGCGCTTGCTGCTCCACATCCTGTCCATCGTACTGGTGGAATGCCGAGAAGTATTTGGGCCCAGCAGTGCTAATGCAGGCATATCGCTGGATCATTGATTCGCGTGATGAGTACACCGAGGAGCGTTTGGCCAAGTTGAAGGATCCGTTCAGCGTTTATCGTTGTCACACCATCATGAACTGTACGCGTACCTGTCCCAAGGGCCTGAATCCTGGTCGTGCTATTGCCGAGATCAAGAAATTGCTATCCGGTCTTGCCTCCAAGTCAGAGCCCAAGCTGGAGACAGCTGCATTGCACAAGTAGAGCAATTGCTAATCCTTTAGACTCCTTGTTTGTGAATCCGCTTCCCTTAACCAGTTTGCCTCTGGCTGTAGATGATTAATACTATATATGATAACCGATCCAACTATTTTTCGCTTATTATTTTAATTTATTTAAGCTTAAAGTAAACCAATATTTGTTATTACAGTTTGTAAAGGGAACTTTGTAATCATAAAAAACGTATCTATGAAAAATGTATTTTTATTATTATTTTAGGGAGCTGTGGGTGAGGTCTCCTCATTCATTTGCACATCATCGGCAGAGTAAAAGTCCTGTGTAACTGGCACAACACGATCATTGACCTCATCATCCTCTTCATCGTGGCTATCTGTGTCCTCGCTGTCGTCGTTAGCTTTAGAAAATATATAGATATATAGATTCTTAAATGTTTTCTAACTTATTCATAGCGACACTTACCATCCTCGTCGTCAGTTTCAATACCAGGTACGGTTAACACCTTGCCCAGCGGCTGCAGATCCGTGGCAGCTGTCTTCAAGGACTCTCGCTAACGAGAATATCACATCGTGAGACTTCTAAACTCAGACTAAACAGAAGACTTACCCAATTCCTGCGCTCATCCTCATAACGCTTCGTTTGCACCTCATCGTCGCAGGGCTGGTCAAACCAATAGCGATTCGCAACCGAAGGCTTGAGTATAGGAAAAAACGGTATCATGGACATGTTTGCGGCTTTTTGTTTAGATTTTTCGTGGAAAAAGGTGGTCTGCGCTTTGTTTATGTTATTTTTGCAGCACGAAATCTATAAACTGTCTGGCAACACTCTATTGAACATATGGAAAGTTATCGATTAAGTTGTTATCGTCGGCATTTGGCCATCGAAATACACACACACATTTGTTGTTGCATTGAAAGGTGTACAAATAAAACACACAAATATGATAGAAATAACTTGCAACGATCGTTTGGGCAAAAAGGTAATATAATAGTGCTTAGTTAATAAACTAATAACATTAACAAACGTTTGCCTTACAGGTGCGTGTGAAGTGCAATCCCGACGACACCATTGGCGACCTCAAGAAATTGATAGCGGCGCAGACGGGCACCAAACCCGAGAAGATTGTGCTGAAAAAGTGGTATACAATCTACAAAGATCCTATTCGTCTATCCGATTGTGAGTACATTGTAAACTACAAAATGACAATAACATAATTGTAATATTTTTTGTGCAGATGAAATTCACGACGGCATGAATCTGGAGTTATACTACCAATAGTTTGCTGCACCTAAAACGTTTACGACAAAACTTTTATAATTACTGCCCCCACTATTTCAACTTTAATATAAGCAATGTAATGTTTTTAATAACAAATATATGCTTTTATATTTTAAATGTCTAATAATATGTATGTATAGGCAAATTTATATAAATGTTAACAAATGAGCAAATATGTGTATTTCGGACCTGTTTATTTTGCGCGCGTTTTTTGCCAGCCAAAGCTGCATACCAGGCTCAGTATAACAAAACAGTTATCGATGTGTGCATGCTATCGATATAACGCAAACTATAAATGGTATATCGTTTGCATGCTACGCTTATCGATTCATTCGTAATTTTTTGATCGCCGCAAGCAGACGTGATTTTCTCACGGTGCGCAAAGTCTATTTATAAAGCGGCCGCTAATAAAATAAAACAACAAATTTGTGCAAAAGCACATCAAAAGAGAACAATTATTGTGCTAAACAACTTGAATGTGTAGAAAAGTAAGAGATTTCATATATTTCGCTAATACTTGTGTATGTGTGTGTGTGTGTGCATGCTTGTGTTTGTGCCTCCGTTTGAGCACGCAACAACAACAACGACGCGGCGTTTTGATGACGCAGTCGCGGGGCGGAAAACTTGTTTGGATTTTCACACTTTCTGCCGAAAAAGTATATTTGTGGCTGGCAAAAAAGAAAAAGGGCGTCGCGACGCAGTTTATCGATTAACACAAGCGGCAAAATGTGTTTGTTTATGGCGTGGCCACCCTGTCTCTGCCTCCGCCGCTGCCTCATCCACCGCCTCTGCCGCTACCCCTGCCCTGTTTATGCTCACACAGAGTGCCCTTAATGCTGCGCCTTGCCTTTTTTTCCATTTGCCGTTTTCTGCAAGGCCCACACCGGCAATGCAGTTATTTTTAGCATACTACTGCTGCTGCTGCGCTGCTCTCAATTGCAATCTAAAATCTGAATCTGAATTCTAATTAAAACCCAAGCAGCTGCGCTCATTTCCACACGCATTGCATAATTTGTATATGTTGCAATGTTAATGGTTTTGGGCCAACTGAAAGATTTTGTTTGAGCACTCAAGCGTTAAAGAAACCGGGCATTACACATACACATGCATATGCATACATAAACAAATGCACATACATACAGTGTGTGCACGCATACAGTGCGCAATAGAAGTTTAAGTAAACCTACATTACTTTTGGCTTCACTGAAGTTTGTAGTGTTTTTTAACAACAAAAAAATTGTCAAAATGTGTAAGAATTAATATGTTGTGACTGAAAATATTTTTGGTATTTTTTTTTATATATGATTTGGGTCAAAAATGTATTTATATATGATCCTAAATATGTTATATACAATTTATAAAGTCAAAAATGTATTTATTAGAAATTTGAAATACATTATATACCATTTATATAGTAATTTCATGATGTTGAATTTGAAATGTACACTAAAAACAGTTTTTTAGTATTTTTTAAATATTTAATTATTTATATGTTTTAAAAGGTTTACCCTTACCTTTTTTGACTGTCAGCAAACTTACAAACATAAGTGTGTTAAAAGTTTCGTCAGACACAGTTTCATTAACAATTGTAATGCTCGTTTGCGCTCACAACCCTTCCCCCCCTCATTGAAGTGAAATCAACAATGTGTTTTATAAACAACCCACGCCCATTCCACACACACACCATACACTCACACACACACTTAAACAAACATGCATACCAAAAAAAGAAAATGCTTCTTTAGGAATTTACCCCACAAATCTTAATTGTTTATGTGTATTGTTTTCATTTGCAGTAAAAGTTCTTCTAAAATGAGCGAAGAAACTTATCAAATAGAGACGCGTAGACGTTCTCGCTCCAAGACGCCCTTTCTGCGCTCCAGTCGCGATCATGAGGAGGGAGAGGAGGGACATGTGCAACATACGAAGAAGAAGAAGCACACAATGGCAGCCAATGTGCAGTAAGTACTTGACCTAACATATCATTAAAACTAACCCTAACATATTCTAAATATAGCAACAACAATATGCTTATCACTTGAACATGCCTGTGCTATCAGTTTAGATAGAAGTTGTAGCTCAACTCGCATTAATTAGATATATACATATGTATCTATGTACTTAAAGAGTTTCCATGTGTACAAACAGCACGCGAGCAGCAACAAAATTAACGTTACTTTGGTAATAATAAAACAAAACACAAGCGTCATAAATATATCAAATCAAGCAACAAATACAACTACAATCACAGTTCCAGCACATGGTCAGCCTGTACACAAAGCTTTGTGTGTGTGTGTGTGTGTGTAGCTGGTTGTGTGTGTTTGATATGACCATGACGTCATCTTCTTGTTATTCACACTCGACGCGATATTTGAATTTCAAAAGCGAGCAAATGAGCAACTGAAATAGCTGTCCAGTTGGAGATGAGCCAACTGTGACTGCGACTATGAATGTGATTTGTGGCAAATCACTAGATACTTATTTACATACAGTCACAGTTACTATATTGTAATAAATACCAAAGTTAAAGTAAGTTTCTTCTGAAAAGAGGAGAAAACCTAAGTCAATTTCTTTTGTAACGTTTTCCCCCTGAAGAAACCTTGGATATTAGGTTTAATCAACAAATGAATTGAAAAACTAAAGTCATAACGGCATTTAACTCTATTGAGCACCTCTCAAGTTAGACTAGACATCCCTTAAATTACTATTAAGTTTATAAAATGTAGCTGAAAAGACAAATGTATACTTGAGAAGATACAAAAATCGACCATCTCTACATACCTATCATGGCTGTATTGTTTTCCACTTTCGATAAGATTTTATGGAAAGGAATTTCTTTTAACTTTTCCCATTATCACATTTGACAAGATATTGGGTACTGGTTCTTTTAGAAATAGAAATCGTTTCACTAAATCGTTACATTTAAAAGGTATTTACTTTCACACAATGTTGAGGAATATGGAAACCAAAACAGATCTGGATAACTTAAACAAACAATTCAGCCCTGTTCCCATTTGCGAAGAGAACTTTTCATTCCGAATCGTTGCTTCTTTTCCCGTAGAATAGCAATTTTAAAGCTAAAATCAAATTATTCAAAAGTTTTGCTTTTGAATCAGAATTTCTCATCGATATTCAAAATTCAGAACTGCAAATAATGCCGATTCCATATGTTTTAATCGGAATCGCAAATGAGAACAGTCCTGATTATGTTTTATCAGCGAACTAATAAATAAAAGACAATAATCTGTAATGAAAAGAAGATAATAGAAGTACAAAGATAAAGACAAAGAAAATATTATAAATATGAAGACTTTAAAAAACATAGTTCAAATCTAAAAAGCTATAAAAACTTTAACAATTGTCTCAGTTTAAAGTGAAACAGTTCCTTTTTTGGGCAACACTAGAAACAGTGATTCATATACTTTAAAAAGTTAAGTTCAATAAAAGTTTGTGCTCAGCACTGATGCGAATTTAAATAAAAACGGTTCAAGCATTTTCCATACAGGGTGCGCAGTCGCGTGTTGTTTGAAATGATATTATATATGTATATATTTATTTTTGGCGGGCAAATTGAAACGAACGTCAGTTTCAGAGAATGCTTTTAATGGATTGCTGTTGATCGGTGATGACGACATTGTGTGAGGAGGCGGAGGCAACTTGGCCATGAGAGATTTGTTTGTTTTTGTATGTTTCAACGTATTCGCTTTAAAGCCACAAAATCAAATGCCGTTGTTGTTGTCGAATGAAGGTCAGACGCGTTTCTATTTGTAAACCGTTTATATGAGCATATTTTCGAGTTTGTTTTGACTAGCTTTTTTACAATTTTATGTTCTCTTTCCGCTGTTTTAACATATTTGCTTTAATATTTACAGAACCATTGTGGAGGAGCACGTGGTGGAATCCCAAACCACAACCAGAACAACAAGTCGCAATAGCAATATTAACAATAAAGCAACACGCTCTTCCAAGGCATTTGCCCAGCTAACCTCCGACTATTCGAGCGATGATGCGACGCCCGAGTCGAAGCGCAAGCAGCTCTCCCCCACCAGCAATCATCAGAACACGTCCTCATCCGCCGTGTCTAGCATTTTGAGTAGCACCAGCAAACGTCTGGGCAATGCGCTGCATAGCCTGACCGCAGCTGCCACATCGACGCCGCGCAATCAATTGTTGGAGACGACACAGAATGTGTTGAACTCGGCGCAGGAGGAGCAGCGCAGCGCGAGGCAGCGCTCCAATGGCAATGCCAGTGTCAATTCAAGTGCTAATCTAAGCCAGGATCATTTGGCCTACATTGAGTACAAAGAAGCGGGCGAGTATTGGAAGTAAGTATTGTTTTTTAAATATATGAGAACTATTTACTAATTTATTTATTCTGTTTGCAGCAAAACACCCAAAACGGATTACACCTACTCGGAGCTGTCACCGCATCGTCGTCATCTCGGACATGGCATTATCGCCATGCCAAATATGTCGCGTCGCAGCTTGGAGCATCATGATGATCGTGTAAACTACATGATCAATCAGAATCCAACGCAGGAGGAGTTCATACGGCGTCGCTATCAATACAACACGCAGTTGAACTATGACTCTGGCGATGAGGTGGACATTACCAACTTTGGCCAGCAGCAAAAGCAAAGCTTTTGGCTAATCCGTTTCATTAGCCTGCTAGTAAGCAGCGTGAGCAGCGTCTGGACGCGTGCCACGTGCATTTCGGAAACGGAAACCAATGCCTATCACAATTACTATGCCCGGCAGCAGCGTCAGGCGCAGCATGGTCTAATCGTCAGCAGCCTGCTAAGTCTCTGGCGTCATATTTACATTGGCATTGCATCTGTGCTGAGTCTGGATACCTGGCTGCTCAAATCTGGCAATACGGAGAACAAGTCCAAGAAACGTTTTCTGTTATTTTTGTTGATTTTATTGCCACTGCTGCTGCTAACGGGTAAGTCAAAATAGTTTCTATATAGTTTCAATGTAAAGTAAAATATATATATGAGCGTGTCTCTTGACATTGAACAGCAGCCAAAGGCAGACCTTGAATTATTATAGTTCTACAACTAATGCCATTTTCATATAGTTTATCTGTGTGGTTTATTAATAAAAACTTGTCGACTGTTCGTTGACAGTGTCATGACGTCAGCTGGCAGTTGTTGTTATTGCTGTTTTTTGTAATTGATATAAAGAAAATGTGCACAAAATTTCGATAGCCACGCTTATTATATTTTACTTTATGCCCGAATGACACTTGTAAATTTTGTTAGCACCAATTGGAAATATATTTAAATATGTTTAAATTGTATATAAAGAGTAGCTGTGCCTTAAAAAGAGCTGGAAAACCTCATTGGTGCTTTCGATAGTATCGACAAGGCTAATCGGAATTCAAAAAACATATTTTATTAAATTGGTTATTGTGATTAAAAATACTAAATTAGAACTGAGCCAATTTCTGTTGTGCTTTATAGTTTTTGACGAATTTTGATAGTTTAAGTAACGGTTTAAAGTCGTCTTATCGATTATATCGAACATTAACACAAAACTAACTTTCAAATCGAAAAATGTAATATATCTTTGACGAGATTAATATTACAAACAGTCTCATATAGTAAAGGGGCGATAGTTTACATTAAAACGTCGATATATCTTGAACATGCCTAGCCAAAACTGTCAGTAACGAAACTACTGAGTTGCACTATCGATAGTATCGATATAAGTTAATCGCAATTCTATAAATTAAAATTTTCTCTATATAAAATCAAACAAAATGTAGATCTGAAAACAAACCAATTTGTTTGTCAATATTATCGATGTAAAACGCTATCGATTGACAAACATATTGATGGTTTTCCAGCTCCTTTATGCTGTTTAAATTAAAACAAGTGTCATTCTTATATTAATCGCTTCGACTTATACCTAATTGCAACTTCCAACTTTACAGGTCTGTTCTATTATCTGCATCCCAATGAAAGTTTCCCTCCCAAATCCCTATCCCTAAACACATTCACACTACCCGAAATGCCCAAAATCAATGTTAGTGCCTATCTAAATCCGGCCCAATATGAATCCTTGCGCACGCAGGCTGTTGAGCAGGCGGTGCGCGTGCGTGATTGGGCCGATGATTATTTGTTATATTTGCGAACTATCGGCCAGAATGTGGCCAACAAGGGACGTCAATTGTTTCAGTCCAACGATGAGGTCTATTATGAACGTATTTAATGAACATTTTCAGCAATTTTGCTATCGTTTGGGCTTTGAGCTGCTGCAGCAGTTGAGATGATAAAAAAAAAACACTCTGTGCCTGAGATGAAAAAGCCGCTCGAAACGTTTATTTTTCTACTCTTATCACTATGAACAATTCAAGTACAAATTAAAAGCATTTTCTTTATATATTGGTCAATTAATGTTACATATATATTTATGTATGATCTATACGTTTTGTTTTTGTTTATCTAAATTATCCAACCCACCTACATATACATTTTACACTTTCACTTACACATTACCCATTACAACATACCCCCAATCCTCCCTTCTTTATGACGCTATTTGGAGAAGGATAGAGAGCGCACCGCTGTTCGAATTCAATCAATTAAACTTAAACTTTAAAATATCATTTGTTTTGTCAAACAATTGTTGTAAACTTTTCTATTTTTGTTGGCTCTATATTAACAATTTAAAAGTTATGTAGCTACTATTATTATAGTAATTGCATATGCTAAATTTAAGCTGTTAATATTGTTTCAATTGGAATTTGCTTTTTTGCAACATTTGATCATATTTAATTTTGTTGTTAAACAACGTTTTTTTGTAATCTTTCATTGTTTGCCTTGTAATTGTAAATTGTCTATACAAAAAAAAAAAAAAAATAATAATAAAAAAAATGCAAACATATTTTCATACAACAAAGAAAAGAATCACAAATAAAAATTTGATATAAAGTACAAAAAAACGCAAGAAATATAAGTTGTTTTATTTGCCATTTTATTGAATTATGCCACAAGAATGCGACATGAAATGGTAAGTAAAATATATCAAAAAATACCATATTTGTTGCCACGAACAGAACTCTATCCTTCTGCATTTGGCGTCATCCTTAAACAATATATAATACCAAATTTTTAGAACAGTTTTCCCCTCGAAAGTAACAAGTTGCAAATGTAGAAGGATATTTCTGTTGTGTTTTTCGTTAAAGTTCTTACAACTAATTGTTTGTTTTCCATTTACAGCTTGGTTGCAGCTGCCGGCGGAGCAACGTTTGGAGCATGTGCAACGTGGCAAGTCGCTGTTTACGCTGCCGCTGCCTTTGACTCTGCTTGCCACGCTGCGCAGTCAACTTTACCAGGCAGGATCTCA
Source organism: Hirtodrosophila cameraria (assembly GCA_949708635.1). NCBI lineage: Eukaryota > Metazoa > Arthropoda > Insecta > Diptera > Drosophilidae > Hirtodrosophila > Hirtodrosophila cameraria. The sequence continues at coordinate 6,402,853 of OX453089.1, forward strand.
TTTCAAGTCGCTATTGCAGCTGCCTGTTCTACAGGAGGCAGATGAAGCCGCTGCCATCAAGCTGCAAATGGAGCAAGTGCAGCAGAATATGCAAAAGACGCTGACGCCGGCCGAGTATGAGAATATATTGAATCATGTGAATAGCTATGTGCAACAGCTGGTGGAGCTCAAGCTGCAGCAGCAGCAACAAGCACAGCAGCAACAATTGTCACCGCAACAAATCAAAATTATTGTGCAACTTATGCGTGAGAATCTGCAGCAATATGCCGCGCAGCAGACGCAGTTCAGCGAACAGCAGCTGTCGGATTTGGCGCTGCAGTTGAAGCTGCAGCTGCAGCAGTCGGGCGAGTGGCAGGCGCAGGCAGAGCAAGTGAGCTTAAGTGCAGCGCAGCTGGCAGAGCTTACGCGTTTGATCAAAGCGGAGCTTAAGCTGGTGGATGCCACACACTTTACGTTGCTGCTGGAGCGCATAGATCTGACAGCGCTGCTGACGCGTCTGCTGGGCGCACCGGAGCTCTCCCAATTTGTGGATGGACGCATTCAGCTGGCGTTGCAGCAGCAACAGTCGCTGGAGGGATCCGCGCAGCAGCCAACCGAGCAGCACATTGATCAACTAAATCGGGAAATAGCCTTTATTAAGCTGGCGCTGTCGGATAAGCATGCGGAGAACGTAGATCTGCAGCAGTCCATAAGCAGCTTGAAGGTCACACAGGACGATCTGCTGGCACGTATGCAGCAGCATGAGCTGGCGCAGGATCACCGCTTTAGCGGCCTATTGGCCGAAATTGAAACCAAGCTGGCTGCTCTAAATGATACACAATTTGCGCTGCTCAACAAGCAGGTAAAGCTGACGCTGGTAGAGATTCTGGGCTTTAAGCAGACGGCAGCTGGCAAGCTGAATGACGTGGATCTGCAGAGTTGGGTGCGCAACATGTTTGTGGCCAAGGAGTATCTGGAACAGCAGCTGCTCGAGCTGAACCAGCGCACCAATAACAATATACGCGATGAGATCGAACGTTCCAGCATTCTGCTGATGGGCGACATAAGCGAGCGGCTCAAGCGTGAGATTCTGCTGGTTGTGGAGGCTAAGCACAATGAGAGCAGCAGCCAGACGGAGAAGCTGCATCTGCACGAGGACGAAGTGCGTCAGATAGTCAAGACCGTGCTGGCCGTCTACGATGCGGATAAAACGGGTCTTGTAGACTTTGCGCTGGAATCGGCAGGCGGACAAATACTCTCTACCCGCTGCACGGAAAGCTATCAGACGAAGTCGGCCCAAATTTCGGTTTTTGGCATACCGCTCTGGTATCCCACCAATACGCCCAGAGTGGCCATATCCCCCAATGTGCAGCCGGGTGAATGTTGGGCCTTTCAGGGCTTTCCCGGTTTTCTTGGTAGGTAAAGCTCAGTAGTTGAATAATCAATTAGTTGCAATTTTATATCATACGCAGTGTTGAAGCTTAATTCCCTGGTCTATGTAACGGGCTTTACGCTGGAGCACATCTCCAAGAGCTTATCGCCCACGGGACGCATTGATTCGGCGCCGCGTAACTTTACGGTTTGGGTAAGAAACAAATTTGGAAGATAAAAGTTAGCAATTAATCTTTCCATTGCTTTTTATCAGGGTCTCGAGCATGAAAAGGATCAGGATCCCGTGCTGTTCGGTGAGTATGAATATCAGGACAGTAATGCCTCCCTACAATACTTTGCCGTACAAAATGTGGACATCTCGCGTCCGTTTGAGATTGTCGAGCTGCGCATCGAGACGAACCATGGCCAGCCCGATTACACGTGCCTCTATCGTTTCCGTGTGCATGGCAAGCCGCCACCCACATAGATCTTCCTAATTGATAAGTTCAAGTTAAAGTCAGGTGTACATAATGTTTGTGCCTTAGAAAGGAAACTATACAATACTTACTGCAACAACAACAATGAGAATGAGAACAAAACAACAACTACTTACAATAACTTAAGCTAATAATACGTTAAATTTAACGTAAGGCTATAGTACATAAGTGTTTTTTGTATGATAAATAAGATTTGGGCAAAGTTGTAAGCTAAGTTTTAAGTACAATATGTATATACTAAGCTAGTTTTCTTACCTAAGCTACAGTGTCCTATATTATTTATTATGATTTAGTTTGATAGCCAGTTTTTGTAACTTGGGCTGAATACGAATATGAATAAGTATCCTTGAAAAAAAAAACATGCCCAGCTAAAATAATTTTAAATTGTTTGCCATTTTTATAATGTTTTGAACTTAATAGTCATAGGTTTATAACTAATGTAATTAAGCCAATATGCTTGCTAAATGTATGTATCTTAAGTTACATATAAGTTCTATATATTTTTTTACAAGTTTTACAAGCACAAAGGCCATAAGAATTTAAAATTGAATTGAATTTGAATACTAGAAACACAACAGAATCAATAAAACTGAAGAAATAGCTATATATATCTCATTGGATTATCAAGCCTGTTCCAATTCCGTTCAAATCGATCAGAATCGAATTTGTTAGTTGTTTCGAAATAACGATAATAACAAATTTGAAAACGATTCATAATGAATTGAGAACAGGTCTGTGTATTAAAACTTTACTATCAAATAATTCTAAATCAATAAACATATCTCGAAAACACATTTTTTTGTATTGAAATGTGTTTGTATACGTTCAAAATAAGCTTAGAAAGTGAACCCAAAAAATAGTTAATAGCTTACTAACTAAATGAATATGCTATTGTTGTTATTTGTAAGCTTAAATTTTACTACTATACATGCTTAAACGTTAACGTTTCTACAACCAGTTTGCAGTTTTTTTTATAAATCAAATAAATACATTGCACAAATGAATTAAAAAACCTTTTGTAATTGAAAGTTTTTTTCAGTTGTTGACTATTAATTAACACATGCAGACAATTGACAATTGCATTTGTAATTATTTTAAAAGTTTTTCTTTTCTTTTTCAAGTGCATTAAAGTTGAAAACTGTTATTACAGCACACACATGAAAGTTGATATAAAGTTTTTGATAGATATCGACAAGTTTCTGAGCTGGTCTGTAATATCATATTGCAGCCAGTCGAGTAATCAATTATTATTTCGAGTTCTTACATAAAACATTCATTAACAGCTTTACAACTAATTAAAATGTGTTGTACTTGAAGACAATCAGCTTGTCAGGTACTTAATTCCGAATTTAATTTAATTTACTTCCTATGTGCAAGTTGTAATTTGATAGACTTTATACTAATCTTCTTCTAGGCCATATTGCAATTGCAGACAAGTTGAAAGATTTATAGTTGAATTTACATACGCATTTTGCGTAACCAGGGACAACCTTAAATATATATGCATGTGTGTGTGTTTCTTCATCTACACTTGTCGAAAATCGAAGACAGATATGGTTCCAAAAATCAGGCAGAAATGTTGGTAAGTGCCTTTAACTTCTTACGATAACATTCTAAAAGAAAGTGTTTGCTTTTAAAAGTAAAAAACATATATTTCTTATTTCTACTTTTCAGAAAGGCTTGCTATTTTTGAGATATACAGAACTGTTCTAAATTCCACATTCGAATCGATTCCACAGATATATGGGAAGCAAACTTTTACTTGTCTCAAAATTACTTGAACGTACAAGAAAACTAAGATTCTTGATTCCCTTCTGCTTCCACTTTTCTGTGAAATTGATTTGAAAGTTAAATTCAGAACATGTCTCATGTATTTTTCGAAAAGTTGAAAAATTAACAACAATTTAAATTTGATTTAAAACTTACTTCTACAATTTTAAAAATATTGAAACTAATTTAATACATTTCTTAGATTTCAACTCCTAGAAAATAAGTTAATCTGACATTTTTCAAAATTCCTGTTCATACTTTTTTCTGTGTGTATTTTGTGTATGTTTGTATGTGTGTTTTGCATATGGAAGTCAAATTAAGCAAAGGAGCTGCCAAAGGAGTTCATAGTATTTGAAAACGAAGGCAAGCACGCACTTAATTAAAAGCCGCTGCTGCCTGACTGACTAGTTGACTAACTGACAAACTGGCAGAATGACAAGCTGACAAACTGACTAAATGTTTGCTACATTTTGGCAACGCATTGCCTGAAAAATAGATGAAATTGCAGTGCTTAAGCTTCGTACAGAGCTATGCAAGGGTTGGCAGTTCAAGTGGGAGTGGGAGTTCAAGTTGGGGTCTGAGCTGTAGGATAGGAAACGTGCCGTTATTAAAGACATTGCTCACGTGTTTCATGCCCTGTGTTTGTAATTACCGAATGACCCCCTGTTAGCTACCATTCCCCCCCTCCCCCCCCCCTTCCCCCTGCATCCGCACATTCTTTCTACGTGTTTATTGCAGCCTGGCTGATATAAATATATCTGTATAAAACTTAATAAGAGCTGCTAAAAGTTTTTTATATTTTGGAATTTTTAATGGTATTTATTTGGGTCTCATTAGACCTGTGCTACGACCCCGAAGCTCATTAGTTTCTTGGTATTTTTGTTGCTGCTCTTGTTTGCACCTGAGCACGTTTAATTTGTTTACACAAATCTTGCGCATTTCAGCGGCATTTGTATTTGCTTGACTTGCTCTCAGAAGTACGAATACTATTAAAAACAAAATACAAAAAATAAAATAATATAAAAAATTGGAAAGAACTTTAACAACTCGAGAAAGTTATTTGGCGTGTGTAACAATTAAACAGCAGCTAAAAAATAGTGACTAATGAGAAAAGTTTTAAGCAAGGGCATTAAAAAAATAAAACTGCCTTTTTAAGTTGGCACAACTTTTTTTCTTTGCTTTTTTTTTTCTGTATTGAATTTGTTTGTCTGCCTTTCGACAGAAGCCCCCCACAATTTACTAGAACCATAAAGCGAGTTGGCTAAAACATTGAAAACATTGCATAGTTTATTGCTTTGCCCATGTGTTGGTGCTTTTTTCCTTCCCCTTCGCACACCTCCTCTTACTCGGCACTTATCAGCGCCGGAAAATCAGAAAGTTTGACACAACTTCAGTGTAGCTGATAAGCATTGAAAGCGCTCATAATATAAAATACTTTGCCCAAGTATTTGCAATAATAACATGGGGCTAAAACTTCCCACGACCTTTATGGGCATTTGGGGAGCCCGAACTCGAACAGCATTTTGAACATTAACTCAAGCTGAAGCTGGAGAAACTAGGAGGATTTAAGAAAAGCGGCACGAGTTTCAGTTTTTGTTGATTTTGTGTAATTTAATTATACTTGGCATATAATACAATTAAAGCATGTATTGTGCCTATTTTTGTATATGCAATTATAATTTGGATTTTATTATTTATCAAAATTTGTCCTTTTTCAGTAGTTACATCACGTTTTACATACTATAATTTTTTATCTATGTACAGTATATCTCTTTTTATTCTATTTCTGATTTCTCTTGACAAAACTCGCTAAAACTTGGAGCTTTCGAAAGCGAAGGATTCTAAAATTACAAGCGCAGCAGTAAAGATATATCTGCAAACCAAAACTATGGTAGGTAAATAATACAATACGTATATACTAAATATATAAATAATAAACATTTTGTTTGTAAAAATTGCGCCTGAATTGACCGCTTGCTGCTTTGGCAGTCTTCATCCCTTTCGTCCTTTGTTGTTGACAGGCTTGTTTGACAAAGTCGAAACTGAAACAGAAGCTGATAAACAGACCAACGCAACTGTACATAAGCTATCAATTGTTATAGCATTTATATCTGTAGCTTTACTTACCTATTTCTTAATACTTACTGTTACTCATTTGTATGTATGTACATTATACAAATTAATAAAAAATTACGTTACTAACCGTTGTGTTTTTATTTTCAATTAGTTTTGCAAAAAACTGCGGCATACTTTTAGGAGATACCGAATTAAAGAATTTGTCTTCACTTCTCTTAGCTATAGCTCGTTCGAATCCTTGAGGATTTTGAAAGGACATACCTTTTTGTAATCACAGAGAGCCGAACTATCGATTGGCATTCAAGGATTTTAAAATTTTTTTCAAAAATGTTGCTTCAATTTTCCGCAAGGGGGTTGCTAAGAAAAAAGGACCTAAAATCCCAAAATCGCCCGTAACTCGGTCATTTCATGAACGATTTGAATGTCCTTTTGCCAAAAGATAGTCCTTGTCTTGCCGAGTTTGAAAATGTATTCCAAAGGACGATCGTCCTTGAAACAGATGAGATATAAGGACTTTTTTGTATACAGAAATCTAGCCATATCTCAGCCATATCCTTGCGTATCCTTACGAGTCCTGTGTCAAAAGACTTGTCTCAACAAGGACTATTAACTGACCAAAGGACATCAAAATCGTCCTTACACTTTCGGAGATACAAAGGATTTTGTGTTTTAGAGATGTTTCCTTTCGCCCTCCGACTGAAATTTTCCAAGTCGATGGTCCCTAGATGACCCCATTATCCTAAAATGCCAATCGATTGCGTTTGTCCTTGTGATCCTAACGCACTTAATCTTTCGAAAATCTGCAAGGATTTGGCCAAGATAGAGCTATTTTTCTTGAAGAATACATTAGAATCAAAACAGAAAGCGTTGCATGCTTTTAGGGGCACCTGTTTTGCAAATCTGCCAAAAGTAATTTCAGGCAAAGCACCAGGCGAACAGAATTGTCAGAGGGTCGCTGGATAGTATAACAGTTGCTGCATTAATAGAACAGTCAGTATGACAGTCATCCAAGTTAACATACTACTGTTAATAACAGTTTTGTGTTATGTTAATAACATTTTGTTAACATAATTTTAACAGAATGTTTACATAATTTTAACATTTTGATAACATAATTTTAACAGAATGTTTACAGAATTTTAACAGAATGTTTACAGAATTTTAACATTTTGTTAACATAATTTTAACAGAATGTTAACAATTTTTAAACACAATGTTAACTCACTGTTAAAATACAATAAATTAAATTTATATGCTGTTTTCAATTTGATCAGTTTCTGTTAAGTCACTCCTAAAATTAACTTTCTGTTAACTTGTTAACAGCCGTCGGAAGTATGTTGCAGTCTTCTGCATTTTTCAAACAGTGACCGTTTGATCGTTATGTTGGCCGGGAGAAGTATGAATTTATCCAATTCGAAAAATACTTATTTTGCGACTTTGTCGTGCTTCCATTTTTTTGTGTCGACGTAAAGAAAAAGAATTTAAGCTTATTTTAAACAGTTTTCAACTGCATTTGGAGTGTTTTTATTTTTATTAAGCATATCCTAAAGCAGATACATTTTACTTACTTTATATTGAATTTCTTGGATTTTAATTGCTAGTGCAATAAATATATTATTTTTAAGATTGTTAGTGGTCTTAAAAAGCGTCAACTTAATTAAAAATTAATCAATTAATTGTTTATTAATTAAAGAAAATAACAAAGGGTAAACGTTGCAGCTTCATTTTGTTGTTTCCGGAATTGTCTGAAGTTGAGCGGCAACAAAACCACATCAGAAAATAATTCTGTAATCGAATCAGAGGTAAGGTGAGCATCGTCGGGGATGTTGTTACAGGTTGCATGAACTTTTTTTTTTATTTTATTTGAATAAAAAATATAAGCTATATAAGTAATGTCTGCTGCTAAAAAAAAGTCGTTGCATTTAATATGATTTAAAAATAAGAAATATTAACATAGAAAGTAAATGAGATATTAAATAAGAAAAGAAATAAGAAAATAAATTAGAAAGCACAGAAAATGAGATGTTGCTGCTTCAACAAAACTGAGAAGACTAACTTTGTTCTAAACTGAGATGTGACAGGCTAAAATAAATTTCGGAAACGTTTGCAAAGGCTACTTTGATAGGAAAAAGTTTCATGATTTTTTGGTATTTCCATTTTTGAAATTTGAAATTCTCTTTAGTTATGATCGATAACATTAGCAAAACTGCACATATTTTTGCAGCTCTTATCTCTAGGCACTAAACTGTGACTTTAAGCCTTGGCTTAGCAGTTTTTTTGTTAACAAAATAAGGCTCAGTGGCTTTGTCTATGAAGATTCAATTGCATTTATATCTGTCACGTTTGAAACGGAAAGAATAATACTTTAAGCATATTTTAAACAGTTCTCAACTGGATTTAGAATGTTTTTATTTTTATGAAGCATACCCTAAAGCAGATTCTTTTTACTTGCTTTATGTGAAATTTCGTTGAAAATATGATTTGGATTTTTGTTTGCCACAGTTGCTTGAATAGTTTGACAGGCAAAATGAACGCAAAACTGTGCCACACAATGCGGCACGCAAAGAGACATGCAACAAATCAACATTAGATATGCGCATATATTCAGCGGGTTTCTAACTTTTGTTTGAAATTTAAATTCATGTATCTGTATCTGTCTCTGACTGTGTGTGTGTGTGTGTGTTTGTGTTAGCAGCTTGTGGTTATGCGTGTATATTTGTGAATGTGTGTGTGTGTGTGTTTGCGACAAAAGTTGTCAATGCTTAGTTAGTGTCATTTGTTTGAGTTGAAACCATAATTAAATTTGCTTTAGCCAAACTTTAAAATAATTTAACAAGCCGTTAAATTGCGTTTTTGGGCCAAAAACTTTCAAAATTGATTTTATGCCATTTGGCTAAAATTTGTGGCAACACATTAAGGCTCCACATGAGCAACCCGATCGACAGAGAGAGAAGCACTCAGCAGGACATCTTTGACGGAAATGTATATCGCATTTGCCTTTTGTGGCCATAATGAAATAAACTTGTCACACGTTTATCACAAGCCATTTGGCCATTATGTCCGTCTCCTTTCAGCTCTCAGCTCTCGCTCCTGTCTATGCACGTTTAAATACCGTAGTCAAATGCAATAAATGTTGCCCACAGCTGCTTTGACAGGATATTTTCATTGGAAATTAAATTACGCATGAAACTTGTTTACAAATTCAAAGTTAATCCTTGCTGCCAGTCAGCCAGTTCGTCAGTGTGTATCCTGTGTACTGTGTCCTGTGCTATGCTATACTGTTCGTTGTTGTTCGCATTAACCTTAATTAAGTGACAAACAGCATCCGTTGTTCCTGTCTTTGAACCCAGAAGAAGAAGTTCTCTTCATTTACAGGCAATTGAATTTTTAATAGGATTTCGCTTTTGGCCCAAACTGTCGTCTTTTGGTCCACGTTTTCGAGTGTTGCCTTGCAGCTACAGCACTCATTGTTCACGTTTTCCCCTTTTTGGCCCATTTTAGCTTCTTAGTTTGTTGCTGGCCGTCGATTGTCAAGTGTCCATTTGCATATTTGTCCTTTCAGTTGCGCAACTTTTGCGCCTTTTGGCATTTATTTTGTTTCACTCGTAATTCAATTTATTTGCAATCCTTGCGAAATTTCGTTTGTAAAACTGAAAGGATTTCTCAGACATTTCGCTTTTCTTGTTTTTCCACTACTATTTTTAGGACAGTGTATTGAAGTTCGTTGTGGTTAAAGCAGCCGCAAGCCAGTTTAAGGGGTCTTAACGCATCATTTAAGCTGCTGACAACTTGATGGTGAGAGTTGAGAGGGGGTCTGTAGGAATTGTCTATGCGTTGTCCTTAATTAAAGATTAAATGTGCTAAATTGTGCGGCCTTTGGCAGCAAAAGTTAGCTTTAATGTCCTTGCTGATTGTTTTACAAGTATGTGTGTGTGTATATGTATTTGTGTGCTCGTAGCAGCTGCTTGGTCAATGGACAATGCTACACACACTAACCATTCATCCATCTATCCATCCATCAATCAATCAATTACGCTTAGAAGTGCCACCAGCAAGAACAGCACACAACATAAGGGAATGGCAATAAAACGTGCCTGAACTTCAGTTCAGTTTTGTCAGCGAAATTTACGACCAACTTCGCTAACAACAATGAATTGAAATGTAACGCTCTAAAAGCTAGGATTAAATCAGAACAGAATAAAAAAATAGAGCAAAAAAAAAATACACATTGCTTTTCCAACTTTTAGCACTTAAAGATTTTTTTTTTGCGCAAAACTATTATACTTTCAAATTGAATATCATATTTGGCAAACTTTGCCTGCAATTTCCATTCATCGGAATTTATAAATAAAATGCAAAAAAATACTTTTGTTTTTTGTTTTTAGTTTTTAGCTTGCGGCAATTTGTTGCAGTTTTTATTTGAATGTTTTGGATTTGGTTTTTAATCAACATTTTACATTTTATTTACTTTTGTTTTATATACACAAATATTGTTGCTCATATTTAATGGATTTTACACAATATTTTACCGTATTTATTGTTTACGCTTTTGTATTTATTTAACTGACATGCTGAACGCTGCTGCTGCCTTCTGACTGGCCCCCCCCCCTCAGCCGCTTCTCAGCTGATTCTACTAAGCTGCAAAGCAATTATTTAACTGGATGGTCGACTGAAAAGTGTTTTATACTACTGTCAGCCTGACAGTCCTGCATGTCCTGCATGTCCTGCATGCCGCTAACAACAAAAGGAATGAGCACAAACATTTTAAATGAAAATCAACACAAAATAACACACAATACAGCCGGTGTGTATACGGCTTCTGACTGACAAATAGAACAACTTTATAATAAATGCTAGTGTTCAAAATACACAAATATTTTTTTAACATTTTTGTTTTGTTTTTCAAATAAAAATGCTTTGAACTTTATTGCTCAGTTGGGATTTATTTAATTGCATTTTAATTTGTGGCAGCTTTTATTATTATTTTCTTTTTTTATATTTTTTTACAAAATAATAATATGCTTTATAAACTTATTACAATAAAACGAAATGCTAAGAATTGCAAATTGTACTTTTTCTTTTAATTGGTCGAAATACCAAGCAAACAGAAATAAACAGAAAGCGGCTTAAAGTTTGCCATTGAAAAATACATTCGGCAGTAACTGAACCATTTAAACAACTATTTCGATCTCCTTTGGCAGATACAAGTATATAGCACTGAGCATGCCAAATAAGATCATGTAATTGAAAGAACAATTGTCCTTAAAGCAACCAGGTTTCTATACAGTGCAATAGCCATATCTCGTACAATTCCTTGCGTATCCTGAAGAGTCCTGTGTCAAACTACTTTCTATGTGAACTAAAACAGGAGAAGGAGATTCAAATCGTCCTTTCGATTTTTGAGATACAAAGGCTGTGTGTTTGGTCCATTTGCTGTCAACCTCTAGCTGCGATTTGCTCCTGAAAGCATGCAATAGATTATTAGATTATAAAATATTTTCCATGCAGGATTTAACGTTTGTTTTACACTTGTTTTGTCAATTTGAGTCTAGAGCACAGCACAGGGTATCTTGGCTGCCAGCTTGCTTGTTAAGAGCGTTTTTTATGGCATTTAATCAGGGCCGCCACAGTTATTGCAGCCGCGTGGTTAAGAGTTAAGAGCTGAGAGCTGAAAGCAAGCGAGTTGTCACAGTTGCGGATGGTAGCCGCATCATTATGACGCTGCTGCGATACTTAAATACAAACAGTGGCAGATGCTGATATACCGGATATGTAACATATATACTATGTATATATATATGCATGTGAGTATGTATTTCACATATACATATATCATGTGTGGTTAAAGTATTTTTCATGGACTGCAGGAACTGCTGTTGACACAATTCCGCACTGTGATTTCGCTGAGATTTCACTGCTGTTGCATTTTATTTACGCGCTTTTCCATTTATCGAAGGTTCAGTTCAGTTCTTTTGGCTTGCACATATTGCCGAGTGTTTCTTTTATTTAAACTGTTTGCAGCAGCAGCAGCACGCACTGTTGCAGTTGCCAATTTGCTGCATTGTCAAAAGTTTAAACAAGCTACCAATCATATAGGGTTGAGATTAATTGAATCAGCCAGTTGTTTATTAGCTGTCAGGCATACTAACTGCTCTGTATACCCATATTCCATTCTATTGAAACCTGCTGTCTGCCTCCAGGACATTCATTATGCCATACATGCAGCGTATGCAATAATATATATACACATATATAGATATATATATATATATATATATACAATTATTGTCTTGTTTTGCTAGCAATTAAAACAATTAGCGTGCTGTGCGCTAAACATAAACAAACGCTGTCGGCGCTAATCCGCACAACGCTGCGTATACACAATATTGCAAATACAGCAATTTTCAATTATGTATATTTATTGGTTTTTAATTGCTAGCGCAATAAATATCATTTTTTTTTCAATTGTTAGTCGTTAAAAGGCGTCAACTTAATTAAAAATGAATCAATTAGCTTGCATGTTTTTTAATTGTTTATTAATTAAAGAAAATAGCACAAAATGGAAAAATGTTGTAGCTGTTCTGTTAACGCAGGTTTTTCCACAGTTTTGAAGCTAGAGTAACCAAATTTGGTATACATGTTGGTATATACCATAGGCAGACAAAGTGTTAAGACCTCTTAAATATAAGTAATGTATGCTAAAAAAATTATTGCATTTAATATGATTTAAAAGTAAGAAATATTAACATCGAAAGTAAATGAGATATTAAATATGAAAACAAATAAGAAAATAAATTAGAAAGCAAAGAAAATGAGATGTTGCTGTTTGAACAAAACTGAGAAGACAAACTTTCTTCTAAACTGAAATGTGGCTGGCTAAAATAAATTTTTGAACGTTTGCAAAGGCTACTTTGATAGGAACAAGTTTCATGATATTTTGGTATTTTCATTTTAGAAATTTGAAATTCTCTTTAGTTATGATCGATAAGATTAGCATAAACTGCACATATTTTTGCAGCTCTTATCTCTAGGCACTAAACTGTGACTTTAAGCCTTGGCTTAGCAGTTTTTTTTTGTTAACAAAATAAGGCTCAGTGGCTTTGCGTTTAAGTGTTTTATTTGTTTAGCCATATCCGATGCTATGAAGATTCAATTGCATTTATATCTGTGACATTTACACAGATTTATGCGCCATAAAACATTCAATAGACTCGCATAGGCTTTCATTCAATCTTTTTCTGTTTTCTTTTTTCTTTTTTATTGCTGGCCATAAAAAAACAAAACATTTGTTAGCCCAAAGTACACACAATATACACACTCATATATATAACGAGTCCTTTTTTATGTAGCTTACCAATAATTGTGGGGTTCTGCACATTGCGCATTTGTTTAATTTTTATACAAACCCGTTAATGCAAAATAAACACGCTTGAATCAAATCTAAAGCTCATTGTTTATTTAAGTTAATTGCGGGCAGGTGTACAGCTAAATGTTTACTTTCTTATTTGTTTATGTACCCGCTCATTAAAAGGTTTAAGCATAAGTACGTGAAAAAGGTTCGTTCTTGGTCATTTGGCTGTGTTTAGAAGTGTGTGTGCCTTGGGTTTTCTGTATTTTGTTTTTGTTTTTATTATCCTGGCGACATTTTAATTGTGCTGTATGCGTTTATTTTATAAGCCCAGCACTAAGACTCTTAGTTCATGCGACAACTAAGCCAAATTGGATATTATATGGTATATGGGGTATGCCATAAACAGGACTGCCACGACTCGACAAGGATCGTCAAGTGTTGCAGCCGCAGGTGCGCTTATCATGCACTTTAATAAAGTTCTCAAAGTACGCAAAGTAGCGTATTGTCTAACGCTAAGGAATTTGCGAGGGCTGCTTAATGGGTTGTATGCAATGACTTTAACAAGTGATGGTAATAATGTTGCATGCTTTTGTGCGGTTAAAGTGATAAGAAACGCTTTTCAAAATGTTTTGTTAAATGAAGTTGTTTTGAATTTCAGCAATAAATATTGTTTTTGTTATTTTCACATTTGAATTGCGATTTTTATACTCTTTTTTTAATTTTGTTGAAAAAAAGAAGATTATATTGGGTTTGTGAAATGTCCATCCGTCCGTCCGTCCGTCTGTATGAACGCAGTTTTTTTCCACAGTTTTGAAGCTAGAGTAACAAAATTTGGTATACATGTTGATATATACCATAGGCAGGTAAAGTGTTAACACCTCTTAAATATAAGTAATGTATGCTGAAAAAATCGGTGCATTTAATATGAAATAAAAATATGAGATATTATTTTAGAAAACAAATAAGAAAATAAGTTAGAAAGCACAGAAAATGAGATGTTGCTGCTTCAACAAAACTGAGAAGACTAACTTTGTTCTAAACTGAGATGTGGCAGGCTAAAATAAATTTCTGAAACGTTTGCAAAGGCTACTTCGATAGGAGCTTGTTTCATGACTTTGAAATTTGAAATTCTCTTTAGTTTTTAATAAAAAAAATATTAAATATTTCAATTATATGCAAACTTTGCTGAAACGTTGAGTGTTTCTTCAAAATTGAAATTCCTTCCAGCTTTGAAAATTTTTAAAATTTTCGTGCTAAATGGAAAATGATTCAGAAATTCTTCTCTGTGAGTATTATGGAAAATGATATAACCATTTTAGTATACATTAATTAGTTTAAAAACCTATCTGAGATGTTGCACTGCTTTGAAGAATTGCTGTAGTAGTTTTCTCCTGTAGTCTTGCAAGGATTCTAATTCAAATTTGAGTTAGTTTTTGAATACTTCAATTAGTTACAAACCTTAATTATAATTATAAAAAATGACTTTTAAAATATATAGATTTAGATTATCATCAGACATTGATTTACTTAATAAACAGCCCTGTTAGAGGCAACTTGTAACTGTTTGCCTCAGGGGCTGATATGGCTGATACGACACTGTTGCCGATGCCAATGTCTTAGCCATCTAGTTGGCCACTTTGCAGCTCTCTCTGGTGCATAATTGCCATGGCAACTGGGAACAGGGAACTAGAAACAGGCAAAGGCAAATGCAAAGCCAACTTTGACGACTGCCAACTTTTGCATTTTGTCTATAGTTACCGCTGCTGCTGCTGCTGCTGCTGTTGTTGTTTTCAAATTGCTTTTAGTAATCTTTCATACATACTTGCTTTAGGTCTTTTACCGCTGCACTTTTAATGGCTCTTTTAATATATTTCTTAGAGCAAGATTCTTAATTGCAGAGGTACTCTAGATAAGTTTGTGCTTTTCTTGGAAATACAATTATAGTTTTTCTTTGTAATTAAATTGCGCAAATGATTTGATTTCAGTTTTACATTTTTTTTAATACTCAGTTTTCTTTTTAATCAGGCTCATTGTGGGTCATTTCAGGCGGCAGCAAAACTTTGCGAATACTCGAACACCAACAATGCACGATAAAAATGCCTTTTGTGAAGTGAAAAGTGAAAAGTTTTCGAGTTCATTTTTGTGATACAACTGGGTTCCATTTTGTAGCTAGTTTTTGAGAACTTTCTATATAAACTGTGTGCGTCTGTGCAACTGTGGGTGTTTGTGTCTGTGTGTGTGTGTGTGTGTGTCAAAGTTAGTTTGTCAACTTTTCTTGGCAAAAAGCAAAAACTTTCAACATTTTTAACACTCCATTTATGCGCTTTTATCGTGCCACAGTTGTTGTCTGCACTATAGCGCAAATTTTTCAATTATTTTGAGCTGCAATCAATAGAAAAAGAAAATAATATTAAAAATATGCTGACCTTGCTCAGCTCTAAGTAGTTTTTCATGTAAATTGGCGATAGATTCATAAAAGTAGTTAATATTTAGGTGAAAGTATTTAAAATATTGCTAAGTTATAGTTTACTAAGATTCTGGGGAACTCATTCTAGCTATAGGCTCAGTTGGTCTTTAGAATCATTTAGACCTTAAACATTTATGAGGTGTTTTCACAAGACTTTTCTATACAGTTCGAGTATTTTTGTTAAATCTCTAACTTTAATAGTTGCTGATTAAATGGCATCGACAAAGCAATCAATATGTGTTGAAATTCTAAATCAAATTACCTCAAATTGACAAGAATTTGATAAAGGCAACTATTTCATTTATGGTTAAAAATACAAACTCAAAAGCTCAATATTTGAAATTCAATTGTTTGATATCAATACAATATATATGAGGCATTTATTTTTGTGGTTTTTCCACTTGCTGCAAGCCAAATAAATATTTAGTCTTTGCCACAAAACAACTAAGTCATGTTAATTAAATTAAAAGCAACTGTTGTGGTAAGCTGGCCAGATCTAAATTGGCCAAAAATGTACCAATAAATGCAGCATGCAAAGTGTTTTGTTTTGGTTTTGTCTGTATATATATATGCATATATAACCAAATCCGACATTAGCTCTTTCAATGCCATTGACAAGTGTCTGCAGCAGCAGCTTGCAGCAACGTTTACTGTCCAATTTGCATACAGAGATCTGCTGCAAGCGGTTTGCGGGTGGTTTGAGGCGTGGTGTCAAATATACACTCATACTTTCTAGTTATATAAATATTTACATTCCGCATTTGCATTTACAGGCCCTGAGCTTTGTGCCAGTTGCCGACCTCGCCCCCAAAAGGCAGCTCAGACACACAAACACACACACACACACACACACTTACACACAAAGCTGTCCTTTAGAATTTATAATTGTTATTTAATTTGCATAAACTTAAGATCCTTGTACCCTTTACCAAACAACACACAACACCTCCCCTCGTAAACACTTGTCTTGGACTTAGACAAAAGGGAAACACATGTCCAATTAAATGAATCATTTTTATAGCCAGCTGCCACAGTGCCCGAGTAAGAGTTTAGCTCATTTATAAATCTTTTGTGTAGCTTAAATTTTTAAACAATTTATTTTAATATTTATGGCATAACTTTGTGACAGTTTGTTGGGCAAGGATCAGCCAAAGGATTTGCGCCAAAGTCATAATAAATTCGAGTATTATGTCTAATAAAATGAAACAAAAGCATTTGACAGTTTTATTAAATTTTGGCTCGACCTCTGCGTAATTCATAGCTAAATATATATATATATATATAGTATATTTTGCTAGCCAAGCTGCTTAAAACAATTACTCAAGTGATTTTCATTTTTTGGGTTCTGCCCCGGCTATAAATGTCATTTCAAATTGTCTGCGAATTTGTCAAGGTTATTTCAATTTGCCGGCTAAAAATGTTAACAACAAAGAAGAGTTTAGCTAAAGCTGAGCAAAGTGCCAAAAATCAAATACCCTAGCAGACAAATAAATCATATGACAGAATCAGATTAGATCAGATTACTTTTTGTTACTTTTCTGAGAAAACATTCATACTTTTTCTTACATTAAATATAAGGCAAAATTTACGTATCTTAAAGATTTAAACAGAACCGTAAAAAGTAAGTTTTTGAAATGAATAAGGTGATAAGTAAAAGAAGCTAAATCCATTCAGTTTTGATTAAACATTTTAAGTTGAAATATTGAAAAATATGTCTCACTCGAGAGTTTGATTAAGATTTCATTTTTATCCAACTTTTATTTACTTTTTACTTATATAGCTCTTTCTAAGACATATTTCAAAAAGCTTATCAAAAGCTGATCTAAAATAAAAAGTACCTTTGTAAAAGTTCGTTAATTTGCTTGAGAAATTGATATTATTGCCCTTTGACTACTTCAAAAAAAGTTTGATAAATTGCAAACAATTATTTGTATAATTTTATTACAGCAAAATTATGATAGTTCTGAAATAAGCACGACAAATAAGAACAAGCTGCCATCAATTACAATTTACGACTAGAAACCAAAAACGTTTTTTTTGTTGTCTGTGGCAAGTGGAAAATATTGCAGGCAATTGACATTTTTCATATGTCAACTCTCATTGATTTCCGTTTAGTTGGCTAACTTTGGGCCGGAAACAAATCGATTTGCCTGGGTGTTAGACATACGCGAATACATATACATAACATATATGACATATCTATGCCATATATCACATATCATATGCCATATATCGCAAATGTCAAGTGCCAACTGTTGCGTGTGTCTGCGTGCGCGCTGGCAAAAACAAAATTTATGTTTATGCATATTTCTAATATTTTTGGCAATTTTATAGAGGAGAGGCAGGAAGGCCAAGGAAGAACTCGAGTGTGACAGCGACACTTGATGAATATGAAAATGACTGTTACGAGCATTTTATGTAAATGTAGCATATGAAATTTATAAAAGAAATTAGCAGCTGAAAGAAAATGGGCAAAAAGCAAGAGATAGCGAAAAACGAGATAGGGGAGGGCAGCAAGGAACAGGCAACTGTTGACAGTTATCCTGACACAAACACGCATTGTCATGTCTAACAAGCATCAGACTCAGCCTCAGCGTCAGCCTCGGCCTGAACATCAGCTTCACATCGCCTGTCAGTCAGCCTCAGTCAAGTTATGTATATGCCAGGACATTTACATATCTACACTTTATGCAGCACTCGACGTACTATAAAAAAAATGTATATATATGCAGACATATAAGTTTGTATATGTGGCCAAAAGTCGCTGAACTGTATTAACTGTTGGCTTTATTTGCATATTATTTTTCGACTGTTGTTGGCAATGTTAACGTTAAATGGATGCCAACACGGCCTAAAGGCTAAAGACTGAGCAAATGCAATTTTCACAAAAAGGAAACGGCACAAAACTGAATCATTTTAATGTAATTTGCATGCTCGCACAACAACAGACGCAAAAGAGCAGCTAACAGCGAGTTAACAGCGCGCTCACTGTTAACACGCTGTTAACTGCGTAGCTCATTTGAGCTGTGTTTAGCTACCAAAAACTCATTCATAAAAGGCAATTGAGAGAGTTCGTGAGAGCAACGAGAGAGAGAGAGAGAGCGCATAAAGATTGAGTTGTTGGCCAAGTTGGGATGCTGTTGTCGCTTTTGGCCATAATATAAATACGCAGCGCACAGCATCAAGCGGCAACAGTGGGCGACGCAGCGTTGAGCCTGAGCGACTGGCACTACAGTTATAACGCATACGCCGTGTGTGACAGTCATTCAAGTCGTCAGTCAGTCAAACAGTCAACAAGACGCGACGAAACGAGACATGCTCTCAGCGTGATTTTTGTGTAAAGTGGCAAAGAGTAATGCTGCATAAATTGCATGGCCTGCATTTAATTAACAACAAAATGAATTATGTAATTAGCAAGAAATTTAATTAAATGCAAATTAATTAAAAAACGATGTACAAGTGTGTGTGTGTGTGTGTGTCCAGAATGCATATATGAATTCGTGTTCAAACAGTGTCTGGACTTGTGTAGCGGAAGCTGTTACAAATTAAAAGTAAATCAAATATGGCGCATACGCCGCGTAGACACTGCCGTTTGCCAAGTTTCTGTGGAGTCTGCATTGACACTAAAAGTTATAAAAGCGTTTTGTTTAAGACTCACTGCGTGTGTGTGTTTGTGTGTGTGTGTGTCTGTGTGCGTATGTGTGTGTGTGTGTGTGTGTCTGGGCACTGCGCTAATTTCTCACACTTCAAACGTCTGGCAATGAATTTCCGTTTCTGCCTCTAACGGGATGCTTTCACTTCGTTCACGTTCTGATTTCCTGCGTTTGCTATTTTTTTGTTGTTGTTTTTGTTTTCCCATTTTGCCATTTTTGCTTTGGCTTTTCACTTCCGCATGCCGCTGGCGAATTGCTTAGCTGAAGTGTTTGTTTGCCACAGTCCCTTATTTTTACTTACCTCTCCTCTGCCAGCTCTCTCTCTATCTTTCTTACACTCTCTCTCCTTTTCTATAGTGTTGTTCGCCTTTTATGCCATAAATTAAGCACTCTGACAGTGCATTTACTTTCGCATTGTTTGCCGATAAACACTTTATGCGTATTTGAGCTCTGCATTAACGCCTGCTCTGGCAATCCTTTCAATGCTCCTTCCAACTTTGCCACTCAGGTGCTCAGGCCCTCTTCGTCCTTAATACCCTGGAAGAACACAAGCATGTATATTGATATTAGATGCTTAAAGGTATTCGAATTTTGATTAAACTATTGATTATTTGAAACTTGATGTGGTAATATATTTAGTTCGAATTGCGTGGGGCTTATTATGCTAAAATGTTGGTATGTGTAGTAATGCGGTTTGAAATATTTATGACTTTAAAGGATGCAAGTTGGTTGGATATAATGGATTCTTATCGATTGGAAATTAGTTTTGACGCACTGTCTTTTATAGTTTTTGGGTTGCATTCAAGGAATTCAAATGCTGGGATATAAAGAAAGCTAATATATAAAGACTTAAAAAGAAAGCTAATAAGTTATACTACATTTTTATAAGCAAATAAACAAAAATGTAAAAGTATAATTTAGACTGCGTTTCTAAATAGTAGAGAAATTTATGACTGCAGATAATTTTATTATAAATGAATATTATTTTAAAATTAAGACTTATTTTAGGGATGTGCATCGAAAAAAAACATCATTAGTTCATAGTCTTGTTAAAATTAAAGAAAAGATTCAAAGAAATAATGTTTATCAACTAAAATATGTAATTTAATGTTCACAATTATTATATTACACAAATTAAGTATCCTTTAAAAAGGGGTAGGGATGCTTTCTGATCTTTCTTTAAAGAATGTAAAATACATTCTAGTTATGGCGACTGAAAGATTACAGTTTTTTTTACTACCATTATAGGGTAGTTAGCGATGCCTTAATAGCTTGACCAAAGGTAGTACAAACTGTTTTAATATTTAAATAGGCTAATAAGCAGATTGCCACAACATATTATCACAGCTAATATATAATAATATAGCTTGATTGCCAACTGAAAGCAAATATAACAATTTAGCATACCTTAATTAATTTTAATTTAAGCTTTATTTACTCAAGGGCAGCTTACGAAACAAACCATCTACAATTTCTTCTGATTAGCTAATGGCGTTGATTCCATTTCAAATTGTTTACCACACTTGCAGCTGCTGCTCGCTTGCCTCACCCCCTTCTTTAAGACCCCCTTTTTGCCACACAGAGGCAATACTCGCGCCTGTTGGCCAACTTTTACTTGGGTTACGTAAAGCACGTAGTAGCGTGGAAAATGGAGGAAACACTTGTTGGTTGTATTAGTTGGTTGGTTGGTTGGTTGGTTGGTTGGTTGGTTGGTTGGTTGGGGTTGCTTGGCACGTAGCAAGGGCAAATCACAGTTGTGCGATTACCAACTTGCCAAATGAATTCAATATAAGCAATGGGAATGCTAATAGATGATCAACGTAACGGCCAGACAGTTATAAATGGCCGTTGCTTCAAAATAAGTGTTGCCTACTTATGCGGGCAGCCGTTTTTTTCGTTTTTTTTTGTTTAAGGTATTTATTTAAAACTTGTCTAAGCAGATTAAAAATTGGTGTAATATAATAAGAAGTAATTGAAATGTTAAATTGTATTCGGCGTGTCGAAGATATATACCCTTGTAGAAAAGATAGTGATCCGATTTTGATAAAATTTGGTCAACATGTGCAGAGCGTGCTTTAATTAAGATATAGTAAGTTTTGTCAAAGATATTTTGAAAAGCACAAAAGTTTTTCATATAGAAACTTATTTTCAACCGATCGTTATTACGGGAGCTATAAGATATAGTCGTCTGATTTTGATGAAATTTTGTCATCATGTACAAACTGTCCTTAATCATAGGTAAAGTGAGTATGGTCGAGATATCTTGAAAAACATAAAAGTTTTTCATACAAAAACTTATTCTTCAACCGATCGTTCCTATGGCAGCTATATATTCTAGTGGTATATTATATATAGTGGTCCGATCTGGCCAATTCAACTATAGGTACTACCTGGAGAAAGAAGAAGCATCTGTGCCAAGTTTCATCAAGTTAGCTCTAGAAAAAAGTCCTTAACAACAATAAACAATTATAATACCCTCTGAAAGGATATAAAAATGGAAAAGAATTTCTCAAATCAGCCGAAATCGTTCTTAATTTAAATTTGTAGTTGTCTAAGTTGAATGAAAAGTAGGCGAAAAAGGAAACAGGACTCAATAATAAAACATTTAAAATTATCGTAGAATCGATGGATAGTGTTTCTACAGTCTCTACTTGAGTAAGTTCAAATGATTTTCAAGGCGTTATTTCTCTTTTAAATGTTACGAATAGTATTCCCAGATTTCTATCATAGCAACCAACAACTCTTTTAAGAAATCTTGTTGCTAACCATTAAAAAATATCTTCATTTAAAATACAGTTGTTAGCTCAAATGTTGAGATTGGTTTTAAGAAAGGCCTTGTGAACGTTTGAACAGTGAAAGATGTGCGAGTGCCTGGCTTTATTTTGTAAATATAACAAAAACCTTAAAGCAAACAACTAACTGCAATTGTGCTGCGGCACTTGTGTAAAAATAAACTAAAAAAATAAGAAAAACACAAGAAACTACAACTAAAAGTGTAACCCGGGTCCGTTTTGTTGTTATTGTTGTCGCTGTGCGAAGAAGGAAGGTAGCGTGTTTATTTTGTAAGACTGCAAAAGAAAAGCAAAAAGGAATGTGCGACTAAGTGCATGTGAAATCCACGGAACGCAACGGAAACGGAAACGTAAACGTAAACGAAAATAAAAATAAAAAACAAAAGCATTCCAGGCGAGCATTATTAGCAGAGGCATCATCAGCATGACAAGCATCAATTGCCTGTGGTTCTGTTTGCTGCTCTGCCACAGCTGCAACATTTTTGGATTACTACGTCTCGAGCAGCAGCAGCAGCAGTATCTGGCTGAGGGTGAGTTCTTTAAAGAGTTTTAAATAAGTAAAAATAAGCATATTAAAAAAAGAAAATCTGTGTTGAATAAATTGCAAGCAATTTTATGATCGCACGCTCCAATTGTGTTTTACATTTTTCATTTGCCATTTGCCATTCAACATTTTATGTCATAATGAGCACAGCCTTTTGATTTAATGACAAATGTCATGGACTGCCATAAAAAACATACACACATCCTTGCGACTGTGTCTGTGTGTGGGTGTGTGTGTTTTATGTGCGCCTTTGATTTATTTGTAAGTGCTCGCAAATGTTATGCTTTTCATTTTTTATGATAATTTATCAAATATGTATGTGAGCATCATAAAAAATCAAGTCGACTGTTGTTTATGGCCAACGAAATGAAAAATAAGGTGGCAACAGCCTGCTGATTGCAGCTTAGCCCCAAATAATATGCCACAAAATGGTTTTAGACCAGTTAAGAAACCTTTAAGTAAGCACTGCGTCAGCATGCTTAATGCTTAATGCCAAAAGCCAACTCAACAGCGGCTTATATCGCCCTTTTTTGCTTCTACCCCCCCAAAAAACCACAACAAAATAGCATTGCCCTTTGAGTATTTAGACGAGCACGAGGATGACTTTAACTACGACCTGGACGAGGCACAATCCCAGGCCAAATACGATGCACGTCTGCTGTCCCAGCAAATGCTGAGCGACGCTGAGCTGCAGCAAAGAGCAGACATTGAATCCGGCATCAGTTCCAACTCCAACTCCAATTCCAACTCGAACTCTAATTCCGACAAGACTGCGCAGTCGACGGCTGTTGGCTCCTTCTCGGCAGCTGAGGATGACTTGGAGCCGCATAGCAGAGCAGCGGCATGTTTCACAAATGGCCACAAGTACACACACGGCCAGAAGGTAAGCATAGTACTATATTCAACATACCATAAGTTCTTAAGTTTGTGTGTATGTGTGTGGGCTAACCAAGCTGTCTTGTGCACATTTGAAACACCTGTGGTACCTGTTTTATCTGTGCTACCTGTGCACTTGCGGTACTTCACACTCCGCAGTTATCAGCTGAGAATTGTGGTTTTTAAATGACTCAGTCGGGCTGAGGTTCCACAGTTAAGTTTATGGCACACGTAGCTCTTAGCTAAATTATGAGTAGCTTAATGTATATTAAACTTTATTATTATTAAAGAAATGCAGTCGTATCAGCAGCATTCAATTATTTTCGAATTGAATTTCTTTTCTTATGTTGATTTGTTAACATTCCATTGAGTATATGATTCTCAATTCAAAGTAAAAATATCACAGTTGAGAATGTAAAAACAAAATACCTTAGCGACGTCAATCAAAATCAAGGTCCGTAACGATTATGAGTATTTTGAAAAAGACTTTATTTTTATACACTTTTTTTAATTTTTTTGAAAAAAAAGAGTATATTGGGTTTGTGAAATGT
The DNA here is from genome assembly GCA_949708635.1 of Hirtodrosophila cameraria. NCBI lineage: Eukaryota > Metazoa > Arthropoda > Insecta > Diptera > Drosophilidae > Hirtodrosophila > Hirtodrosophila cameraria. The sequence continues at coordinate 6,426,780 of OX453089.1, forward strand.
CCGTCCGTCCGTCCGTCCGTCCGCCCGTCCGTCCGTCCGTCTGTCTGTATGAACGCAGGTATTTTCCACAGTTTTGAAGCTAGAGCAACCAAACTTGGTATACATGTTGGTATATACCATAGGCAGACAAAGTGTCAGGTTCTCCCATCTCTCAATACAATTACCTCGCCCACTTCTGACTCTGCAAAGAATCGAAAAAAAAGAGTATATCGCAGTCGGGTGCATCCGACTGCAACTTACTCTTACTTGTTATATGTTCAACTTGTACTCTTAGAAATGACTAATCCTTTCGTTAACCGTTTTAGTTTAAAAAAAGTTAAAAAAGTAGAGTACAAATTATTATTGAATTTAAAATAAAATTTGTAAGAATTAACTTTGTTTTTGTTAACAAATTTGCTTAGAACCAAAACATATTTGATATTAACCGAGTTTGTTTTTGGTAATATGAGTTAAATAAGTCTAAGCAGCCAACTGTTGAGTTTGTAGAACACAGAGCTAAAAATATACCACTCAAGTTTTTTATAAATAAAATTAAAAATATAAACCTAGACATAATAAACAAGCTGAAATTTTATCAATCTTTGAACGTCTGTAAGAGAAAAAGTTTTTTAATTTAATTGAGCGTTCCTCAAAGACTTTATCAAAACTTTTGAGGCAAATGTGAGTATTTGTATGACATGCTGACTCTTATTAGCTTTAAAGAGATTTTCGGCATTGATATCTAGCTTAAAAAACACATGCTTTGCCAAACATGTGTTACTGGATACATTTCAACACACTTTTGAGTCGTCGGCTGACCAAACAGCAAACAAAATATTTAAAAGACCACACAAACAACGCGACAAAACACAGCATGTTTTTATTTCTGTTGCTTTTTCTTTTTTGAAGAGAGATTTGGTAAGCCCTTGTTTGCTGTTTGCTTAAATTGTATATATTTTTTTTTTTCTTTGGCAGGTGCCGCGTTTGGATGCCTGTGAGGTTTGCCTATGCATGGATGGTGAAATCTTTTGCTGGTGGGAGAAATGCGGTTAGTTTGAATTGAGTTTTATAGAGTTAAAAAACACGAAATGTAGATGAAAACTTTTGCTTATGCGCAGATAAGGCGAATGTAAGCAAAGCGGCAACAACAGCAACAGCAGCAGCAGCAGCAGCGGGAGGCGACTATTCAGATCCATATCGGTATGAGACCACAACGCGAAAATCAACAAAACTGCATAAAACGGAGAGGAAAGTTGGCAAGCGGCATAAGCATCACAAGAATCAAAAGAATTTTAATGACTATGAAGTTTACCACAGCCGCAAGCAGGCCCTGGATTATAAAAAGCCAGACATAAAGCAGCAAAAACAAAAGAGCGACGATGCAGGCCACGGCAGCAGCAGCAGCAGTAGCAGCAGCAGCAGCAGCAATATAGGCAACAACTACAATATAATCAAGCAACACAAACACGAGCAGCAGCAAAAGTTGGCAACGTCAACGTTGCAGCAGCAACAGCAACAACAGCAACTTCATGTGGCAGCAGCAACGCCTGTTAATCAGGCAGCTAAGGAAACGCATTATCATCAGCAATTGCCGCCGCCCCAGCAGCAACAACATCAGCAGCAACAACAACAGCATTTGCACGCTCATCAGCCGCACTCGTCCAGCAAGATTTTAAATTTCCCCGAAAACTTGCCGGCCCTGCTTTATTACGACTATAAAACTGAGGAGCATGAACATCATCAGCATCAACATCATCAACAGCATTTGCTGCATGAAAAGCAACGACTGCAACAACAACAGCAGCAACAAGAACAGCAGCAACGACAGCAAGAACAACAGCACCAGCAATTGCAACAGAAGACATTGCAAAAGGCGAACCGAAACGTTGAACTCGGCATTGATAAAAACTTTGATGAGGTGGAAACCGACAGCGATATTTTGCCCGAGCCACCAACCAAGCGACCCACAAAGCAAGCAACAACATTGACAACCAGCAGCAGGAACAGCAACAGCAATCGCAGCACAACCAAGGCGACAACAATAGCAGCAGAAACAACAATTGAAATGATGACAACACCGCGCAGCCAACATGCAGCCACAGTGGTTGCCATGCCCAATACAAATGTGAGTTCAAATCCAAACCAACCAACTGTATAACCGCAGTAAGCTTTACACTGCTTGCAGTTGGGTGTCAATGAACTTGGGTGCAAGTGTAGCCAGTTAAAATATAAGCAACCTTTTATACTTTATTGACATGCTGTGCAATCAGCTGAATTGAGTTTTTAAGAATTGAATATTTCATGCTTGAGTTATTTTATTATGTATTTCACTTAAATGTTTATCAAGTTTTCTTCAACTCAAAAAAAAGAAAAGAAAAAGTTTCCTAATTGTTGAAGAACATTTAATAGCCATTAGCTGTCAGCGTATGAAACATAATGAAGCATTATAATTGTAAATAATTGTGTGATAACTTATGTTTCTACGTATAGCGGCAACAACAGGAAATTGAGGACACTGACGATGCATTTCATCGTTGGCTGACATCGACGGAACTCAATGTTGACAGCACAAATACAGTTGATGATAGTTTGACGGTAGCAGCAGTTGTTGCTGCCGTTGAGCAGGAAACGCCAGCATCGACAATAATCGATGATGTTGGCGACGGTAGCGGCAGTGGCAGCGGCAGCGGCAACAAAAGCAGCAGCAGCAGCAGCAGCAACAGCAAAGACAATGGCAACAACATAGCTGACAATGCAGATGCTGTGTTCTTTCGTAGCTCCTACAATGATTACAGCAGTGAATTCAATGGCAGTGTTGTCAATATTGATATTACACTAACTGCTGTCGATGTGCATCCAAAGCATCAACATCAACAGCAGCAACAACAAAAGCAGCAGCAGCAGCAGCAGCCGTTGCCCAAAGCGCAAACGGATTTAATTGCAAATGACAACGAAACGTCAGTCGTTAACGTTGCTGCTGCAAGACAACAACCAACAATCGACCCAACGGCAACAACAATAGCAATGACAACAACAGCAGCAGCAGCAACAATCACATCAACAGCAGCAACAACAACAACAACAGACGCCAACAACAAGCAGCACAGTGTGCCGCCACCCTACACGCTGACAACGATTATAACAACAACGCCGCTGGCCACGGGGCGTATGTGCAATGTTCTGGGTAAGTTGCAAGCAGCAACAAAAACTACTTTCTAAATTGACGTCTCTCTCTCTCTACTCATCCTTCATACATTTTTATACCTTACAGGCAAATTGTACAAAATTGGTGAAATTCTGCCACAGGACGCTGGCAACTGTTTGCAGTGCATTTGCACGGATGCTGTCACACCTGATGAGCTGCCCAGCGTTACCTGCAGTCCCCACAATTGTCCGCCACTCGTATTGCCCGATCTATTCGATGCGACTGGTTACTGAGGTTACGGGTATGTGCTGTAAGTTGCATGCAACTTTTGCATTTGAGCAGCAGAAATTATAAATTTAAAAAACAAAATTATCAACTAAAAAAAAATAACATTTCAATTGGATTCAACTAAAATTGGGCATCGATTTCAAATTTCAAGTGCAGCAAATAACTTGCAGCAAACTAATTACACAGATACAAAGAAACAAAAAACATATACATATACTACATACCATACATATAAGTGTATCTCATACTCTAGAAAAACAAAAAAAAAAAACTAACTCAGCAGTCGCTATATCAATTTATGGATTTCAATGTAAAGCCCTCCCTATCATATGAGTGCATTGCACACTCACTAAAACAAATACAAAACCTATTAACAACATTAAACACATACACAAGTGCACAAATACACACATACAATTGTGCTACAAACTATCGATAAACACACTTGAAAGTTGCGTTAATCGATTCTTTCAATTGTTTCAAGTTTGGGGTATGAAGTGTTGTTGAATTTTTTTTTTTTGTAATTAAAACATAAATAAAACAGTTCCATGTATAAATTAATTAATTTTTTCTCTAAATAATTTTTAAATTTTATTTTAATACACTTTAATCATAAATATTTCCAGCAACAGTCTGATTTGAAAGCTCGACAATGGCAAAGAAGCTATCGAAGCTAAAAACCGAAAGTAAACCTATCAATACTATCGATAATTTTTATACTTTTTTAAAGTTTTTTTAAAAAAAAAAAAGAAAATAGAGTATATTGTGTTTGTGAAATGTCCGTCTGTCCGTCCGTCCGCCTGTCCGTCTTTCGGTCTCTCCGTCCGTCTGTCCGTATGAACGCAGGTTTTTTTCCACAGTTTTAAAGCTAGAGCATCCTTGTTATGAATGTTGGTATATACCTTAGGCAGGCCAAGAGTCAAGTTCTCCCCCCCACCACTAAACCTTTCCCCACAAACCGCAAAAACCTATGTCTCCCACAATTTTATAGCTATAAACCAAATTAAGCACAAGGGCTACTAATCACATCCTTCATTGATATGACTAAAAAAAAGAGTATATCGCAGTCGGGTGCATCCGACTCCAAAGTTCTTACTTGTTTGTATTAAAAATTAATTAAATATTTTTAATTTTTTTTTATTTGCCCTTTTTTAAATTTAAATTATATTTAAGTGTGAGGAAATATCTTTATATATTTTCAAAAACAAAAAGAACACCATCGAAATAACACTCAATGATAACAGTCGAAAGTGCACTATCGATAACACCAATCGATAGTTTTGCAGCACTATTCTGTATGTATTTGTGTGTATACTTGAACAGATCAAATTGCTGAGAGCAAAATCTAGTTTATAAGCTGAATGTTTATGCATTTTATAAACCCAAAGCAACAACAAGAACAACAACAAAAACATAGTTGAAAGTCTCCCAAACCAAAACTCGACTCCTACTATTAAAAACCCAACCAAAATGAAATGAATGTATACACCATTAGTAATTTTAAAGAATTTATAGATGTACTTAAAGCCCACACTGTGCAACATAAAATACCTAAATATATACAGACATATACCTATATATAAATCTAACTATAAATATTTATACTTATATTACAAAAATTAAACCTATTAATTGTTTGTTTTATTTTTTTTCGTACACATATTATTTATGATATATTTATATATGAAAACATATACCAGATTAAAAAAAAACAAGTAATTTAAGTAACTTAAAAAAAACTGAACAATGACAAATAATGTATTACGTATATGTATATTCATTTGCAGCTAGTTTAAGATTGATTTGTTTTATTTAAAAAAAACATTTTTTTATTATTTAATATCTACTCGCTTCTTTTAGTCATTTACAAAATACGTAATTTAAAATATATAAAAATATTTTCGAGTATTGTATATGGATAAATATATCGTTTTTAAAAGCTAAAAATGGCTGAAGAAAGACACCATATCTTGTAGTAATAACATTTTTAAGTACTTAATGAAAAAAGTTATAATCTAGTCATAAACTAACAATCATTTATGCAGATTTCTTTAAACTAATTCAGCATTATTTTGATCGCTAGCGAAAAACAAACCAGAAACTGTTGTTCATTTTAAAAATAACAAAAATAAAAACATTAAACAACTTTAGGCGTGATAAAAATGTATTCACTTGAAAAAAAGATAACAAAAATATTGAATTTAAGCAAAAATAATACTTGAAAAGTAGGCACAATTATGAATATTAGATAAAAAAAAGAGAATAAGAACTCAAATTTTATATAAATGCTGCAAAAGAAAAGAAATGCGAAAAAAAAGTGAAAAAAAAAAGCATTTGAAATTATTTCAACAACTCATTCGTAATAAATTCAATAAAGAACTTATATATCGAAAAACAAAAAATGAAATTGAAAATCAAAATAAAAACATGTATATTTAAATATCATAAAAAAGTAAACATAAATGTACTGAAACAAAAACTACATAATAAAAGCAAACCAAGCGTAAAAATAGAGAGAAAGCAGACAACAACAACAAAAAAACAAAACATAAAAACAAATCAACTAAAAATAAATTGAAATCGTGTACTCGTAATCCGTATTTAAAAAAAAAAAAATGTATACAACAAATAAATATTTGCGAATATATCGTATTGTATGTGTAAAGTAAATGTAACTGCAAATCTCTTAACTAATCTATTTACATATGCATATTTACAGGACTACAAATTAAACACACACATACAAACATACACACACACACAGACACTAAGAAACATGCGTATTACATCTATATGTGTAAAATGGATTTCGTGTTCTTGAATCTCAAATTGACATGAATAAACCAAAATATGATAAATGAGCCTGCTGCAATTTTCCCTTCGAATTATTTTAGCCAAACTATTTACCTAAGCTTTCTCTATATGCATACATATATGTTATGGCATTAAGGTAAGTCGACCAGTTACATTTTCAATGAATTTATTATATTTGTATATGCAACTGGACTGATAACCACAATTTCCATAAACCTTGGCTACAACACATCACTCTCGCTGCCCGACTCAAAGCCAGAATCATATGCCCCCTCCTCCTGCTCCTCGGTATCACGATTATTCATTAATATGATGCCATCTAATGGGCCATGCTGCGGATTTGCATTTGGATTGTGGCCAACAAAGACAGGTCCTGGCGGCGGCTGCTGCTGCTGAATCTGCTGCTGCCAGTGTTGATAGTCCTGCAATATCATTTGTAGCCTGCGATTAACGGGTCGACGACTATATTGGACCGTTAACTGATTATCGCCACCACCATCCATTAGTTTATTTGGTTGCAGTTCGATTGCGTTTTTGCAAAATTTTAGAATTTATTTTTCTGTATTTTTGTTTTTTTGTTTTTTTTTTTTAAATACTTTTACTAACGTTGTCTAATTATCAAATGCCATACAAAAAAAAAGTGTCTGTACTCGTACACAAAAAAACAAAAAAACTACACTGACATAAAATACAAAAGCACACGGAAATGAAACATTCTGTTGCCGATTGCCTGTTAATATGGATTCAATAAAGCATAAATCGACAGCTGGCAATACCCAAAAACCAAAAAAAAAAAAGAAGAGTGTATAAATTTTGTTCATTCATATGCAGGGGCTGGCTTTATTAGATTTTTGGACCGCAGCGCAATCAACGCGCTGCCAGCAACCACAAAGCACTTAACTCTGTGTTTGTGTAAGTATATGTGCGTGTCTGTGTGTGTGTGTGCGTGTATGTGTGTGTGTGTGTGTTTGTGGAACGGAAGCGAGGCAAAGCCTGTAAAATTTTCTGTGCCTGGTTGACTGACCGCATAAAGCCATAACCTCTGAGCACATTGCCCCTAGCACAAATATTCAACGATTGACCCACGCACAGCTGCCCCAAATAACTGCCAAAATACTGCCTGCCACACAGCCGCTGCTTCTGCCACACTGCCACACAATACTCTTAGCTGTCAATTTGTGATAACGGCAGCCTTATTTCAAAATATCAACGACTTTATTTTGTGCACAACTGACAGACAGCCGACAACGACAACATGCATCGTGTGCAACTTTGTCAGCTTTTGTAAAGTTTTGATATTTGTTATTTGATATGCTGCTGCTGAAATTGTTGCGAAATGTCGAAATTATGTGCCAAGTGAATTGTATAAAATTAAAACAGCTATCAAATTGTAATCAAAACTAGGCAAAAACAAGCTCTTTGATGATTGCATGTTGCTTGTCGAAATTTAATATTTTGCAATTATGTTTAAAACAGACAAATTTTGACGCCCACTCAAAATTCAAAATTATAATTTTACATTAAAATTTCAGCAACAAATATATATTAAAATAGTTAGGATTTAATAAGGAAACGCCTTTGCTTAAGTACCACATAACCCAGCGAGTTGCGATAATATACTTTGACAATTTATGATTCAAATAAATAAAAACAAGAAAAAAATGTTGTTATCTTCGGTGTGCTGAAGATATATACCACTGCAGAAAAGATTTGCATAAGAAAACTTATTTTTCAACTGATTGTTCCTATGGCAGCTATAAGTTATAGTGATCCAATTTTGATAAAATTTGGCCAAAATGTGTAGAACGTGCTTTAGATTAAGATATAGTAAGTTTGGTCGAGTTATTTTGAAAAACAAAAAAGTTTTTCATACAGAAACTTATTTTCAAGCGATCGTTCCTAAGGCAGCTATAAGATATAGTCGTCCGATTTTGATGAAATTTTGTTATCATGTTTAAACTGTCTTTAAACTTAGTTGTAGTGATAGATAGCTCTAGAACAAAGTCTTGAAAAACGCATATAAGCAGACATACAGACGGACATGACGGACATGAGTCAGCTGTTGATGCTGATTACGAATATACAAATTGTTTTTCAATGCGTTACACATTTCCAGAGAAAATTATAATACCCTCTGCAAGTGTATAAGAATAAAAACTTACATATTTAAACAATGCAAAATTTTAAAATCGCAGAATTAAGTTTGAATTTAAAAAAAAATTGAACAATTTTGTATTAAATGTTTGCTTTCAGCAAAACACTTTATTGTAGAATAAAAACCAAAAATCAAAATCATTTGATTTATTAAGCAATCAATTAGTTATGAATATTGCCTGATAAGTGATGTAATAAAATATAATTGCTGCAATAAAGACCATATTATATGAAGGCAAATAGCCCTTTTTAAATTGGCTTTTGCAGCTGTGACAAATAAGTAGTAAAAAAATTAATAATAATATGGGGACAAAGCACAAAAGTCAGCGTAGCCAGGCCAATGTAAAATGTAAAATGGGGAAAAGCAATGCATGCATTTGCACATTTTTAATTACGCTGCAAATTTGCATTTGAATTGCGCATTTTACACGCTGATAAACTCAAATAAAGGGCAACAGTTGGGCGAACTGCAGCCAAAGACACACACAACATACAACATACAACATATATATACTTATATGTGTATAAAAATATATGTGTGTGTAATTTTTTACTGATTTGCAGTACATGTAATTTTCAAGTTGACAACTTTTGTACCAAAGCAGTGACCTCGTTATGGCACACACACACACCAACACACACACCCACACACTCGCAAACTGTGTGTGCTTTTGAAATGGCATTGCTCGTAGCCATTGCCATATTCATTGCATACTTTTGCGGGCACTAAAGAAAAAATGCATTTCCAAGCTAAAACAGGACAGCGAAAAGGAAGCCAAAAGAAAAGCGAAAGTCAGAGAACAAAAGCTAAAAGGAAATCATATATACACTTATATATATATAGATATATATATTTTTAGGACCCGCTGGCTATAAGCACATTTTGATACATGGAATTTTGTTAGCACTGCAGACAAAGCAAACAAACCAACAAACAAACAAATAACAAAAAAAAAATTTAGTTCCTTTCGCCTTTGCTACAATTCTGTCTTCTTCGCTTCATGTTGCAAGTCCTGCTGCAGGTCCTGCTGACGAAGTGCACTAAGATTTCCCATCGAAAGCTGTAAATAGAGCTCCTCACTTTCAACGCTTAACTGTTTATAGTCCATTTCGCGTCGTTCGCGCTGCTGTCGCTCCAATTGCTTTATCCAAAGTGTTCTATTCTGATTGGTATTTTGATAAGGATTCTGATTTGAATTTGCATTGAATTCGGCATTGACTGTTCGCAGCGGCAAATGATGAATATTCTCAACGTACTCGTAATTATTATTCATGTTGTTTGCTTGTTGTTGCTTTTGTTTGTTTAACTTTTATACGAAAAATTGCCTGTTGCATGAATTTAACACAATTTTTTTATGTAGACTTAAAAATGTTATATATGCTTATTATGGCCTACTGCTATAAAGTTAAGTTGTAGCAGCTCACTTTAATTATTTTTTTTTTTGGTTTTCTAGGCGCACACATGTTGCTAGGCACCTCTTCTCTTCTCCTTGAATAAAGTGCTCGCTGTAGCTTTTGGTTGCCTTTGTAAACGCTTTTTAATGATGGCTAACAGCAGCCGCTTTGCTTCGCTAATGATGGCTACAAAGTCTGCTAAAGTTTCAACTTCAAATTAAACATTTTCATTGCCTATGGAATGGTTAAAAGTTTTCCAAACTAGTTTTAAATGACGCTCAAATTGAAATATGAAAACGTGTCGAGCTTTTCCGGCACTGCTTTCATTTCAGCTGACATTAATTGGTAAGTACGTTAAGCACACACACGACTATCAAATGAAGATTTCCGCAGGCATGTGGCTTTAATTTCGCTAAGATGTCACACCGCAATTGGGGTCATAGCGTATGTGTGTATGTGTATTGCCTCTGGCTAACAAAATCGGATGATATGCATTTGCCTTTGACAATTTTGAGTGGCATTACAATTAATATGTAAGTAGACGAGCTGTGGGGTCAGCTTTGTTGTGGCAAGTAGCACATTAGCAGGGGTCAAAGGGCGTTTTAATAAAAGTCATTCGACTGATCCGCTTGAGCTTCTCAAATGCTAAATGCTTTCAATGCCACAGCAGCAACAAATTGAACACCGTCTAAAGGGTCATAAATATGCACAACGGTCACACCAAACCCTCAACTGCATAAAGTAGCACTTCGTCCTTTGGCCTGGCCCAAAGGCACTGGCAACACTGAAAGGTCACACGTTGCTCTCATGCTCATTTATAAGCATTCATCATTCATTTGACACAATGTCTGACGCCTTCTGCCTCATATCCCTCTTCTGCGAAGTTGTTGTCGTCGTCTTCGTCGTAGTCGTTCATCGGCCACGTTAGAAAAACAAAAAAAAAGAAAATTCCACAAATGTTTGCCGCATTGTTCGCTTTGGCCAGCGTTGTGTGTTGTTACCTTAGGCAACTCGTCCTGGCCAGACCTCACACGCGCTCCTGAATTGCTGCTCTCGAGTTGCCTCAGCATACAAATTAATTTTCATCTTCATCTTCATCTGCACACATTGGCCGCAGGCGCATCTCAAGTTTGCCATTTGTTCGGCACTTAGTCTGCTTGAAAGCAAACAGGCGACAGCTTTAAATGCGGCCAAGGCGACAATTAAATACATCATGTGTACATAACTTCTCAATTCTTATAATAAAGTAAGGAAAAATGTAAAATGGTACTGCATTGTGTTTGAAAAAAACTAAAGAAAAACTAAATTAATAGATTTCAGCTTTTAATAAAATAAAAATAGAAGCAAGATGAAACAGTTGTTAAACAAATTGATGCAGCTTCAAAAGTTCATGAAAGTGAAATATCTGGAAAAGTCACTTTCTACGTATTTTGAATACTTGCAAGCCACAAATTATTTTCATTTTGGTATGATTGTGTACCGAAAATTGAACTTCTGAAAAACTTTTTCAATGGCTTTAATACTAAAATATATCTTAGTATAACAAGTAAGAATGCTCTAGTCGAGTGTGCCCGACTACGAGACGCCCTGCTCCCAACTGGCATATCAAGCAGTTCAGCTGCAACACAAGCAAGCAGCACACTTAACTTGGCCAGTGCATGTCAAACTGTTTTTTCTGCCTGCTAAAACGGGGGAAATTGATTCTTCCATAACTTTGGTGCTATCCGATTGTTATGAAATTTACGCATCCGATCAACATTGATTAAACATATATGTCATATCATCATAGCTTTACCTTAAAAATTGTGGCTGTGGGAGTTTTTTGCGATTTGCGGTGCATTGGGGGTGGGAAAAGGAGTTGCATCCGAAATTTGAAATAAACTTGATCTGCATATGGTATACAGGAACCTGCATGTCAAGTTTGGTGTCTCTAGCCCTTATAGTCTCTGAGATCTGTGTGTTCATACGGACAGACGAACAGACAGACGGACATGGCTAAATCGATTCGGCAGTTGATGCTGATCAATAATATATATAGTTTATATAGTCGGAAATGCCTCCTTCTGTCTGTTACACACATTTGCAGTACTTTATAACTCCCTGTTCCCATAAAAAGAGCATTTTCTATAGAGTAACTTTTTTATTCCTGTGCTGCTCTTATCCAAGCACTTTAAAGGAATAAACTTTTAAACTAACAATAGACGTTTAAAATAAAAGAATAAAAATCTTATAACAAATATACTCAATTCATGCTTCTTGGAACATATTGTTCCTAAGAAATCTAAGCTTTGTTTAAGTGCTTCTTTCAGCTATTGCAATTGTACTTTTAATAAACATGCTATAATCTCAGTAAGTTCTATTTGAGTATTCTCATAGTCAAGGACACTTCTTTAGAACTAAACGAGAAATAATTACTGTAAGCAAATGTAAACTGTATGTTTGCAGCCACTTTGTGCATGTTTGTTTTGTTGCTTTACAGTGCAGCTATTCAACTGAAAAATCGGTGCTTTTATGGCAAGTAAATCAAAGGAACAAAGCAACAATCAGTTGTTGCAGCATGTTGCATGTTGATTTTTATGTAGCATGCTTTGCGGTTGCATTCTCAGCGGGGTATTTCTTTTTTGTTGCCAATTATTTTGGCTTTAAAATATTCAATTCCAAACAAGCACTTGAGTGCACAGGAGTGCTCCAAAAAAAACACGACTGCTACTCCGATGCCAGAACTTGCCACATGGGGCAGCAGCAGCTTAACGTAACGAAACGAAACGAAACGCGTAACACATTTTGCAAAATGCAAAAATTGTGTAATTTTCAAGTTAACAGCTCTTGACCTGGTTCGGCTGACAGTTTTGCCGTTCGTTTTTGACTTTACGTTTTTGGTAACTGGTAACTGGCAAATGGTAACTGAAAACTGGCGCTTTTTCTAACTGTTTTTGTTTACAAATATGCAAAAGCGCAATTGTGTGTAAAGTTGACTTTGTTAGCGGCTGTATTGTGTATGTTTGTTATCTGCTGCATACTTTTAGGCGCTGAACGAAAGAGGTAAATACATTATTTGAATGGGGGCTGCCTCCAAAGTTTGTTGGGGCCCTGAGCAGCAAAAACATTGGCAGACGCCGCCGCCTTGTTGGACGAAAAACTTTAAGCCTCGAAACTTTTAATACAGTGCCTAACAATTGTTGTTGCCAGGCAGCTGTTTGGGCTTTTAGCGCATACATTAAGCATACCCAACCCCATTTCATATCTTTTTTTTTGCTGTTAGTCGTTATGAGGCCATGCAAAAGTTTAACATATACATCTTGGCACTGTTTTGTGTTACCTTTTTTTTTACATTTTGTTGTTTAACTAACAATTCAAGTTGGTGTACCACTCCAAGACAAAGAGCGGTGTGTAAAGCGTAAAAAGGGCAGCGTAACAACAAGCTGAACAGTTGGAATGCATTAGTTAGGCATGTAGGGCTAAAAGTTACCCAGGTTGACGAAGGATTTTCAAATTGAATGGATAAGTCGAACAGAAGAGCATAAAGTCATATGGAATATGATAATCAAAAATTGCAGCTTTCAGATTTAGTAAATATGTATTTTGGTAAGCTATTGTCAACTGAGTAATATAGGAAAAAGAAATATACAGATATAACTACAAATAACATAAATAAAATAAAGAAATAAAGCATACTTTCAGGATTGTCTTAGATTTTATTCTGCTCAGAAAAGTATGCTACACTTTTTGTGCAATTGTTTCGATAACAGAAATCAGAAAAGCTCTTAAAATGTGATGAAATATTAGAAAATGGAAGAGAATATAAAAATAAATATAAATTTATAGATTGGATTAGATAAGAAGAGAATGGGATATTATACCAACTGAATTGAAACAAATAGATAAGCTTAGTTGAAATATGAAATAAGCAAAACTGAAGTAGAATAAACCGGAACAGAATAGACGAAAATTTAAAAAAACATACCGAAGCATATGAAATAAAAGAAAAAAACTCAGTGCAGTGCATCGGCTTTAAGTTAAATTCCAAGCTGTGAAACTTTTCTTTTATAATAGGTATATAAATTTTAATTTTATAAAATTGATTATTATTAAAATAATTGGCTTGTCAGAAAGTTTCAGCTCCCATTTAAAATAATTAAAATTGGTTTAGTTAACAAAAAGCACAAAATTGTAGTTTACCCATTATAAACACACACAAGTTAAAGGGTATGCCATCTCAATGTGCTGTGAGCATAGGGACGCAAAGTAAACAAATGTAAAAAGTGCTCATATGTTTCAATAACAAAACACTCAACACATTTGCAGCTATGCATAAGGCATACAAACGGGGGCAGTTTTGCAGCAGAAAGGGAGACAGGGGCAGCAGCAGGGCCAGTAAAAACTAAAAAGCGCAACGACCGATTTGCATAAAGACCCACATACACACACACACACACACACACACTAAACACACATACATGCAAACGCTGCACAAACTATTGTAGCAAAAAAAAACAAAAAGATATAAAAAAATAAAGTTTTGCCAACGTTTAAAAAACAGTTTTTTGCAGGCAAATAACTTTGACTGCAAGATTTTTATAAATATTTAAAGCAACAATTTCTAAACTATGCGAGAGCTTTATAAATGCATGCATAAAAAATTAAATTGTAACTGTAAAAAGTAAGCTATTTCAGTCAGCATTATTTGACTTCATTATTTGTTGAGCCGTTGGCTAAAAAAAAAAAAAAATGAACGGATTACAGACGCTGATGGCAGTGCTTCAATATCCTGCGGATGCGCCCAATGACAGGTCACATTGCACGGAAGCAGCGGCAGCAGCAGCCCAGGAGCAGTCTGACCTGCTGGCAGCCTAGCAGCAGCAGCCTGTGGTGCACTTTGTGGCCATGCAAATGCCACGAATAGCCCACATTTGGCACCGCCGCCCCCCCTCTGACAGGATATCGGCGTTTTTATGTACTTTATGCCACAGAGCCACAGCAGCAGCAGCAGCAAACAATAGTTGAAGAGCGGCTGTGTAAGGACAGCTAGCAGCAGGACACTTGCATTATTGAGCAGCCGAAGGGTTGAGTTTTAGAGCAGCGCTGTATTGAATTTTTAGCAAAAACGGCCCCAGGACAGGACTCTATATAGTGTGGATCATTGTTGTTTTTTTTTTTAGGGGGGGCCCATCAAATGCAGCGCAGAAAGCCAAAAGTCAACCAAGGAACTCATTAGGCATGCGTCGTCGCTGGACGCGCTCTAATTATGCGACCATAATTGGCAGGGCTAAGGGTTGGGCAGGGTAGTAGTTAGCAAAGGGGCGGTGTAGACAGTGGTTGTCACTGACTTTCGTGTGTCTGGCAAGAGAGAGAGAGAGAGGCATTAACAATGGGGACACAGCGGAAATCGTAGCTGGTATTTCCGCTGCATACAGGAAGCTGACGTTGAGTATACGAAACACTGCCGGATGGACAACTGGGATGTGCTAGGTTTTTTTTTAATTTCGGGGAAACGTTTATGGAGCAAATCTGATGCTGGGCAGACGAATGAGGGGTGGCAGCCATAAAAACGGGTTCAGGTTCATCGAAAAACGGTTTGCTTGACCTTCGGCAGGGCATTAAAAAGAAATAAATAATAAATCAACTGGAGCATGAAATATTCAATAACCTAAACCGACAAAGATTTACTGCTTAGCCATTTATTTTTTGTTGTGCTGAGAGAGACCCAACAACAACAACAGCAACAAAAACACTTTGTAAGCAATTTGTGCAAAAGGTGCTCTTGCTCCTGCTGATATGTTTTGAAAACTGCCAACTAAACAAGAAGTCATTTCAGCAGCCAAGGACATACACACACACCCACACACACACTTAGCAAATTGAAAGAGTTGCCAAAGTTTATTGCCGGCTAAACGAAAATGGGTCTGACAGTAGCTCAAAAGAGTCAACTGCTTTGCAAAAGTCTTATGTGACTTATAGTTGAGGCTTTTCATAATTTGCTAAGACAAGTTCAAGATATAAAAATAACTTAAAAAAAGAAAGAAAACTGTGAATGAGCACACTTGATTTAGTAGCAAACAAGAGGCAACAACAACAACAAAAACAACATCAATTGTGCTCTGACGACACGTGTCCAACATTAGGCCACACGAAAGGAAATGAAGTAATCAAAAGATAATGCCACAAAAGCAGACATAAGGCCAAAATGAGCAAACTTTTTACTTTTACTTTCAACAAACAACAATTCAACTGAAATTGAGACAAGACATTGAGACAACCAAAATGCATATTGATGCGGGTGTCATATCTACAACTCAACGTTAAGTCTACGACCAAAGTGAGATGCAGGGACTAGGATTTGGTCTTTAAAATGCGCGCTGGCCTTGGACCAGATCCTTCTGCAGCAGTTGACTTGAGCCAAATTGATTTTGTATTGTAAACACCCTTTGCCCTTAAAGAATAGATCGATATACTTAGAAAGATAAAGTATTGTTATTTGGAGAGGCAGAGCTTGAGAAGCTGAAACAAACAGGTTTCAATTTGGAATTCCAACCACATTTTCTTACGGCTTATAGCAGCTTGGAGCCAACCTGTTATTTGCCAATTAGATAGGTTTATACTAGACTTAAAGCAAAACCTTATTTACTTTAAAAAAGTACGATTCAATATAAAATTCTTTAAAAAAATCGTATGAGCAAAGCTTGTGTGTGTAAAAATTACAAAATAAAAATTACAGAAATTATATTCAAATGAATCATTCCTCAAAATATCAGTTAAGTTTTGACAAAGTTTTACGTGAAATTAAAATTTGGAAAGGACTTCTCTAATGCAGCTTGAAACTTAAAAGTCAATATTTTTTTTTACTTTTGGGAAAAATTTCTTAAATAATATAATACGAATAATTTTAATATTTAAAGAAAATAGTGTAGAAAAAATATGTTGCATCACAAAATAACGATTTCAGAAACAGTTTCGAAATCGCATATAAGAGGCAAAGTAAAGTCAAATTTCGTTAAACAAAAATCTAAAAATATTCCTATTTTTTTAATGTAGAGAACAATGTATAACCAAGTAGGAACTTCACATGGTAATCGGCTTAATTTTAAGCAAGTAACGCAACAAAATAATTATGTTATCTTAAAGTATCAAATAACTAAATACAGGATATCAAGTTCTTGTTCTTCCTGTGTATTCAGGCTTAGCTTATTTCCCTTGCTTGTTGTCGCCCGATTTTGGTTGAATGAGTTAACGCGCTTTGGAACTAGTTGTAGTAAAACAGAACAGAACAGAACATAAGAGAAGAGAAGCAGAAGAAGAACACAACACATATATACAAATTCAGTGACTGTGTGTGATCCTAGCACACTGGTATGCTCATAGTATTAGCCGCTCTAATGCCGCTTGTTGGCCCAGACACGGACATTGTGCCAACAAAGACCGTTTTGTCAAGCAGACATACATATAAATATATATATATATATATATACACACACCATTACATATATACATATATATGCAGAAATTCAAATGGATTTCTGTTTGCTTGTCACAGCCGCACTGCAAATGATAGAGCCGGAAATGTGGCTAGAGGGTGCCGTGCGGTTTGTAGGGGCAAAACATTTAATACGGGCAAATAAATAAAGCCAAAAATAAACGCGGCTATGGTCTGTGTATACAAAGTGGCAACAGCAAATAGTAAAAGCCATGGCCCAAAAACTAGGCATCAAAGCTGACTAAATTAGTGAAGTTTTGTCTGTAGCAGAGGTCATAAATTGAACGAATATGCACGCATGCCATACATATTTAGACATATCTGTTGTGGCATTATGGAGAACATAATAACATTGAGCTCATAACTTTCAATAAGCAATGCTGTCGTTCGTGATAACGCGTCGTATGCGTAATAGCTTGCTATGCATAACTTAGACCAGAGCCTACAAACAGTCAGCAGCTGATTAGGATGCATATTGAAGTTTAGGTTTAAGACCAAAAAGTTAACAGTGAGCGCAGAGCGCACTAAACACAGCAACTGTTAACAGCAGCTGTTAACAGTAACAGTTAAGAGTAGCTGCTAACAGTAACATTAGCCTTTAACAGTTGATATTGCATTATTATGAAAAGTCGTGAATATGATTGCAATTTATTGCATCGCTGAATGTGTAACCGCAGCATAGCATAGCTGCTTGCCACAATTTGTGTCACCGTAGTAGCCACAATAATGTCAGGGTTATCAGGCCATAAATCATAATCAAATTAGTGCTTTACTGTTAAAACTAGCGCATGAAATTGATTAATAAATCAGGTTGCCTGTAATAAATCAGCAGCAGGCAGCCAGCCAGCCAGCCAGTCAGCCAGACCAGCATTTAACTTGCCACACGTGTGCCTCACACTTCAGTTGAGCCTGTCAGACTTGCTCTCAATTATGCCACTCTTCCTATTCCTACCCATTACCCAAACCCAATGCTAGCCAATCATCTATTTATGCTTATATGCTTTCCAAAAATCTGTCAACGCTTAGCGCATTTCAATAAAAATTATCAAAATTATTTTGTGCACTCTGATTACGTTGCTCGACAAATCAATTATTTGCTGTCGATTTTGACTGTTTGCATGTGCAAATCTGATTTACACGCACAAATGAATATTAAATTGCTTGAATCAATTGAGTTGAGGCACACACACACACACACACATACACAAACACACAGAAAAACATGCACACACACACCGCACACATAGATAGATGGTGAAACTCTGAAATGATTGTGAATTTCGTGTTATGCGAAATCAATAATAACATAAATCGCGCAGCGTACAATGAAATTCCAACAATTTCTGCTCTACGCTGAATTCAGCTGCCTGTTCCGATTCGATGTGATAGAAAAATATACGGGTAGAGCTCAAGTGGAGAGAGAGAGAGAGTGCAAAGAGGGGTTAAGGAGTACGCGCACTGCTTTTTCGGGCATGCACTTGAATACGCTAGATAAAAAAGGATATTCTGCAAAGATCGTGTAGTTTGTCTTCAGATACCTTGAATAATAACAAAATTATATAAAAGAAACAACTTTTTACTCCCTGTTCCCAATAAAAATGGGAAAAAGGGAGTTATAAAGTACTGCAAATGTGTGTAACAGGCAGAAGGAGGCATTTCCGACTATACAAACTATATATATTCTTGATCAGCATCAACAGCCGAGACGATCTAGCCATGTCCGTCTGTCTGTCCGTGCGTCTGTCTGTAGGAAGGCGTCGATCTCAGAGACTATAAGAGCTACAGACACCAAACTTGGCATGTAGGTTCCTGTATACCATACGCACATCAAGTTTATTTCAAATTTCGGATGGACCCCTGCGCACCCCCGCAAAAGATACAGCTTTGATTTTTGGTAAACATATATGTTGTATCAATGTTGATCAGCTGTGTAAATTTCATCACGATCGGATAAATAGCACCAAAGTTATGGAAGAATCTATTACGCCCGTCTCATCAGGCAGAAACGACAGTTTGACAGGCGCTGCACAAGTTAAGTGCACTGCTTGCTTGTGTTCCCGCTGAACTGCTTGAAATGCAAGTTGTGAGCAGGAAGTCGCGTAGTCGGGCACACTCGACTAGAGCATTCGTACTTGTTCAAGTTAAGGATTAGTTTTTAGAAAAAAACTGTTTTGCTTTCCAATTTAAACATCACAAATAGATTATGAGACTCTTGGGAAAACATTCAATGAAATATTGAACTTAATTCGAAGTAGAATACATTGAAATTGTATTTCCGAAAAATGTCATTTAATTAAAAAAGGCAAGATAAAATTGAAAATTTTACTTACACTAACGCTTCCAAAGGCCTCTCTCATATGAATACCACAAAAAATTGTGAAAATTTAAGCCAATTCTAAAATATCTGTAAAAAATAATCAAAAGTGGAATTGGCAACATTCAAAATAACAAAGCGTATACAAACATTGCATAGCTCTAAAAAGAAAAGAATGAAATTTGAGAGTTTTCGCTTTTATTGTCTTATGTTGGCTGTCGGATGCAAGCTCTTAACATTTCAGTCTATAAGGATTATTGCAGAATATATTTTGTGTGTTGTCTGTCGTATGAAATTCTCGGGGAACAAAGTTTATTGAATTTTTGAGTTTTGTATTAATTTTTATCGCTGTTGTTGTTATTTTCATATTTTTGTAGTATGTTGCTTCAAAGTCAAGTTGCTTGTTTGTTGTTGTTGTTGTTGCATTGTTGTACTTGTTATTGTTGATTGTTGTCGTATGGATTTAATATGAAAACCGTTGGCGTTTATTAAATTTTGTTTTGCAGAGCGCACAGTGCAAGAGAAAAGTTTGCGTTCGCACATTGCATGTGCAGTTGACATCTTTATGTGTGTGAGTGTGTGTGTGTGTTTGTGTGTGTGCTTGTGGGTGTGTGTGTATGTGGTTGTGTGTGTGTTGAATGGCTGCTGACTTGTTGTTTATGTTGTAATTGTTATTGCTTTTATGTTATACACACATACATACACAGCTCGTTGACATTTTCAACGTCAAAGTGGTGCTTGGCCAAAAGTGTCTGCTGCTCTTGGCTGCTGTATGTGTGTGTGTGTGTGTGTGTGTGCTGTAACCAACTTTCATATTTACAAATTTTTGGCACAACAAATTTAAACCTTGTTTCTTTTTTTTCAATTATGCAGCTACAGCTTCAACTTCAGCTGTAGTAGAAGTTGAGTAAAACTTTAATTGCATGCCACTTGGCTGTGTGTTGTTACCAAAGGCAACAAATGAGAAACACAATATAAAAATATAATTTTTAACAATTAATTACAAATGCAGCAGGAACAACAAAAACAACAACAACAATAACAAAGGTAGCACACACAAAAGTTGCCCAAAAAAAATAAAAAACTCGCAGCTCATATTTCAACAGATAATAACGAAAAGGTTGAAAGCAATTTTCACACACACACAACACACACACACACACACACGTATAAAAGCCATGAATACATTATTGTTGTGTGCTGTGTGCGGCGTCTAATTGCCATTGTTGTAGTTTGTATTGTTGTTGTTGCTACTGCTGTTGTGAATGTGTAACAGGTGCGCACTTGGTGCTTTTTGTTGTTGCAAATGTATTTTTCAACCATAAATTAAATAACGGGCCATAAAAAAGTTTACAGCGCAAAAGTGTTTAGAACCGTTTTTGCTCAGCTGTAAATTCCACACCAGTCAGCTGAAAACTCATTTAAAATGGTCCCAGTCTGTGTGTGTGTGTGAGGATGTGTGTGTGTCCCAGTGCGAACTGCACGATAAGTACCCATTTTATACCCAGCAACTCGAATGTGTTAAAAAGCATATAATAAAGTAGTGCAAATTTAGGTAACTGGCAGTGAAGAGTTCTTTCTCCCACTTCATCTCAACTGAACTGAGAGTTTTAAAGAACAAAAGCTGGCAAATTTGCTATATAGCTTCTTATACTTTGGGCAGTTTTAAATACACTGGCAACATGTTGTAAGTTCGACCAGTTTTGTTGCCAGTCAAGTGCAGGAAGTTGTCAGGTGTTCGACAGTTTATGCGACCTTTTCAAAACCTTGCCACAGAAAATGTCTATGGCAATTTGAGAAACTTTAATTGCCAAAGTTTTGCACACTTAATTTTCTATTTATGAAAATTGAAAGACAAAAACAAGTAAATATGCATGTAAATTAGCCATTTGAAGTTCTAGTTAAACCATAGCCAAATTTATAGGTCCTGCTCAGGCAAAATCAAACACTTATGTCCTTAAGACAAATGTAGGTTTAAGTGTTCAGAAGCTGCTCAAGCAAAAGTAAACATTTTTGTCTTTGGAACATTTTTAGGTCTGTGTGTTCAGACGCTGCTCAAGCAGTACTAGACTTAAATGTTTTTGAAACAATTTTGAACATTTTGGACGAACATTGTTCTAAGGACTATGTTCAAGATATTGTCTGATCGATGTTTGACGGCTTATATATACTTAACTTAAGTAGTTTCTCATTACTTTATAATATAGCTACCTAATAATTATTTCAGAATTATAAAGTTGATAAAGATACGAAGAAGATAAAGTTGTAGTATAAGAAATAATGCTATTTTCAATCCATAAATAATGCCCAAGGCTGGGTAGCTGTCAGTCGAGCTCATTAAACATGTTTAACATATTTTTTACTCCCTGTGCCCATTAAAAATGGGAAAAAGGGAGTTATAAAGTACTGCAAATGTGTGTAACAGACAGAAGGAGGCATTTCCGACTATATAAACTATATATATTCTTGATCAGGATCAACAGCCGAGACGAACTAGCCATGTCCGTCTGTCTGTCCGTATGTCCGTCTGTCCGTATGAACACACAGATCTCAGAGACTATAAGAGCTAGAGACACCAAACTTGGCATGAAGGTTCCTGTATGCCATACGCAGATCAAGTTTATTTCAAATTTTGGATGCACCCCCCGCACCCTCGCAAATCGCAAAAGACTCCCACAGCCACAATTTTAAAGATAAAGCTTTAATTTTTCAATTATCAATGTCTTTCAGATGTGTAAATTTCAACACGATCGGATAAATGGCACAAAAGTTATAGAAGAATCTATTACGCCCGTCTCATCTGGCAGCAACAACAGTTTGACAAGCAGTTTACGAGTTAAGTGCACTGCTTGCTTGTGTTGCCGCTGAACTGCTTGAAATGCAAGTTGGGAGCAGGGAGTCTCGTAGTCGGGCACACTCGACTAGAGTATTCTTACTTGTTTTTTTTTGTGCTATACAAATGTCTGTCGCATTTATGCATAAGCTCACTTTCTGCGCTTAACTTATGTCTTTTAATAAAGCATTTAAAAAGCGCCATAAATTGCTTAACTCTAAACGAGTTTTGCTCATTTCTGCAGTGCCATTTTTACCAGGGCATTCATAATTTTTGTAAAGCTTAACCCAGCGAAGGGGTGGGTGCAGACAGGGAAGGGACTGTGGGGCAGCGGAGTGGCATGCGTAATGCGACTTAGCAACGATTGTGCATTTTTGCAACGTTGCAAATATTAAAGGACTGCGCCAAGATGCACAATATATAAGTATATATATATATATATATGAATATGCATATATGTATGCATACATATGCAGGGGGCACATGCAAAGGAGACGCATGCAACAGCAGCCCCCTTTCATCGCCTGTCTGCCCCACTTACCCTACCTCTCCACCTGTGTGCTGACAGCCACTTGAAGCGTGCGCGTGACATTCGGCGGCTGTGACAGGCGGCTCCTGTTTTCTTTTTCATTTTTTTACGCTTTTCCCCGGGTTTTTCCTGCTGGCATATTTGAATAATGCCCGTCAAGTGGCAATGCCATTGTTGGGCCTTTATTTTGTCTGGCTTCGACTACAGTCCCTTTCACATTTCCCCTCTCAACGCTTGGCTGTGATTGACGATACGATTTTATATTGAATTCATGATTTTTCTTGGAACTCTGTCGAAAGTCAGTGAAACTGCGCGTGGCAGTTATTAAATGTGCTGATTAAGTAGAAAGTATAAAGTCTTTGGTCTAAAGTGTATATAGAATATTTATGAATATTCGCGTCGTCTTTTGTTACTCGGCAACATAATTATGACAAATTGATTTGATGTACTTACGCATAACTGACAATGGATGCCAAATAAGTACAGTAAAAAGAGAAAAAGCAGACAAAGCTTATAATCACAAGTGACAGACTTTTAATCTTCATTATTGTAAATGATTTCCGTGAAAATGAAAAATTATTTGTAAGAACTTAATAGCATATTTTCATTGCTTTTAAATAAGCAATAATTGTCACAACTGAAGCATATAAAAAGAAGTTGAAATAAGAAAAAATGTTGCTTAAATTTGGTAAAAAAAAAACATTTCATGCGCAAACACAATTATATAAATGAGAAAAACCTTTCAGCTTTAGGCTAAAATGCATTGCATGCATAAAACTAAGTTAACATGCGGCTGAAAGCACAATAAGCTGACTAGAATTTAAGCACATAAAAACTAACTTTTATATTACGTAATTAATGTGCATTTTCAACTAGTTTTTACTCAAGCAAAAAATTATTAAAATAAATTGTAACTACTCTACATTGTTGTTAGAACACGAAGCTGCTCAGTTCATAAATCATTAATATTAAATTCATAATTAATATTAGTTCATTTAATTTCAGCACGTTTAATGCAGTTATTAAACACAATGCCCCACTAAGTAGGCTATAAATTTTTGCAAAATGAGCTCGCTGCCCAGCGAATTGCAAAGTAAAGTTCAGTGCACAATTTTGTTTGTAACGCAACTTTTACAGTTGCATACATACGTAACTATAATTATACATATATATATGTATGTGTATGTGTTAGTGTGTATATATGTATTTATATCTCACTCGAACACGCAACACAATTAAGCGGCATTTAAATACTCGAATGGGCTTTAGTGCAAAAGCTCTACAACAACGTTGCTGCTGCATGTGCTCATAATAATTGATGTTTCAATGACACTCAAGAGTTGCCGAATCCTTAATGGATAGCAGGCTCTTAGTGCGTATCCTGCTGGCATTGAACTGTTTCCAAAAACGCAAAAGCAATTGCAATAGGATAGCACAGCAGCAATCCTTTGGGCTGTCGAATAATCAACACTCTATTTTAGACAAAAACAATATTTTCGATCCATTGTTGATTGCTTTAAGAAATAGAAGTTGGATTTTGATTGAATTTGAGTTAACTATATAAAATGCTGACAACAGCTTAATTACGCTGTGATATATGTAAAAATAAGCAAGAAAATATTGTTATCTTCGGCGTGACGAAGATATACTATATACCCTTGCAGAGAAGATTTGCATTAGAAAACTTGTTTTTCAACTGATTGGCAGCTATAAGTTATAGTGATCCGATTTTGATAACATTTTTTCAACATGTGTAGAACGTGCTTTAATTTAGATATGGTGAGTTTGTTTGAGTTATTTTGAAAAACAAAAAATTTTTTCATACAGAAACATATTTTCCACCGATCGTTCCTATGGCAGCTATAAGATATAGTCGTCCGATTTTGATGAAATTTTGTCATCATGCATAAACTGTCCTTAAGCATAGGTAAAGTGAGTTTGGTTGAGTTATCTTGAAAAACAAAAAAGTTTTTCAAACAAAAACTAATTTTTCCACGATCTTTCCCATGGCAGCTATATGTTATAGTGGTCCAATCTGGCCAATAGGTACTACCTGCAGAAAGCATCTGTGCCAAGTTTTATTAAGATAGCTCTAGAACAAAGACCTGAAAAACGCAAATAAACAGACAGACAAACGGACATGACGTATTTATAAGAAAACTTGATATTAGAACAGTCGTGAATAAACCCTATAATAAAACTTTGCAATTTTGCGTTTGGTTCAGGTATCTGTAAAAATAGGAAAGTTTTTCAAGCACGGAATCATTTTTCTATCGATAATCTCTATAGCAACTATATGTTATAGAGATCTTATAGAGATTCTGTCCAGATCCAATATATGTAGTGCGATTAGCAATCAGAAGCGTTTATGATGACTTTCTTTAAAACAGATTGATTAATTAACTATTCTGTAAAAAGGAACAGTTGAAAACTAAACCTTGCTCTCTCATTACCCATTTCATAACAAAATTATAATACCCTCTCTCTAAGAGTATAACAACCATAGCAACAAAAGTCATGTGGCTTATGTTTAATGTTGATGTATTTTAACATTGATTGCGTTTATAGTTTCAACCAGGAACAACAGCAACGAATATTAAAAATTGTTAAGCGGATTTTATAAAGTGCAACAAATGCCAATAAGCGCACAGATCGTGACTCAATGCAATGCAGGACTCGAATGCAGCAGGCAGGACTTGAATGCAGAAAGGACGCTTAATGCAAAGAAGGAAGCCAGCAACGAGTACACGTGCTTGGCATAAATCGATGGGCGCCTGGGCAGAGGGAGCATTGTATAGGAAAGGAAAGGAAAGTAAAGGAATTATATTTATGTATGCACATTGCGGGTTGAATATAAATTTGCAGAAGTGTTTTCGTATGTTTTGTTTGGGTGTTAATGTGAATGCTATGAGTGCTGTGTGAATGGCAAAATCAACTAACTAGCCTGATAATCAAATATAGTACCTTATTTTTTGTTGCTGTTGGCTTCTACGCTTGAATCATTTTTCTCAGCTGAAAAACACTTTGGTAACAACACGTAAAAATTATGCAAATTCGTAGCCAGACTCGCTTTAGCAATATACTCATTTGCATATTGCGGCCGCATTGTTTACCACAGTTTTGTGGCCCATATTGAGGTTTATAGAGATAGGGTTAACAGTTCACAAGTATTGCCAATATGTAAAAAGACCGCAGCAGCATCGTTTATTATGCACGGCACAGCTAACGGCCAAGTAATGCATTGAGCCGTGTAATTTTGATATGCAAGTCAATCAATAAGTCAGTCAGTTAGTCGTTTAGTCGTTTAGTCAGTCTGTCAATCAGTCAGTCAGTCAGCCATGGTTTGACATATTAACGCCTTGTTTATCAAAGCATTACACTCTTACCCACAAAACAGCCGCAAGTGTTAAAAGTATAAAGTATGACAGCTGCTTGTTCGAGTATCTCTCTTTAAAGTTCATCATATCTCTGTGCTTTATTTTAAACAGGCAAATCTCTGTGTTTGCTTTTAACCAGTTTTAATGGATGGGTCTGCCTGTTTACTTGGGTCTGCCTAATGATGCCGCACACGCATATCTGCACACAAACTAACACACACACACCCACACACATAATAGATCACTTAGCTGTTTAATTTATGTGCATGTTGAGGTTCAGGCATGCGAAAGATGATTTTAGCTGTTAGTTTTTGGGCATTTCGGCATTATCCTGGGCATAGTCGCACCTGTGCGGCATGCTATGTGAATTAAGCAAATGAACATTTCTATTTGAAGTATCACGAGCAGCGTTTAAATAATTGGAATTACAATCAACCTAAGAGGCATGCAAACAAATAGCCGCAGTTGATCTGACGAAGCACTTTGTAAACTGGAATAGATTTCAATGTATTTGTATAAATAAGAAATAGAAATGAACTAACCTAATTAAAAGTAGCATTTATTTCAAGCACGCTCAAAGTGACCCTTGGGCAATAAAAACTATTTTTTTAAACATATTTAAATAGGAAAGTGGACGACAGTAGTCTAGTGGGTAGGCATTTTGTTCTGTGTTCTCGTGTTCGATTTACAGTCAAGAAAATCGTTTATATTTAAAACGTATCACCGTCAATGTTTAAAAGCCAAATCTGTGGTTTATATTATCTTGCGGACAATGACCACCTTTTATAGTCTCCGAGATCTGTGTGTTCATACGGACGGACAGACGGACAGACAGACGGACATGGCTAAATCGACTCGGCTGTTGATGCTGATCACGAATATATAGTGTTTATATAGTCGGAAATGCCTCCTTCTGTCTGTTACACTTAAAATAAGCGTTCCTGCCAGGACGATAGTTCAATTTTGGTCCTAACAAGAGCATTGATCTGATCTAATCTGGTCAGGATCAACGCAAAGACATCAAAGATATGTTGATAACAGGACATTTAAAAAATCAGTTTTTCATCTCAATAAGCGCGGTCTACGAATTGATTCTAGAACTTAGCTCCTTGAAGAAAATAGTTTAGAATTCAACGTAGATTACAAGTTTGGGTTACCATTTTAAAATTTTTTCTTTAGGCCCATACGAATCAGCCTTATATACGAACCAATTAAGATAAAGTTGAATTTCTTAAAGTATTGCGATTTATAGTAATCAACAAATCAATCGAAAGTGAATTCCATTCGCAAACTTTCGTATTTCTTTTGATATTAATACATATTGAATATGTATTTCTGTAAAGCTAAAGACTCCGAAACTTTAATATTTAATTTCAAATTATTATTTTCTTTCTTAACAGTTTTAACACTGACAATTGCATTTGAATACCAGACCCATTATCACACACTTAACTCACTAAGTCGCCAATTTGTTCATATCTGCCATTTCAAACTCAAAATTGCCATATAGTCTAACTAGTTCCAATTGACTATGTTAGTGCAACAGTGCATAACTATAACTAACATAGTACAACTATAACCACTTAGCGATGCAAAAGTCTGGACCACAATTGTCGCCAGGGCAACGCTTAGTTTGCTATTCAACTGCGGTTTGGTTGGCAATGTGGACAACGAGTGTGCGTTTCAGGGAGTTTGAGGGTAAGGGTATGATAACAGCCAAAATAATTACTTACTCAATTTTGGGCAAAACGTGAAAAAAATTAACAAAACAAATTGGTTGCAATTGTGTCAAAAAAAAGATGTTGTAAAATTCGCAATTTTACGTATGGTTCTTGTGGCAACTGTGGAAATTGCTCATACGCCCTGTGTGCAGCCAGTGTGTGTGTGCAGCCCAAAATGCAATTACTCTGCTGGGTTTGACCACCAAAATTTCCATAAACAAATTCAGTTGTGCTGCTGACTTCCGACAAAACTATGTCCGAAAATGTTTTAAGCAAGTTTTTGGCTAATGGCTAACAAAGCGGGCTGAAAGAGTAAGCGTTTTGGTGTTGCGGCTGCTAAATGTTCACTTACATTTTAAAGTCAGTTTTCAATGCATTTACTAAAGCCATCAACTGTCAGCTGTCTGCTTAGCATAATAGCCTCAAGTTTGAGCACTCAATATATTTTAATGGCAGGTATTGATTGCAAACTCATTAGTGCAGAGGACTTGAGACTTGAGATTTATGTTTAAGCGAATTTTGAAAATATATTTTGTAAGCATGTTTAATGAAGACAATTAAGTTCTTACGCTCAAGTTTAATTTTAGCTAGCAAGTTAATTAAGAAATGTAAGCAGCTCTTGCTGGCCTGAGTGCAATATTTAATATTTAAATTGTATAATTAGCTATGCGAGTCGCGTTTTCCAAATGCTTTTGTCAAGTTCAAGTTCATTCAGTTGTACACTCACTTTTAATATATATCAGAAACAATTTAAATGTGGCCCGTTTTTCTTAAATATGTCTGAAAACGCAGTGGAAAAACAGCTGCAAAGCAATTTGTTTGCACCCACCGAGTAATTTGTCTTCAAAAGCAAATGTTTTGCAATTTGTTAACAAGAAAATTTCTTCGCTTTTCTGCGTTTTGGCCTTGTTTGCAGTCTGTTGGTTTTTTTCTGTTTTTTTTTTTTTTTTCTTTCTTGCCTCAACTTTGTTTACATTGTTTGTACCGCTGTTTCGTTTGTTGTATACAAGTATTGGATATAGCACCAAGGAGGCTCCGGTTCTGTCTCTGTCTCTGGCATCATCCCCTCACTCCTGACACACTGTCAGCCCCCTCTGGATCCTTATTGCAAATGAATGCTGCCTAAGTGATAAGCAGCGAGTGTCTGTGTGTGTGTGTCGTTTTTGTCAGTGTGTTTGTTTGTGTGTGTGTGAATGTGGTATCTGTTTTGGTCTTTGCTTTTGGATATAATAAATGATTTCTTAGTCCAAAATTGAAAGTAAATACATATTGATAGGCTCACCATGCAAGAATGTTTAAGTAACAAGTGCTTGACTTAAAGATACTTTTCTTTTAGTAGAGTATTTTCCATATCTTTGTACAAAAAGAAAATTGTGTTTAGTGGCAAGTATGATTGGGTTTTTAATATATTGTCTTGACAAACTTTAAAGCGCTTTAAGAACTACTTCAAAAAAGGTTTCCGTTTAACGTCTTAAACTTATTTTTGATATCCTTGAAAGTACATTTTGAATACATTCACATCTTTTGATTTTGTTTTCATGTTTTAGTTCACATGCTAAATCTATTTTCGGAACATAACATATTCAAAAACATATGCTACAGACAAATAGCAACAGAAACATTTACAATATCCCAATTTACTGATATTATGGGATGCAGAGTATACAAAAAATGAATTTAGCTGCTTTTAAAGCTACCTTAAATTTAAGAATTCGCTAGATACTTTTGCTTCAGAAGCTATTAAATAAAGTTTATAACTTCTTAAGTTCTTACAATACCCAAAACTTAGTTAAAATTTAAAAATATTCACAGCGCACAACTGCACTTTCTGATTTTATCGTCTTATTAAGTTTGTTATCTGAAATTTATACATTTATGAAAATATAATTTAGGAATTATGTTACACTGCGTTAACATCAAGAAGCTTTAACTTTTTGGTCAGGTCAAGAATGGATTTAATCAGCGTAAGAAGAGCTCTTCAGAAAAAGCACGGTTTAACAATAATTGCATATCATGTTTCGTTTTTAACACTTTTCATTTAAAAATCAGACAACGTGGTTGGAGTATATATATATATATATATATATATATATACATATATGTATAAATATGCATGAATAAGTCAATGCACTCATGTGCATAAATTCAATTAGCTTCATGACCGGACACGTTAATTGGTCCTTAATACAGGACCTCTCTGCAGCGTAGTTAAAATAAAACGTCATTTTGTACAATTAAATGTGTACGAACATGTATTATTATAATTATATGAATACAAGCTGAATCAGCAAAAATATTAAATTGAGTACCTATAGTAAAATGTAACATTTATTTTTCAGCAAGTCAAAAGTGCATGCTCGACTAGTAGATGCTCTGTAGCTATGATTTTGATAGCTTTTGTAAGCATAATTTGATTTTTTTTATAATTTATACAAAATATGACAATTTTATATAAAATTTGATGGTTTAATAAACTTGAGTAGAAGTGAAAAGAAAAGCTTAAAAGTTGACAACCTTTTGATCGAATATATGAATGTAGAATCTGAATGTAATATTTAAAAACTTTATATCTCAGATCTTTTGTAGATCCTGAAACAACTTTGGCTAGATTGATTCAGCTAACAAAGTGAATTCTTAAATTGAAAAATTCTCATTCTGCACAACTTTAATCCACCCTTTTTGATCATTTCAATGGCTACAGGATATATGTACAAGAAAAACTGTTTTTTGGTAGTTGTTGAAAATGTTGAGTTTGTGGCTTCTTTATATTTGATAAATCCAAGAACCACAAAATCTAATGGACATACGGTTTTGTGTATTTTACCGTGTTTGTGCACTGCTTTCAATGCTATTGCAACATTGATTTGAAAGATTTTTCTTTTATATGAAAAGCATGCAATTTAATAAAGCATACATAATGTGCAGCAGTCTTATATATTTAGATAGGTGTGCTGTGTGTGCGTAACTTTAAGCTTGTAAGATGTTCGCAGCTGCATACAATTTTGCACATGAAACAAAATTTGCATAGACTAAAAAAAGTAAAAGTTGAAATTTCTTTGTGCTTCTTTTATGCTTAGTAATCATGGCACACAGACAGAGACAAACAGCAAGAGGGGAGAGAGAGAGGAAGAAAGATAGCAGGCGATAGTGACTGAGACGCACTCGTAAAACGCCACAATTTGAACTTTAACACCTTCAATGACAGCTACCGAAAATGACCCCAGGCGCAATTTTGTGTAAATAACATGAAAATAACAAAAACAACCTAAGGCCAGGCCAGGACAGCCAACAGACAAGCCAAAGCAAAAGACAGGGCAAAGCACCCAAACCACCCAAACCACCCAAAACCACTCACGACTAACATTTTGCTTTGCCTTTTTATGAGTGTTGTTGTTGTTGTTGTAGTTGCTATTGTTGTTGTTGCTTTTGTAGTTGGCCATTATGCGCATAAAATATAAGAGGGTTGTTCATATCCAAGACACAATAGAAACAGCGCCTGATGCACACTGCCAAAGCATAAATCTGAGCTGCTTTATAACCCACAAACGGAGACAGCGACTGAGACTGAGACAGAGACAGAGACAGCGACTGAGGGCGAGAAATTGAAACTTCAATTCAGAAAAAAGGCAAAAAAAAAAGAAAAAAAAAAATCAAATAAAATAAGAAAGACCAAAGCCAAAAAAGATTTATTTTAACATTTTTATTATTAGTTTCTCGTCGTAAGTTTTGTGGTCATGCTGCGTTAGCTTTTGCCTCCCAACATCAACATCAACGCAAATTGCTACAAAATTGCATTGCAAATTATGTTAAATTTAAGACACTTCATTTCAAAGTTGATTGCCTGAAAATTTTTAGCATTTATTCTTTTATAAGCACACACACTTGCACAATATCAATTGATATGTTAAAGGAAAGCTCTCAATGACACCTGCTGTGGTTCATATTGATGGTTTCATTTTTAAGAAATATTAAGGCAATAAAAGTCTTTAGAGAGAGTTAAACATTTAATACAACCAATCCCACATAGAGCTTTAATGCGCTTTTAAAGAGAGTTTGTTAATCTGTTAATTAAGTTAATATTTTTTGTGTCCTGAATAATTCTGTATTAAGTGTTAAACATTCATATTTAATACACAACAGCTTTGAGTAAACTTTGACTCCAATGATTTTTGGATGAATCGAGAAGTAAAGTTCATAAAATTTTGTTGCAATATTGTAATTTTAAAGAAATTATTATTAATACAACAGGATAAAGTAATATAAGAAATTAAAGTATACGATATCTCATAGAGCTTTAATGAGCTTTCAAAGAGAGTTCGTTAAAAAATGGCATTCATCTAGATTCTCAAAGCACAATTCATTTTGGTTAATCTGTTGATTGAATCAAGAATTTTTGTTTCCTAAATAATGCTCTATTAAGTACTGAACTTTCATAATTATTTCACAACAGCTTTGAGGAAAATTTGACTTAAATAATTTTTGAATAAATCTCATATAATTTAGTCAAAATTATAAAGATATTATAACAATTATTATAAATACAGCAGGATGAAGTAAGATAAAAAAATGAAGTATACAATTTCTCATAAAGCTTTTATGAGCTTTCAAATACTGTGCAAACAATAAGTATTATTAAGCTTCCAGGATTTATAAATAAATAATACATAAGTGCCTATATGACCATAAAGCTTTAATGAACTCTAAAATACATTGCAAAGAAATTTGGATTAATCTAAAAGCTTAATAAATAATTTTGAAGTGCTTGTATGCTCAATAATGCTGTATTCAATTATTTAATTTCATGTTTAATTAGCTAGCTTATTATTGGATTTATCTAGGAGTGGAATACATTTAATTTAGATTTAACTTTGCAGCAAACATTGGATTAAGTATTGGTTCAATTTCTTAAAAGCTTTCACAGATTGATTTAACATTTATCGACAGTCGAATTCATTTAATTCCTTTGAGTCTTTAGCTTTAACTGCTATTCACACACTTTTAATATTAAGATTGCCATGTCAAAGCTTATGAATTGGGGTTTTCCAATTGAATGGCTGGGCTCTAAATGTATTTTGGTATATGGACTAACCAAATGTCAGCTGTCAGTAGCCATAAGTTTGGCTGCTAAGCTGTCAAATAGAAATAAAAGGACTGCTTTCTTGTTGTGAACCTTTTGTCTCAGTTTCATGCCTGATTTTAGGTCTGACAATTTCATTTCTTAACTACACATTGGACGGAAATTGAACAGTTTTGCTAGTAATTGAACAGCAGGCTTCAACTTGTTGGTCATTTTCTAATATAAGCAAATGTGAAAATCCTTTCGAAATATCCAAGTGTGCGCTGAACATAATAACCATAAAAGCGGACCAGGGGGGAGTTGGTATGTACATTTGTAAGTCTTGTAAATTTCAAATTTGTTTTATGCAGTGCTTGTTGGGTATGTTTTCCATTTAGTTTTTACACTTTTCACTTGCTTGTTTTACAGCATTTTCTTTTGCTTTTTGGCCACACTTTCCGCTGACTCGTGCGCCTAATTGTCAGTAACAAGCAGACAAATTTCAGCACACAGCAAATGGCAAAGAAAATGAGAATGGAAATGGAAATGGAAATGCTCAACGCTAAGCACAGACAGACAAGAAAATATAAAAAAAAGACCAACTAGGGGGTGGTGTAAAAAAAGAAAAACAAAAAACAAATGACGGTGCACAAATTCTTAGCAAACGCTTTTTCACGCTTGATTAATTTTGCCTTGCCTTTTTATATATATTTTTTTTTATTATTTTACTATTCTATTACCATTCATTTCTAATGGCAAAGTGTTAAGTTTGACAGTTGGGCTATACACTTTTTGGCCAAAAGCACATTATGAACACTTGATTAAATATGACCAAAAAACTCTTCAAAAAAAAACTGTGAGCAGGCAACTTTCGAAAATGCGCTCGTTATGCAAACTTTTTGCATTACTTTTGGCTGACAAGGGTTTTGATAATTAATTCAGTTAAAGTTCAGAGAGCATATGTCCAGATTCGCATAAAGACATCAGCATCTCAAGTTTCATTTCTATACTATACAATATGATATAGTACAAATATAAATATATATATATATAGACATATTTACTATCTGTAAATGCGGTCAATGAGCACATCATTAAGCTGTGTGCTGATTCTCTAAGGTAAATGGTAGAGTTCAAGTGGCATTCAAGTCTTGTGCTTGATTTGATTGAATGGCGAATGGAGCTGAAAAGCTTCTACAATTCGTATTCGTGTATACCTTAGCATCATGTCTGACTACAAACACATAGATACACGCACACACATAGTTATATATATATGTGTGTTTGTGTGCGTAGTTATGTTAGTGTCTTGGCTGCACGCATACAAATTGTTGTTGTACTCTCGTCTACATAATGGCAACCTACTTTGCTTTCAATTTACTAATGCACCAGTGCTGCCAAGCCAAAAGTCAAAGGTTGACTAGCTGCCAGCATACTCAGAGATAAAGATGTTTTTTCACAAAACCTTCCTTGTTTTTCCTCACACACCCTTTTTTTTTTGTGTTATACCCTTTAAACATCAAAATGTATAAAAAGTAATACAAATTAAGTTCCAAGCATTATCTGATCCTAAAAGGTATATACTTTTGCATAACATATATACTTAAAAAGCATCAAAAGTTTATTCTTTTTAGCCTTCTATACATAAAGTTAAAAAGCTAA
The DNA here is from genome assembly GCA_949708635.1 of Hirtodrosophila cameraria. Taxonomy (NCBI): domain Eukaryota; kingdom Metazoa; phylum Arthropoda; class Insecta; order Diptera; family Drosophilidae; genus Hirtodrosophila; species Hirtodrosophila cameraria. The sequence continues at coordinate 6,461,518 of OX453089.1, forward strand.
AAGATGACAACTTTAGCTTTGTACAGTCAAACTGATAGCAGACTGATATACCCCCTTTCAGCTTTTTACTCCCTGTTCCCATTAAAAATGGGAAAAAGGGAGTTATAAAGTACTGCAAATGTGTGTAACAGGTAGAAGGAGACGTTTCCGAATAAATAAACTATATATATTCGTGATCAGCATCAACAGTCGAGACGAACTAGCCATGTTCGTCTGACTGTCCGTCTGTCTGTCTGTATGAACGCGTCAATCTCAGAGACTATAAGAGCTACAGACACCAAACTTAACATGCAGGTTCCTGAATACCATACGCCGATCAAGCTTATTACAAATTTCGGATGCACCACACCTCCACCGCACCCCGGCAAATCGCAAAAAACTCCCACAGCCACAATTTTAAAAATAACGATTTGATTTTTGGTACATATATATATATATGTTGATCTGCTGTGAAAATTTCAACACCATCGGATAAATAGCACATAAGTTACGGAAGAAACTGGCAGAAACAACAGTTTGACATGCACTGGCCAAGTTAAGTGCGCTGCTTGCTTGCGTTGCCGCTGAACTGCTTGAAATACAAGTTGGGAGCAGGGAGTCTCGTAGTCGGGCACACTCGACTAGAGTATTCTTATTTATTTTTTATAACAACGCTAAAAACCGTATATGTAACTTGACCTCTTATATACTCGAATAAGTATATAGATAAATATATTTTAATTTTCAAAAAATATCCTTAAGATAAATTGAAAATTCCAATAGTAATTCAAGAAACTACTATTTGTGGCAAGAAGTACAAGAAATCGGAGTGCTATGTTGATAGTTTAGCTTCAAATATGTGAAAGATTTTGTGTTCATACGGACGGACAGACAGACAAACGAACATTTAACCATCCCAATATACTTTTCTCAGAAAAAAAAAACTTTGACTACATTTAATTTCAAATAGCTTTTAATGTTGTTGATGGCGTTTTCAATTGTGATAGCACTTCTTGTTTCATAGTTCTTTAGATTGACTTAAATTTTTAAACGAATATTTAATTTTTGTTCCAGTATTTTCCTCTGATTTCATAACAGCGATCAATTTTTATAATGAATTCTTTGAATGGAGTCGAAAACTAGAACAGGCCTAAGCAAGTTTTTATTAACAAGCAAAAGTAATTCTCAAAATGTTGGACAATCGATATTGGCAAACGCGTGCGCTCTATCGCGACTATCGATAACTGCTACACACATTTCTGTTACTTTTTTTTGTATCTTCAACTGAATACAGGGTATTCCAAACCAGAGCACCTCGACTGTAGTTTATCTACGCTTACTGTGTTGTTGTTTATTTCGCATGTGCTGCATTGAGTTATTGTTGCACGCATATCGAGCGTGATGTTGTCGAGAAGCAAGGATATGGCTCGAACATTGTAATCAGAGATATGCATTGTATTTTCGCAACTGCAACTGTATAAAGAAGGGTAAGCTCAACATTGAATGGTAAATAATTTCGAAATTGTGCTGCATAAATAAACAAATAAAGTTCACTGAACAACCACAAAATCAAATGAAACGAAACGAAACAAGTTTTTTTATTTTTCGTATTGTTTAAAGCAATTTTTAAATAAAATAACACAAACATTTGCGGTTAAGCGGCATGTTGCACATGAGTTTTTTATATAAGTACATCATAATTAAATTCAATTTTGTTGATTTAATATATTTCATGGGCTTACGCAACGTATGCGTAATAATTGATGGAATCTCCGCTGTGTGCTGTTCTGGTTTATATGGCAAACACTCGAGTTAAGACGCCAAAATCTTGTCAGCTAAATCGTGTTTACACAGAAATTGTTGCACCTGTTTGTCAAGTGTTTGTTAAGCCAACACAGCAGGTGTTATGGTTAGCGTTATTTGATTGGCAGAGAGAGAGAGAGAGTGTGTTGTATTAAGAACTTTTGGAGCAACGGACAGACATTAATTAGTACCCAGCCAAAAAAGAAGAAATTCATTTGATTGAGTTAAATTTGGCAGCTGCTAAAGTTGTTAAAAAAAAAGAACTGAATTTCAGCATTTGATGCTTAAATTCATTTAAATAATATACACAGTGCCCAGGCGAGGGCAATGAAAATAAATGAATACTCATCAAAATAAAACGCTGCAAATTAAGAAAAATGCGCGCCGGACAGCTGAAAAACAGAGAAAACAAATTTAATAAAAAAAATAAAACTGAAAATAAAAATGAATTTAAAGTAAGTCGCAGGTGCGGACATTAAGTCGCTCGGCCAAACAAATTGGATTTTTTTCTTTGTTTTTTTTTTTAACTTTTAAATATTTGGCTTTAAGCTAAAACTGAAACCAGGCACTTAAAGAACAATATTGAAATGTTTGTTAGAATTCAAAATTCGAAATGTCTGTGTAGTTGTAAGGACAATCCAAGGCTGTTTGGCGCAAGGATGCGAATTAGGTTTTGACATGTTTTGCACTCTTTTGCCTTGTGTGCGGTTTTTTGTATTTGTGCAGCATGGCATGAATGTGTGTGTGCCCCCGCCTGCTGCTACGTCTCTCTTCCTCTTCCCCTACACCTACACCTTTCATCCATCAACTGATGTCAGCTTGGTTTGCCTGCACTTGAAGTGCAAATGTGCAGTGTAATTAAAAGTGTGTGTGTGTGTTTGTGTGTGTACAGGTGTATGTACAGGTGTATGTACAGGTGTATGCACTACAGCAATTGAAAACAAAAATGACAAAAACAACACACACACACACAAAAAAAGTGATAGCAAAAAGGATGAAAATCTGTGGGTTGTGGCTATACCCTATATGTACTATGTGCCTGCAAAACTTATGTCCTAGCTATAGATAGAACTACTTGATAACTGTTAGTTATATAAAAGTGTCGATAGACTTTCTATACTTCTAAATTTATTCTCCAAATCAACTTTTAATAATGAGCATAACATTCTATGACCCAAGATTTTATTCAGAATCAAAGCTTGTAGTTCATTTATAAAATCATCTTATATCTATAAAGTAACCCAGACATCGATTGATAATAAAAATCAATGTCATTTATGCATATACACATATATCAATCAAAACATTTAGAGTTTTTCGTAGTTTGCCAATATGCCAATATGCAATAAAAGATAGATTCACATAATAAGTCAAAAGCAAATCCAAAAATATATAAACAAAAATATTCTAAAAATCAATCAAAAATTTGTTAAAATCACTGTACATAATAAAAGAAAAATCAGAGAAAATATCAAAATATTTTAGTTGAACGCCAACGTGTACGTAGAAATTGCAACTCGCCTTTTAAATATTTGATTGTTAGTAACATAAACTTAGGGTATTCACGATGGTATCAAAGCAAAAGGGCAAATTTACCACAGTTTTTTACATGAAAATCAAAATCATAATTTTTTAGTAAGGTATATAAACTTGTTGTGCTATTTTTATGCTTTTCAATTTTGTTCAGTTTTCTCTATGTTTTCTTTTATATTATTTGCTGCTGCTTCTACAATGGCATCTGTGCAAAAGTGCAAATTTACCATAGTTTTTGCACTCGAAAATCAAATTCATTATATCTATGCGAGATATATAAACTTATTGTAATTTTAATTCTTATCTTTTGCTTAGTTTTTATATTTTATTTGTTGTCTCTACCTATAATTGACAGCTTATCAAGAAGTGTTTTTTTAAGTATGCAATTTTTTGTTCATTAATTTTAATAAATTTCTTCCTTTATTTGATTAAAGAGTAACCAAGGGTATGTCACTGTTTTAGCTTTTTTAATATAATATTTTCTTTCGTCTGTTTTTTAGCTTCTTTGCTTTGGTTGCTTTGGTTGGAGTTCAAGCGACAGCTTTGCTTGCTACTTGCTGCTTGCTGCCTGCTGTGTGGCATGTGGGTAATTTTCAGAAATATGAACTCTGTGCTCGCTGGCTTTCTGATTGCTGGCGGCTTGTTTTAGTATGAGTATGAGTAGGAGTATGCGGCCTATTTAAGCGCCATAAGCCGGACACTGGGGCTGGTTCCATTGCTTTGAACATAGTTATCTAAAACGGGAAATGGTCAGGCAAGTAAAATAATAGAATGGGCCTTAATGTAAGTGCTCTATTTCGCTCTCTTTCTCTTTTGGCCTTTAGGTAGCCTAGCATGCCGGGCACATTGCTGGTCTTTTTAATTAACATTTGGCCAACATAAACTGAAACTGGCAGCAGGCATCATATGACCAAAATAAACCCAATTCATGTCTCTCACTCGTCTCATCTTGTCTCAGAGCAACTCAAATTAGTTTCACAGGTGAAGCGCACTCGTCCAGCATATGTGATAATTGAGTTTTGGGCTATTCAATAAACTCAACATGAAAGAAATCGTCCTGTTGCAGCTATCTAACTAATTGCACTGCATTCAGCTTTTCAAAAGCTGAATGAAGCCTAAAATAAACGAGCATAAATATGCAGAAAATTCCAACATTGTTCAGCAAATAGAAGATATCTGGAAATGAAACCATATTTCAAATATGATATTAAATGCCTGAAATAGCACAAAATTGCAGTAACAAAATATAAATTTAAGCAAATTTCAAGTTAACAAATCAATTTACAAATATATCACATATACATTTTATAAACTTTTGCATTTATGGCAAATTTAAATGGACTTGCTTTAATTTCAATAAATATATTCAAAGCACATTTGTGCAATGGCGGCAACAAATGAAATGAAATAAAGAATTGCACACAAGTGCGAGACGTGGTTTGGCATTTTACATAAAACGACGGCATGTGAAAGTGCGAACCCGAGTATAAATCTTGCCAAGCACAATGGAGAGCCCAGTTGAAGTTGGAGACAAAGCAGCAGGAGTCGCAGGAGCACCAGCAAAAGCAGCAGGAGCAACATCAGTAGCAGCAACAGCAGGAGCAGCAAATCGGAGCCCAAACACCGAAGCACTTAGCCATGGCTATGTGAAGCTGCCTAATTTATGGGCCTGTCTGAAAAGCGCTTCGCCCAGACACAAAACTCCCCACCAAACAGAGATAGACAACAGCAGAGAGCCAAAGCCATAGTCAGAGCCAGAGCCAGAGCAAATAGCAGATTAGCCACAGACCATTGCACTGAAACAATGCAGGATGCATGAAAGGTGACACACAGGGGAGCGATTACTCGGCAGGGAATATGTGAGAGAGATTTTGAGGCTGTAAGCCCTGTGTTATGCATGCCACAATGCATTGACGCCATTCAAATCGATTTGTGGCTGTTATATACTAACATTCGAATATTTAGATACCCTGTAGTCTTTGAAAATGGATTGTTCTTTGAGTAAAACTATAGAGTATGTCTGAACGCTTCGAATAAACGTTTTCAAAGATAGATAAACTTAAGTTAGCATGTAGGTTTTCATAGTCGTATTCCATTCGAAAATTAAGTTTTTTTTAAATTAAAGATTTTCATCCTTACAGTATCATTTTGATTTTATATTTGCATCAGAAAAATTCAAGTTACTTAGGACTATTTCATATAACAGAGGGTATTTTCTAGCCGGTCACACAAGCTTACTTCAGTTTTGTTCTTTTCTGTGTCCTTGCACAAAACTACAAATTGATATAATTGAATTCAATAATGCTTAACTGAAAATTGCTTAATGATACCAGCTGAACGTGATAAATAAATATTGTCTTTAAGTAAGGGAAATTAAGTGTCAAAATTAAGGCAAAGCCTTTTAATAAAGCTTGTTCAGATTTAAATGACACTAGCTTAGATCAAATTAAAGCATTTGAGTAAAAGCTTAACAAAGTGAAAGCTTTTAGTTTTCATGTGCTTTGAAACCTTCTTTATGAGAATTACTAGTTTTGCAGAGCATTAGGCGAAGAGTAAGAATAGAATATGGAAAAAAAGCTTTGAAAAAATGAAATTTTTTAAATAACGAGATGCTTTCATGTGCTTTTGATAACATTTCGAAACAGTTCTTTTGATAATTTTTAAAAGCATGCTCAGTTTTAATCTATTTTTATAGATTTGCAGATTAATCTTGAGCTTATTTGAGTGCACTTTTGAACTAATGTCATTGCGTCTTAATAAATAGAAATGGCATAACTTTTTTTTATGAGATTAGTGCGCTGCTGGCTGACGACTTTCATTTTATTGTTATGGTTATTACTTTTATTTGGCCAACTCGACTGACATTTATTGCAAAAAGTAAATGTTTGATGATAGTCACGTAGTTGCTACTAAACAACGACAGTCAACAATAACAACAGCAGCAACAACAACAACAACAGGAAAACAGAAAAAAAAATATACAAAAACTGTGCACAGTTCAAAGTTGACGGCACATGACATGCAAAAAAACCAAAATCCCAAAACACTGAAACGTGCCTTTTTGACATTTTACGCTGTATTTAGGCATACGTATGTGTCTGTGTGTGTGTGTGTATGTGTGTGGAGTGGGGCACGTGTGTGTTAGCAAATTGAATTTTGCTACCAAAATTGTTGTTGTATTGATTTAAAGGAGCACGAAGCAAGCGAGGAAGAAGCATTAGGGTCAATTACCGCTGTAAAGTGAATTGTGAAACAAAATCAAAAGCAGGCAACAAACTGTTGGTTAACTGTTGCAACATGCAACACATTATTTAACTTAAAACTAGTGCACATACAGACACACACAAGCACACACACACACACTTTCAATGGCATTGTATTACTTTCATTATCTGTGCAAATATTTGCCAAAAACGGCAGTTGCCAGTTTGGTTCAGTTGCCAGCTCAACACTTTTGGGCAAGTTTTTAAGCCGCTTAGAGAGTCCCCAAAGTGAAAGTTATTGTGTGTTGACAACAACAACAACAACACACGCACACACACACACACACACATTTGGTGCACATTTCATAAATGTGGGCAAAAGACAAACTATTTTTTGTAGTTGTTGCGTGCGCTTTTGATGAAGTTTCCTGCTTCGTTTAAAACGCGCCGCTTGTCACCCTTGTGTCGCTCTTGCGGGCACTGAGTCCGATCTTAACTTTCGCATATGCCTGCAAACCCTGAAACTATGCACACGAGTGCCACAAAGTTGTGTTCTGTTTTCAACCCCTCACCCCCTTTTCCCAGCCTGCTGTAGTAAATATTTGCCTTTGTGGCAAGGCATACCCGGCAGAACAAACATCTCAGACAGCCTTGTTGCCACCATTCCTTGCCTCACCAGCTGCCCCCCATTGCTGCCTATTTAAGTTGCAAGAGACAAGCTTAGCTAGAGCCTGGCACCTGAAGCGTTGAGCGAAAGCCAACAAGAAAGTCAATTTATGCACAGCAACCAAAAGTTATCTTTTTTTTTTTTTTTTTTTCATTTTTTACTTCCTGCATGAAGACCATGTGGCGTATGAGTCATAAATTTGCAAGAATTTCAATTTGCAATGTATTGGAAAATGCAAACACAAAAACATTTTGCTGCTTGAGCTAACTAATTAACTTTTTTTTTATACAAGAAAGACATGGCAAGTTTTTGACAATAAACGCATTCACTTTCACGCGGAAAATAAACAAAAGGAAATGTTTTGACGCCGCTTTGTTTATTTCTTTATACGCGTATTAAAATAAATATAAAAAGAAATCCAACATATACTGCCAGCAAGGTGCTTGTAAATTTACGACATACTCGTCAAGGGCGCCAAGGTTGAGGGGGGGTGGGTGGTAGTGGGTGGGGCGGACAAACAGACAGACAGACAGTCTGCTGGTACTTAACAACTTGGCGTATTTATTTAGCACGTGTTTTCCTCAGGTTCTTCAGTTCAATTTCAGGTTCAGGTCGGAGGCATATTTGTTGCTTGCTTTTAATTAACAAATGCCTGGGAAATCTCATTTTTGTAATCATTTGGGCGCTGCTTAATTAGACATAAAACGTCTAGATCTAAATTAGTGACCAGCTTTTTATGAGAAATTGGGGAGGCGGGAGCTGCACACCTTGAATCTAGCTACAATTTTCAATTTGCAATCAGCGTTTTTCTTATCAACATTGAGTCAACAAACATTTCACTGTGTTTTATTTCCCACTCTGCTTAAACTGTCTACTGGCTCTGCTTATCTTACTCCAACTCTCTCTTTATGTTATTCAACTGAGACCGGCAAATGTACAGAGGCTCCTTTGCTCTCTGGCGCTGTTAAATAACAGCTGCTGCGTTAACAGTGCTTGCTTTGTTGCATCTCCTCTGTTACTTTTGCTGCAGTTAAATAGCAGTTCTGTTAACAGTGATTGCGCTGCCTGCTTTTAACAGTGGTCGCGCTGCTGCTGCTTGCTTTTAGCAGTCCTTGCGCTGCTGCTGCCTTAATTTAACAGTGCTTGCGTTTGCTGCTGCCTGTCTTTAACAGTGCCTGATCTGCCGCCTTCTTTAACAGTGCCTGCTCTGCTGGCTCCTTCTCTTAACAGAGTAGGCCATGCTGCTTCTGTTCATTTTTAATAATATTCAATTTTTGTCATATTTTTATTATATTTATAAATAATATAACAATTAAACCACTATTACTTTAGTCCACGCTTAATTAAAATGTCAAAATCCATGTAATTGTTTGTTTTCCTAGCGTGCATAAATAACAATTAATGCCCACTAAGCCATTGATATATTGACAAAGCTTTTTAGACTTTAATTAAATGCATTTGCATAATCAATTAAAGCGTAAAATGGCCAAACAATGTGCTACGCACTTGTTGTTGTTTTTGTTGTTGTAGCTAATTGCATTATGTCATTCAATTTAATTGTAATCAATATTTGAAACAATTGAAAACTTGATAATTGAAACGCCTGACTGACAATTAAAAACCATTTGCGAAACTTTGCCACCCCCAAAACTCATGCCAAGATGACGCATATCACTCAAATGTCCTTCAATTGAGGCATTTTTGTGGCACTCGCTTTGTATGTTTGCTATTTGTCAAGTGCAGCTTTGCCACTTCAAAAGTGCTTCTTCACGCGCAGACATTAGACATTGGGGCTATCAAAGAATGCGTATGTAATTGTTGTAAAACATTTGCACAACGATTGCTTTTGTAAGAGTCATGAGCATATCTTATCAAAGTGCAGAGCTAAGTGGCTTTGATTGTCAATGACAATTACAAATATTTGTCTAAACCTTTTTGAAAACGATTTGGGCTATTAAGCTAAAACTTAATATGTAAGCTGTAGTTTTTGAGTTGAAAACATAAAGGAGTAGTAGACACGCTTCAAATTGGACTTACCCTCGATTAAAAACTGGGTCCATGAAAGCACTTGAAGTTTCAAATGTGAGCATTTATTATTAGTCCTGTAAAGATATAATTTTGAAAATGTTAAACTATCAAAGTTGGTTCCATAAGATGATATATAGGGTTTATAGACGTGTTTAAGTCGAAACACCATCTAACGAAAGTTGTAAGAAAAGTTTGTAATAAGATAGATTCTATAGGTCTAGAGATGTTAAGAGGCTAGACTGGTGAAAACATAAAAACGCATTTAATAAATTATAATACATTTTTAAGAACCACTTAATTCTTGTAATTTGTCAAACATAAAAACATATAAAGAAGAGGAAGCGCACAAAAACCAACAGTTCGAAGTGCAATTGTAAATATCGTGTCTTCTACTTTGTGGTAGGTTAAGTGCTGGACAAAGATAATAAATAACGCAAAAGTGTCGCAGACACATGCCACATACAACATACAACACACACACAGTGCAGTTTACAACAATGATAGATGATTGATCAAAAGTTAGCCCTATCAATAACTTATTAGATAACACATCGTCAATGTCTTTGCTGCACTTTCAGTTTGAGTATGCACTTCCAAGCTAATCGTCACAAGTGCCAAGTGCTTCATATAAAAGGCAGCGTCTTTTGCCAGTTTCCACGGCACAAAAGAACGTGTTCGAACGTTTCACAGAAAAACAAACATAACGCGAACAAAGGAAGAGCAGAATGAAAGTGCTGCTAGTTGTAGTTTTGGCAGCCTTGGCCATTATGACCATGGCCAGAAAACCAATGGCCGCGCGCTACGACAATTTCAAAGTGTACAAAGCGTTTATCAAGGATAATGCGCAGCTGGAGGAGTTTAAAAAAATTCATCAGCACATTCAAGTGGGTTTCAAGACAGAGCCTAGCTAAAAAGGATTAAACTGAATGGTTTTTTTATTATCATCTTTAGGTGCATATTCTTTCGGAAATTGGTGGCCCCAATCGCAGCTATGATGTTATTGTGGCACCTGCACATCAGAAGCTCTTTGAGAGGACACTTAAGGAATTGGATGTGCCATATGAGATAATCGTTGAGGATTTGCAGGCGTAAGTATTGAAGAAAACTTGAAGACACTATTGTTGTTCAAAGAACTCTGATGGGTAATTCTGATTCAACAATCTAATCTTATTAAGAAAGTGCACTCAGTTTCTAATTCCGAGATTTCTTATAACTGTGGAACATTTAAATTAAGAATAAGTTATGCATGCTTGTTAAAAACAACGACTCATCTAAACTAAGATTAACTAAGATTCCATTTTTTTCTTAATCTTGATTATAGTTTGTTGGATCTGTCCTCTTACGATGAAGATGCGGACATGGACTGGGAAACATATCATCCTTTGAATAAAATCTACGACTGGATAGATGAACAGTGCTCAGCACATGACTATCTCGAATGTAAGGTCATAGGTCACTCCTACGAAGGTCGGCCCATCAAGAGCATTAAATTGTCAAAGCGTGCTGGCAACAAGGCCATTTTAATTGAAGGCAATATTCATGCCATGGAATGGATATCATCGGCCACAGTTACATATATACTCAATCAATTAATTAACTCTGCCGATGCGGATATACAACGTCTAACAGAGGAATATGATTGGATTGTGGTGCCCATGGTGAATCCCGATGGCTTTGTCTACACACATGAAGTGGAACGCTTGTGGCGCAAGAATCGACGTCCCAATGGCTATACAAACACAACAGGTCCTTGTTATGGCATCGATATGAATCGCAATTTTGATTATCATTGGGGTGGTGCTGGCTGGGGCATTGAGGATCCCTGTGATCATTGGTTTGGCGGAGATGAGCCTAATACGGAAGTAGAGATTCTGGCGCTGCAGAAGTTTGTTGGCTCTTTCGAGAAAGGATATATACGTGCTTATATGGCTTTTCATGCTTATGGTCAGTATGTACTGCTGCCCTATGGACACTCAAATACGGAATTTCCACCCAATTATGATCAAATGATGCGTATTGCTGCAGCCTTTGCGGATGGCGCACTTGATGCTTATGGCTCTGTTTTTACTTATGGCGCCAGCGGTCTATTGAACTGTAAGTATTTAACTTGATGTTGATTTTATAAATCAGGAAGAGTACTCTAAATGCTATTGACCTATTTAGATGTTGTGTCTGGCGCAGCCAAGGACTGGGCCTATGGTGTACAAAATGTACCATTTACCTGCACCATTGAGCTGCGTGATAAGGGCACATTTGGCTTCTTCCTGCCATCCAATCAAATTACAGAAGTTGGCGTTGAGGTCACCGAGGGTCTTAAGTCGCTCGTTGCCAAAGCAGCCGATGAGGGCATTTTCGATTGAAACTGGTCAAGTGGATTATGTTTGAAATTGTCAAGTGTCACCAAACAATTATTTCGTTTTATTAAGGCAGCATTAAAATTATAAATATATATATATATTTATATTTATTACAATATGTTGTGCAATTTCAATTGCGTATTGTGTAGCGTATGCGTAATATTTGCTTTTGTGGAGCACTGCTTAGCAAGAGGTTCAACTTCTGGTTTGTTACTCTGCTAAGCAAGGAGCAGTGCAAAGGACAACTGCTTGCTTTTTGAGTGTGCTTTTTGCGCGTGTCCTGACTAAAAGCTTTTCAAAAGCTTTGCTTGAAACTTGTGAATTTTGTTAACAGTGTACTAAGACCGACAGACGGACGGACATTTCGCAGACACAATATACTCTTCTTTCTTTTTTTTTCAAAAAAATTAAAAAAAAGAGTATAGTTAAGCTTAAAACACTTCTTAAAAGTTTTAAGCTAAAAAGATATATATCTTTCATTCATTAAACTATCATCGTGCAGAAATACAAATACTAAAATTTTCTTAACAAATTCAATTTGGTCAAGTATTTGTAAAGTGGCTGTTGGCACTTTTACACCCATAATTGGCTGACTAATTTCCAAGCAAACTGCTCGAACAGTACAAACTGCAATTAGGGCACAAAACTTAAGTATAAGTATATGGCTTGTCTGAATTACATGTGCTTATGTTTGCTGTTGGGTCAAGTAAGTTAACTTATACTACCTATAGTCATACAATTAAGCCAAAAGTGTGTGTGGCCTCTTATCAAGCTCATTAGCATTAGAGCTTAAGCTGCCCAGGTCACGTCAGGTATACTTATGAGTATTTATACAACTTAAGGTCGCTTGCATTGAATTGATTCGGGCAGGTCACGTGTCGCAAATATATGTTTCAAATGTTTCAAGGAAACAAATTAAATATGATGTGGCAATAAGCATAACGACTTCACGCTCTATGCTGTATTTTATATTATGTTAATTTTTGAAAGCAAACACATAACACACATATGTGGAAAATGACTGACCTTTTATTGCCAATAACCTTGCTTTTTGTTTTTGGGCTTTTTGGGTTTTTGTATTTGTTTTCATGGCTGCTTCCTGCGCCCACGTGACATTAAATCCAAAGGGAAATGCCTTTGCCTTTGCCTTGCAGGCAAAGTTAATTGAAATTTTCTAGAAAGCAGCAGCCATCACCAGTTAAAAAAAAAGGAAGACTGCTTAGATGCTATAAGGATTAAGCTTAAGCACTGACGCCTATACACTTTTTAATACCCTGCCGGTTGGTATTTTTGATTTGTCATCAAATGTCTAACGCATTGAAGACGGCGTTATAAATTAAATAAATTTATGGATATTTTTAATTGGGATGATGAACTTAGTTGATATTTCAATATATCTGTTTTAATATTTTTCTTCAAATATAGTTTTAAAGCTGGAACGACAACTATTTTCTACAGGTAACTACATGTGTCGATTCCATCCGGATTATTTCATATAGCTAGCGATCTTGAGAGCTGTCCCTCAACGAAAATTATGGAACATTATCTTCCAACTAAACTTTTCGAAAGAGGAAATCGAAACAGACGTTTTCAAAAACCGACGAAACTCACACTCTATAAAAGGTTTAGATAAAAAAAGGAAAAAACCAAAAAAAATGTTATATTTGCATACAAAATTTCTTCTTTTTTTTTGTATCAACAACACAGCAAGGGTATTAAAAACTCGACACGCACCTTTGAAGATATCATTTCTTACACGTTTGGGATTTTATTTGCTTTGCATATTTGATTACAAACAGGAGCTCACCTGGTATTTGGCTGGTATAGCTTTGAGAGCAACACTTATCAGGTGTCAAAGACAGAGAGCAGCTTGCTGCAGCAGCAGCAGCATCTGTGTAAAGGGCAAAGCATTTCAGCACTTTTCTTTTCACATTTTTTCTTTTTATATAGAACTCAAACCAGCAAAGCTGTATCGGGAATATACTCAAAGTTGTATGTATGTGTGTTGGGATTATAAACTCGTATGATTTGCATGTCAAAGCGTTAGAAAAAAAAAAAAGTCATTGAAACGTAAGTCATGTTCCAATATTAAAGTCGATCATATAAAGTAGTAAAGTCAGCTCTCATTATATATGTATAGATTTTTATATATGTGACATGCTTGATAATCGCAGCAAAATGTATTTTTCAATGCCCTGCAGCAACTCATGTGCATTTTGGCTCTCATACTCTATCATAAATAGCGCCGCATGGCTGCAGGCTAACAGTGAAAAGTTGCAGGAATAGGAGAAGAGAGACGGCTGGTGGGCAGAATGGTGCGAAGGATGCGACTCGCGTATCTGCATTGGACACGTGAAACCATCATCAATCTAGTGGCAACGACAGTTTTAACGACTTCTTGGCCGGATTACTTCAAACAAAATAACCACTTTGTAGTCGGGAAATTTTATGTTGCCCCCGGTTGCTGTTGATGGCCAGGACTTCTTGGTTACGGCTACAACAAGAGCACCAAAAACAACAACAACAACAACAATAACAACTACGGATATGGCTACGACTACGACTACGGCTTTTAGCTTTTGGGTATTTGCTGCATTCGGCTAAAGTTTTGTGCCGCGTGCCGCAAAACTTCCTGACTGCCTCACAAATAGCTACCAAAGTGCAAACGTTAACAAAAATTGCAGCACACATGCAAAAAAAACTTTAACATAAATTTTTATTATTGCCACCGTTTTGGTAGCAGAGCAATTTTGTTGTCATCGCTGCTGACAGGTAAAATTGCTTAAGAAATCTGGCGCAAATGGAATGCGATTAGCTAATTGAAAGGTTACATTCATAACGACTTCTGACAGTACAGCAAAACACGGCAAAGTTCTTTGAACTTTGAACAACAAAAAGCAGTGAGGCTGAAGCATTTTTATACAAAATTTTTTTATACATTTTAAATTGAATAACCTCGAGAAAATGTTCACAACTTTTTTTAAAAATTCAATATCGGATGTGTCACAGAAAGCTCTTCCAACCGAATTCCAACTCTTAGGTGTCACAGAAATCTTTAGAGGTTTTGATCTTAGCATTGCCACCACAAAGAAATAGTTTTGTTTTTGATAAAATAAATTTTATTAAAATAATTTTTTATTAAAGTATTAGTACACTTACACATTTTTGCAATTATTATTTAAGAGTTTTAAACAAAACACTTTCAAAATTTTTAGCCCGCCAAGTTTAACAAATTTAATTGTCAAAATTTGGCCGATTTCAATTCGGAATGTCTTTTTGGTCATATTTTAGCCTTAAGATTAATTTTGCATTAAAAGTTTATTTATTTCCAAGAATAATATTTGGTCTACCCTTTTTTGAAAAATTACCTTACTCGCCTTTTGGAAAAAAAAATAAAAAAATAATACCGCGAAATTTTATTTTTAATCAATTGTGGATACCAAAATAAGTACTTCAAAACATTTCCTGAGATTTCCGAAATGACATTATTTTTTTACTTGTAAGGCTCCCATAGAAAGTGAATTGCCTCAGTTTTCAACTCCCATAAATTTGTCAAAATTGA
Organism: Hirtodrosophila cameraria; assembly: GCA_949708635.1. Taxonomy (NCBI): domain Eukaryota; kingdom Metazoa; phylum Arthropoda; class Insecta; order Diptera; family Drosophilidae; genus Hirtodrosophila; species Hirtodrosophila cameraria. The sequence continues at coordinate 6,476,650 of OX453089.1, forward strand.
CCGATTTCCATGCCTTTTTGGTCATATTTTAGCCTTAAGATTAATCTTGCATTAAAAGTTTATTCATTTTCAAAAGTAACTTTTGGTCAACTTTTTCTTGAAAAATTACTTTATTATAGTTGCTTCAACAAATTTGGAAAACACCAAGAAAAAAGGAAATGGATAATGGAAAATAACTTATTACAATATTGACTAAATTAAACTAAATAGTTTATCAATAAAGTCATTTGTTTTTGTTTTTGTATGCCTCTCACTTTGTTTGTGTTAGAAATGATCATGGCTGCAACAAATAAGAAATAAGAGAAAGAAAAAAAAACAAATAATGATCTACCTTTCATGAACAAGCATTCATCATTTAATTTAATTTAAAACCAGTTGAATATATATGCTTAAAGGCGTGGCTACAAAATACAAAAAAAAAAAACAAAAAATAAAAAACAAAGGTAAAGCAACCCTTAAAAACAGTTAGCAGCTGTTGCTGCATTGCATTGCTTTTGGCCAAATGAGGAGCGCACCGCATGAAAACCAAAACGTTGAATCCCTACAAAATGTTGCCCAGCGGCTGTGGCGAATATAACGTTTTTGTTGTTGTTGTTGTTTAAACCCCAAGGAGAAACAGCAGGAGCAGTAGCAGCAGCAGAAGTGGCAGCAGTAGAAGCAGCAGCAGAAGCAGCAGCAGATGCGACAAAGCTTCATTAAAATTAACAAAACTTAATTGCAGCTTACGTGGCACGTAACATGTTGCAAATGTGTTTTGCAATCTGTTTGATGGACCCTACAATCAGCACACAGCGAGACGCCGCCAAGTCGAGTCGAGCAGAGAGCAGAGAGCAAAGCAGTTAGGGAGCAGCAAGGAGACGCACCTGCCGCAGTTGATGATCGCGTAAAAGGATGGCAGGCAGACAGACAGACAGACAGACAGACAGAGGGAGCCTGCCAAATTTGATGTATTGCAATCGGGGCTTTTTGTGCGAGGCAGGCAGGATACGCAGATCCTGGAAGTAGCCGCAGATTGCAGCTGCAAAAGGATTAGTGCACGCGTGCGTTCAGCTGCAACCGGGCAACTGCCAATTGGCAAAGTGAACACTTGGAGCCTTGCGTGCAACTGCAACTGTTATTGACAGCTACCTGCCCCCACAGCTTGCCTCCCTTTCTCTCTATCTTTCTCTTTTGCCCACTACGCTGCAGGCGCAGAACTTTCCACAGCTCAACGTAAACCATTTGGCCTGTCAATGGCTTGTAACAGGGTTCAACTTTTTGGGGCACATGGCATGTCAGAAATTACGTTTAAGCACTTTAGTGTGCCTTTGACATTTGCATGTCCTTTCTGTCAAACAATATGCCAAAAACTGCAATTACCTGCTTGCAACTAACAAAAGTTCTCGACAACAATTGTGCAATGAAAATTCAATTGCAAGCAACGTTCCATCAGTTGGCCAATTTATGCTCAACTCTACACCAAAAACTGAACATCAAAATTCTGGGCCAAAAATGCGCAATTAATTGCTTTGGCGAAGCCGGGCCCAACAAAATGCTCGGGTGTCATATTCATAAATTGTGGCCAGGCTTGTGGCCAAAACTATTTGACCATATGGAGAGAGAACGCTGCACTGCGTGTGTTCTGTGGTATCAGCAACAGCAGGACAACGACAACGAGTCCTTGCTGTTGCAGCAGGCGTGTGTTATGTGTGTTGTGCGTCAGTTGTTGAAAGTGTGCCCCCAATAAATGGACGCCAGTTGGCCGCTTAGCTTGCCACCGATCCGATTACAGTACAAAAGGTTTATGGTTACATATTTAAAGCGCAAATGCGTTATGTTTGATATGCGCCAAGCGCATTGATGTGCATAAAGATGATTAAAAAGGTCGCACAGTTAAGTCTGTCACTCAGTCACTCTGTCAGTATGTCACTCTGACAGTTTTTCAGCTTGTGTCTGTATTATTCTTTGTCTGCCCCTTTTTTTGGCATAATTTTCGCATTCATGCGCTGCACACTGACGTCGATTTCAATAATAAGTGCCAGCATTTTATGGTCGACTGCTTGTATTTTAAATGCACACAGCAAGTCAAACATGCTATAGATAATATTAAAGATAGCTCATACGCCCTGTTGTATGCCGTTATCCTGCCAGCAAAACTGCAAGGCAGCTGCTTACACTTCGACTCTACGTTATTTCCTGTTCCAGCCAAGCAGGACACTCTACGCTGCGTGACCAGTTTTGAAGCGTTGTGCTCCTCTAGCTGCAATTCCTAGAGATGGCAACAAAGGTATTGATAACAATATCGATAATATTGATGGTTTTGAATTTTTGTATTTATCTACTATTGTGTTTTCTTTATAGTTAATTTTCGAAATTATTTCGTTCCTAAGGAAATATTCTGCATTCAATTTCTTTAAATTATAAAAAATAAAATTAAATTTAAGTCCAAAACAAAACCGTCTTCTATCAGAATTATATTTTATTCAATATAAAGTTCTCAATGTCAACTCCCTTCTCTTTGTTAAAATCTATTCTCAAGCGAAACGTCTGTTTGGCCTTGATTATAAAAAATTCTGTCGGAAAATGTTGAAAATTTTCGGAATTTTCCTGCATGCAATTTTTGTTTATAAGCCGATCTGGTTTAAACTCATTTTCAAAGATTTTTATATAAATATCATATTGACTGCAGACTAATTTTCCGGAAAATTCACTATTTCAGATAATGGATAGTCATAGTTTAATTTGGTCGAATTTTAGTTTTTGTGCGATTTTCTTCAATCTCATTTTAAAATCCATCTGAAAAGTTTGAAAATTATCGGAAAACTGTTTTATGTAACTTATCTGTTTTTCATCCAATCTATCCCTAAACTAATTTTCAAAACTCTACATAAGAAAATATTATGTGAATTTCAAATTCACGTTCATGGTCGGAAAACAGGTGGAAAGCTTTGTCAGGAGACTTTTTGAATTTTCGTGCGTTGGGTTTTCGAAACTAGTACTTGCAGAAATGCAATTATCTTTATAGTCTCTCAGATCGACGCTCCTATACAGACGGATGAACTGCTTAATGTCACATACTTGGCCGGGCAACGCCGGCTCATACCAGCTAGTCTTTTATATATTTTAACTTTTTCAAGGGCAGCCAATTTCGATAGCTGCATCTCAACTATCGTTATGTGCTGTCATCTCCAGCTAGCAGGACTCTCAGCGAGTCTGTTGAGTCCATTATATAAATGTGCTTTTAATAAACGCATGCGATGTACGCCTTACTCTCTACTGGCTGCCCTTCAGTTCCCTACTCTACTCTCAGCACCCTACTATGTATGTGCTCGAGGTATATTTGCATTTGCCATAATTGCGAATTGTGAATTGCGAATGAGTGTGCCAGCCCGCATAAGCGTGCGTTAAGCCAAAGTAATTAAGATGATACAGGAAGATAACATAGAGAGCGCTACAGGGATACACGGACAGAGTAGCATACAAATTAAACCTCAAAAAACTGTATAAAATTGGTGCAGCTTTTTTTTGTTGCTAAAATTATCTCTATTCAATTTGATATCAATCAATGCACAGCGACTTCAATTAATGGCCATTAAATTGGCATTAATTATTCAGGCACAGAGCACATTTCGTATGCTCAACGCGTACTACTTATAGCTATACTATAAAAACGTATGATAAAAAAAAACTGGGACTATTTTTTAATTAAATTCCAATGGATGTTGAAACTGTTAACGTTGTTGTTGTTGCAGTTTTTTTTTTTTTTTTTTGTTGTTGTTGATTCCGCTCTGACGGTTTCATGCGAAATGCAATATAAATATTTAAGTATTTGCCACATGCTCATTTTTAACAGCACCTGCAGCTGCTGACAGAACTGAACTGAACTGAGTTGAGTTGAGCTGAACTACTTCTGCCCCCTCGTCATGTTGCAAATCAAACAGCACAAGAGTCGCGTTCATCGAGTCCCATCGTCTACTATCGTACCATCGTCCATCGTTATACCATACCATTGAGACCCATCGTCCATCGTCTGTCCGTTTGCATAAGCAAATACGCGCAGTCCACAAACACGTGAGGTTTTTCATACCCTGTACCCATTAAATATGCCTAGAAAGGTTATATTAATAGTTATGCAAAAGTAAGTTACGGGTGCAGTTAATCAACGTTGGCTTCTAAGAAGCTTTCCCTATGGCACCATATACAATCATAATGGGTAAAGTGGAAACTTTTTCTGGCCTAAAGTTGCTTTTTGAAAGTTTGAATGTCTTTACAGAACGTCAAACTGTTATGTTGCATACTACAAATCTTAATGTTATCAGCTACTGTTAAGATAACAGCTGTTAGACACAGCGGCTTCAAACGAAAAAGAAGTGTGTTTTTTAAGAAATAAAGAACGATATTAAAACAAAATTTCGATGGAATATTATCAGCGTGGTTTGCTCTTTGTGTTCATAGACCTTTTTGTAGAAATTGAATCTGTTGACTCATAACAAATATTTAAATAAAATATACAAACTTTTATGTGATATAACAATTCAATAACAATTCAATCTGTGCTTCTTGAAAAACCATTCTTTGAAAGAAACCACAAGTTGCTTACAAATTTACAGAGTATCTTCAAGTCGAACTGCGTTGGCTAGATTCATTCTTACTTGTTTTATGTTGTTTCTGTTGGCAGTGTGTCTCTGCATGAGTAACGACTGCAGAGCGACAACTCTGCCCTACAGTTGCTGAGCTGCTGATGAGTACTCCACATTCACATTCACATTTACTCTCACAACTCGTGTACAGTTCATGGTTCGCTGACAAGCAACTTTGAGTGGGCACAACACACACTCACTCACTCACTCACACACACACACACACACACACACACACAAATACACACACAGACAGACTCACATTAGAGTGTGCGCCGAGTAGCCGTTAGCCTTTAGCTGTTAGCCTTTAACTGTTAGCTGTTAGCTCTTACCTGGTGCCAGCTATTTGTCTGCGGTTTGGCGTTGTTGACACGCCTACACACCCACACACACACACATACACACACACATAGAGCACACTGTTTGGCACTTCCTGTCAGCCGTTATTGTCTATTGCTTAATTATGCACAATTTGTGATTGTCATGACCTGGATTATGTTTTATACTTTTAACTAACAGCAATGTGTGCAGCAATAATTTCATTTTGATTTATGTACATAATATAAAGCAGAGAGCTCTTGCATAAATTTTCCAAAAAATAATAATTTGAACATGTTGATTTTCGATCAAAAAAAATTATATTAAAATGCTGCTCTAAAAGCAGATTTAAGAACTCAATTTTACTAGACTTTTAAACATTGATAAATTAAAAGCAAATAACTAAGAAAACATTGAACATAAAACTTTCAAAGTCTACATTTTTAAAAGTTTTGAACGTTAAAACTAAATTTTAATTAAAAAATGGAACATTTGAAGACTTCAAAACAATATTTTTAGCCCAACGTGGAATGCGAAGTTTAGATTTTTTATAAAAATTAGCCTAATAAAAAAATCTTTGACCAGAATAAAGTTCACAATCAAAGGAAGAAGCTCTTGTTAATATTTGAAAAATGAGAATAATTCCAATTAGAGATTATTAATGTTATTTCCCAACCAGTTTCATTAATTTAAAGCACAATAATTATGCATATTTACTTAAAATATATGACGCTCTGATTGTTTAACTTTATAATTATGAATTTACTTTAATTATTCGAAAATAAAACAAACTTTGCATAAGTCATAATGAGCAATCCACAAACAAATAAGTACGAATATTAATTGAAATATTGATACCACAAATAAATAAAGCTGGCAAGCGATTGATAACAAATTATTTTATAGTTTGGTTAACAATAAATATCCGTTTGGATTTTCATTTTAACACATTTTGTACAAAGTATGGTATTTACGAGTAAGTGCGGCTTAAACAGGCTTTCATTTTACTTCAATTTTTTTTTTAATGCTGACATTTTTTTATGATATATAATTTTTATTATTGTTGTTGGCGGTTTTTTGCAACTCGGCTGTAATTGTGTATGGTTCAGGGTTCAGTTTTATATTTTTATTTGCCGAGCTGATACACAAGTCCTTTGGCACCCCAATAAAATATTCGCTTGGCCGTACTTTTGCTTAACGAAGTGGAACTTGCGTGCCGCAAAGTCATAAGAATGAAAAACAAGACAGAAACTTGTCATCGCGACTGCCATATACTCTGTTTTTAGTCTGTTTTTGGGAGGGCTGTGGAATAAATGAAGGATAAACAGTCTGGTTTTGACTTCCAGTTATCGCGAAAGTATATTTCGATTAACTTTCAGTTCTGGTTTCCACTTTCGGTAATCTATTGCGAATGTGAACTTCCCTTAAATGTTCCATTATCACCTTGAGGATTAAATTTACTAGACAAACAGAAGTAAGAAAGTTTTTAACATTCAAAGAAGTTTCAATTCTGCAAAATTTAGCCGAAAGTGGAAACCGCAACAGGGCGGAATATGTCGGTTTTCATTATTTTTGATAAGCAAGTGTTTTGAATCATATCTTATTGGCCAGTCAATTCAAAACAAGATCGAAGCATAGCGAAATAAATGTGAAATATGTTATCACAAGTGAAAGTAAGAGCAGTTAAGGAAGTGAATAAGAGTGGAAATCGAAGAAAAGTTTGGGTTTGTGGTCTTAAAACTCTGATGGGCATTATTATACTATATTAATATGTATGCCAACTTGGTTGTTTTACCTTTACAAACAGACAGCAAGAAGGACTTTGCAAAAACCCAACATACTCAACTTTTTTACATTTCAGGGAAACCGCATATAAAACAAAAGGAAATTACGTTAATTTTTGTTTCTTTTTTTTTTTGTGCATTTGACAATGGCTCTTAAAACAAGCTGTAAAGCAGGAAAGTCGACGGGTTTTATCGAGGTTCAGTCGGTGCTACATACTCGTACATGAGTAGTTAATTTCATGGCATTTGAGCTGAAAGTCTAAAACTCATTAAACCATTTGGCAGTCACAAATTAAATGGCAGAGCTTACAACAGATTTGTGGGTTGGGCCACAAAAATGGCTGCCCAAGCAGTTGACCATAATTTAACCGTAGTGTGGGCGTGTGTGTGTATATGTGGGCGTGGCAGCGGCTGTCAACGTTTAAATTGCGGTTTTGCAACGACAAAAATGAATAAGTGGTCGACTGCATTTCGGATGCAACATTTTAAATGATTTCCATGCAACTGCTGCTGCTGTTGCTGCTGCTGCTGCTACTGCTGCATGCAACTCTGCTACCGCATGCAATTTGCCGTTGTGCAGGCAGTTGGGATACAGGCAGCAGGAATACAGGACACAGGAGCAGTTTGGGTCCGGTGCACCCACACAATGGCATGGCCATGGCCACGTTGACCAATCCTGCAAATGAACAACACACTGGGCACACTGGACTGGCCTGGCCGTTCAATGTCCACACTTTTCACATTTGTCCTGTTCATATTTCATTCTCAATGACGCTGACAGGACAATGCGGTAAGCGAGCCGTATGCGGCGAGTCCTGTGCTGCATCAGCTACGTGTCTGCGTGTGCACCCTCAATGAATCAGTGTGTGTGTGTGTATATGTGTGTATGTGTCTGTATGAGTGTCGTTTTGCATTTTGCAACTGTATATGTGTGGGTGACGCTTGCTTACACTGATTCCAACTGATGAAGTTGGCGTTTTATATGCGGTTGCCAGGACACATACAGCTCAACAGGACACGCAGCCCAGCCGCATTGTTTATCGCCCAACAGGCAGACATCAACTGAACAGCACACGTCCCCCCACCTCACGTCCCCTCCAGCCCACTCTTACTACTGCATTAATCAAAAGTTCAACGTCAACAAAACTGATTTTACATATGCACAAAAATTCTTTCATAATTAAAAATAAATAATACAAAAAAAGCAGAGACGAAGAAATCAAAAGCGACTGTAGCGTAAACAGCAAAAAGGAGCAAAAAGAGCATGTAGACTGAACGAATGAATGAATGAATGAATGAGCGAATGAATGAATGAATGATGTGAAATGTGAATGTGCAAAAAGGATATAACAGCAGAGACGCATATGTTATTAGCAAACGGAAACAGGACTCCTTTTGTATGCTCAACCTGGCAGCTGACAGTTCTTATCCTCACACATTTCTTTCTCGCAAAATCGAACGGATATGCGCAGGAAACCTCAAACAAACACACACACACACACACACACACACACATATGTATACATTCGCAGCTTGCCCTCAATTTCGATTCATCTTTTGGGCTTGGCATTTGTTTCCTTTAGCTGTAACTGAGCAGCAGGTGATATACCTAACGATTTCCGGCTTATGATTTGACTTTATTTCTCAACTGCTTCCCCTCTCCTGTTAGCCCATTTATAAAGGATTTGCATCAGCAGCTGCTGCTTCTCCTATTTGTTACTTATCCTGATGTACAAGTATATATATTTTTGGCACACTCACCCACTCTATATGTGTCTCTTGATGCATTGCATGCCAATCAAATTTGCCAAATGATTTTCAACACACAATCATAGCTAAGAGTTATTAATTGTAGGCCATTCACCTGGCCACCTTTCTCTTCTATTTGGTTACTCTTTATTTATAAGTCCTGTTTGTTAATAACTCTAATGGCACTTGTGCTCAAGCACTGTGTGTGCTTCTAAAGGTAATAAGAAAAGTTTAACTTTATGATTTCTTGCTTAGCAAGGTAACAACAAATGAAATAACAACAACAACAGCCTCTTGTTGTTGTTCTTATATTACTTTCTTTTTTTTGCTTTTGGGGTTTTGGGTACAATAAAAGCATAAAGTGACAACAAAGCGGCAAACAACAAAATAAATAAATCACAACAAAAGCAGACAGACACATACACACACTCCTACACTCTCACACACACAAGAAAATAGCACGCAAGGGCAAAAAAAAAGGAATAAAATAGATTCAATGCGTCTAAATACCCTGTTGTTCATATAATACATGTCAAATTTATCATTAATATAATGCATTTAGTTACCAATCCAATTTTATAACTAAACCTTGTCAATCAGGCCTGTTCCTATTTCCGATAACTTTTCATTTCAAAAATATAAAGTTGGCCACAAAAAATATTGAAATAGATTTAAAAGTTTTAAATTAAAACAATATATGAAAAAATAAAAACTTGATCTGTATTCGAATTCAAAAACTGGAAAAGCAGGAAGAGGGTTGCACTAAACTTTCAAATAATTACTCCCTGTTCCCATTAAAAATGGGAAAAAGGGAGTTCTAAAGTACTGCAAATGTGTGTAACAGACAGAAGGAGGCATTTCCGACTATATAAACTATATATATTCTTGATCAAGATCAAAGATAAAGCTTTAATTTTTGGTACACATGTATGTTTAATCAATGTCTTTCGGATGTGTAAATTTCAACACGATCGGATAAATAGCTCCAAAGTTATGGAAGAATCTATTTCCCCTGTCTCACCAGGCAGAAACAACAGTTTGACACGCACTGTGCAAGTTGAGTACTCGTATATCTCGTACAGATCTTGAGAATCAGAACCTTATTTACAATTCTATACCTAACTTAAGGAAAACTTGTTTGTAACATAGAAACATTATAATTTCAGAAAATGTCAAGCTTTTAAGCATTTGATTGTTGACAGGGTATAAATATAACGCTCAACAATAACAAAACCAGTACGAGCAAAACTTTTAGTTATCCTGTGCTTTTGTTCTTGCTCGTCCTTTGCCTTTTGCACGCGATTCATATTTTGTCAAGGCAAGCGCGTTTATATCCTGTAGACTGCCTAGGCTGCTAGGCTGCTTATTGTTGCCTGATTGTTGTTGTTGTTGTTTTTGGCATTTATTGTACGCCAGTTGACACAATGCACAACAAGGTGGGCGTAGACAGGACCTGAACTCAACTGGAGCTTGAGCTTGCCCAAAAATAAAAACGGAAACTTTGTCATTGTTAGGTTGTTTTGTGGGTCCTTTCAGCTCCTTTCTGCTGCTGCTGCTGCTGCTGTTAAGCATTTCCGGCTTTTATTGTTCTTGAGCTTGGGCCACCACTAAATGCTTCATCATTGCGCACAGTTTTCATTTCCTTAGACTTATTCTTTATTTTCTTTCTTTTCTTTTCATTTTTTTGTCTGGCTTGTTAGGGTTGGTTTGCTTCGAATTGGTGTCGTTGCACGTTGAAATATTTATGTTTGGTCGTTGTTAATTTATAATCGCGCCTCAGGCTGGCAAGCAACCTGCTCAATAGAATTTTCACCTTAAGCAATGGCCACTTGTGCATGTCCTGCTCATTATAGTCCAAACACCTCCCCCCCCATCAAAACTTATAGCATTTTTGCATGTCCCGCAGCAAATCACCTTAGGACCAAAAACATCACGAATTTCTCACAAAAGTTTGCATAAATTTTCTTGGCAAATTTACGAGCTGCGAGTTTTGTTTTTTTTTTAGCTCCCTTTTATTTTTCTATGCTTAGTCTTCTGTTATTTGAAATTTACGATACAATAAATTTTGTCAAACATTTGAAGTTGTTAAAGCAGCGCAAAACCCAAAGGAGTTTACTTTGGCTTTTCTTTTGTTTTGTTTCGATTTATTTTTTTCATTTGCTTTCTTTTTTTTTTTGGTTTGTTTGATAAGCCATTTGTCAAAATGACAAACGTTTAGGTTGATTTAAATTGGAAAGATTTACAGTGAACACGTTTCAAATGCCGCGATTGTATCTGTGCATTGGAGTTTCAAATACAAGTACAAGTACTTGTAAGCCTCGACTGAGATTGCATAGGCTCAACACATAAGCCATAAAGCATATCAAAACAATCGGCATTCAAACAAGGTAAGAGCAATCGATAAGGTTATATTCTATAGCGAGTTCTGCATAATGTAAAGCGTTTTTTTTTTTCTTTAAATTGGAAAAGCATTTAGGTATTATCCAACTCTTTTATTGTGCTTTAAAGTTAAGCAGTTGCTGATCATTTTAAACGTAATCGAAATCGCTAGGAAAAACTCGGTTTGAAATGTTTTTTAATGGATTAAATACTATTAAAATATGATTTATAAATAAAAAAAACTGAAGCCGATTTCAATTTCATTGGAAAGCACAAAAACGAATAAAAAATTACAAATATTTACTCGGATGAAAAGTACTTTGGTGTAAAAACAGCACTGAATGGCTTTTTATTTCGTAAACAAAATGTTTTTTATCAGCAAAAGCTTGGGCCTCGTCTCTTTAACAAAGTTAAGTATTAAAGAGCAAATTGAATAATAACAATCCAGGGATAAAAACTTTTAATCTCTGACAGAAACTAATCAACTATGTATTTATGTTCATTAGTTTGTAAACATGATGCCAGTTTCCAAAACAACTTTATGCATAACATATATAGAAAGCTGCCTTATGCTAAATGTTTACTGCATTTTCATATTATACAAATATTAATATAATATCAAACATTGCTTTGTAAATAAAAGCGTACATTGATTACCTTTGATAGATAACTTTTAATAGCCATACAATTTCCATTTGGCTGTAAAACACAAAAAAGCAAAACTTCAGTTATTTATCAATACAGACGTGTATCAATTGCGATAAAAGTTTTCTACAACGATTTTTTAGTGCATAAAAAATTCAAAAGCCTCTTTTATGCACTATTTTGCTAAAGCTGCGCGTTCTCGAAATCGCATTTCGGGGCATTTCGAAGAGCGCCGCCAGAAATGTTCGCATTTGGCATTCAATGTTTTCCCACTGAAATATGTTTTTTTTTTTGTTCTCCTACTTGTTTTTTAGCTGTTTTTTTTCTGGCTGCAGGCAGAGCGCCTGCAGTTGCAGCCAACAAATTTTGCACAAGCCCCATTTTGCACTACATTTTTTTCGATTTTCTTGTTTTTTTCGTTGGTTTGTTGTTTTTTTTTTTGTACTTTTTTATGCAACGGTTTCATATCCTGCACTGAGGCAATTAAGTTCGTAATCTGAACGACATCTGTGCTGCATTCGATGTGCCACCATCAACAACAACAACAACAACAAAAATAACAACAATGAAAGATTTTTCTGTGTGCACGGTTTTCAATATTTCGTCGACAATTTCATTTTTGTGCGTTTCTTTTCTTGCCTTTTTTTATGTGTGTTTTTTTTGGGGGGCAAGAAAACAGAACATGTCACAAAGGTCATGGGGAAAATGTTGGCGTTGTTTACAACTTGTTATTAACTCTTTCGAATACGAATGTTGTTTTTTATTGTTGCAACAGCTGTAGCTGTTGTGAGCCACGTGATTTAAATGCAGATCTGTAAATTTGCTAATAGTTCAAAATGGCAGCAGCAATTGGCCCAATTTGGCATGTGTGTGTTGCGTCAGTTGCCCAATTATCTGTGAGCCAACAGAATTAACGAGCTGCAGTTTTAAATAGACAGCCAAAAGTTACAAATTATGTCATTTGGTTTTTTATTGACATATAAACATATATAGACAAACTGTCGTTTATCGAATTTTTTTTGGCATCGCTTCAAATTTAAAATCAAAATTTGAAATTCAAATGATGAAAGTACAAAATTTCTTTATATAAATATTTGATGAATATATGTAATTTGTAATTACTTTTATTTGGGGAAATGTTTCTAATAATTACTATAATATGTGACATTATTATTTTAACTCAAAACAAAAGAAGAAAACTTTGATTTAATTTTCTACGAAACATAAAATTGTTAATTTCTTCTTTTTCTATCTTTCTTTTTAAAGAATAGAAATAGAATTTTATTTCATTTCTAAAGAAATGGCAATTCATTGTTGTAGAGTAGCCTGGGTAACCACTGACCAAAGTTGTTGAATTAATTTCTAATAATTATGAAAGAAAATTTGGTTTTCTAGTTTTGAATTTCTGCATATTCTCAATAAGTCTGGCCTTGGCTTAAAGACAAGGATTGATGTGTATTCTGTTAATGAATTGAACCAAAAACGGAACAAAAGCCAAAGAAATTAATTTGATGCAGCTGCATTTCTGTTCATACAATACGCCGGCTGCTATGCATTTGCATTAGCATTACTAAATACGCGCCTACACATAGATACTCACACACACACATACATAAAGGCAGACACTGACTGTGTAGAAAAGTCGTCCTGCTGCTAGAGCTGTATTTCACCTTGTCCATTAACTGGCAACTGCTGCTAAAAATCTGTTTTGGTTGAAAAGCCGAATGGTCGAGTGCTCGACAGCTGCTTGGATTTTAAAGAGGCAATGCCGCAAAACTTCCTTTTCATACCCTGTAAACAATGAATTACTAAATGGGGATCTAAGTCTAAATCTGTCGAAGCTAGTTGATCTCTCAGAAACTATAAAAGCTGGAGTTACGAAATTTGATATGTAGACCCATATATACTAAATATATATACCCAATATACCCATATACCCTATATACTATTATATTTATTGTTAGTCTTAAGCTTTGCACATTCTAAATCATTCTCAAATCCTAAAAAATGCCTAACAGTACTTCAAAATTGGTATTTCTAGGATATCTTCTAAGATATCTCCTATGATATCTTCTAGGATATCTTCTAGGATATCTTCTAGGATTTCTTCCAGGATATCTTCTGGGATATCTTCCAGGATATCTTCTAAGTTGTCTTCTAGGATATCTTCTAGTATATCCTCTAGGATATCTTCTAAGATATCTCCTAAGACATCTTCTAGGATATCTCCTAGGATATCTTCTAAGATATCTTCTAGGATATCTTCTAGGATATATTCTAGGATATCTGCTAGTTGAGCACTCTCAAACTAGAGTATTCTTAACGCCTAGGATGTGCGTTGTAGATGCAGCTGTCGTTCATGCTCTGAATACGCAGACACACACACAGTCACACTCACACATACAGAATGACGCGGTGAAGACCACACATAGCTGAAGTCTGTGCCATAGCTAAAGGATTTTTATGGTTTTTCAATTGGTTCACGAGTGTGTTTTTTCTTGTTGTCGTTTTTGTAGATGCTGCTGTTGTTGTTCTTGGTGTTTTTTTTTTTTATCACAGCCAAGGCAGCTGTCGAGCTGACAGCAGCGTTGCGCGTGGGGCATTCATTAGGGGAACGCAGCATGAAATTCTGGCTAAAAGCAGAGCTCGATGCCTGCCAGCCTGCTGCCTGCTGCCGGGCTGCCTGCGTTGGTGTTGGTGTTGGCAAGAAAACAAAAGCACAAATACAAATATAAAAAAAAAACACACGCACACAGCCAAATGGAAGCAGCCATGCAGCAATAGCCTTGAGTGATAACATCATCATCATGGTGTGTGCGTGTGCGTGTAGGTGTGTGCGAGTGTGTGTGTGTGTGTGCGTGTGTTGAGTGTGCGAGCAGCGAAGCATGCAGGCAACATGCCATGCCAAGGAGCAAACGATGAAACCCAGAAACTGCAACAGCGGCAACAGCAGCAACATGAAATCCTTGGCAACTAAAAACCCGTAGACAAGCAACAACGCAAAAAAAAACTTAACAATGAGACAAAAGGTGGAAGATACGGCAGGCAGCAGCGGCAGCGGCAGCGGGCGGCGGCAGCGGGCGGCAACAGGCAAAGATTAAATCAGGTAGGTAATTTTTTCGTTGTTGTTGTTTCGAGTGGTAAATTTTTTGCACCTGCCGTTAGCTGGCAGCCGGTTTGCTTTGCTCAGCTGTTGCTGCTGTTGTTGTTGTTGCTGTGGATGTCGCTGTTGTCATTCAGATGATTAGTGCGCAGCCTTCAAGCTGCGTCTGCGCAGCACAGTTTGTTTTTATGCTCTGTTTTAAGAAAGCTAGCAGGCATGTTGGGTTTGTGTAATACTTGTCTAACTTTTCAACTATTGAGCATTTTTGGCATGCGAAACAAGGGCTCGAATTCCCCCAAAAAAAAGGCAAGAAACTATATATTCTACAATTTTAAAGCTAGATTTACCTAAAATTATACCAAAATTCAATAAACCCACCTTTCCAGTTACTTTTCTTATCCCTTTTAATACCAATGTTTTATTATTACTAAGTTAATTAATTAGTTTGTGTATATTATACATATTTATTTATTTGTTTATTGTCATCTAAAAACAGTCGACACAATTTAAAACGATTATAAAAATTTTTAATAATAAAAATTAAATTTTTTTTTTAAATATAAAAAATTAAAATTTAATTTTGACTTTAAATTATGTTTAAAATGTAAATTAACTGAGGATAAATATAGTAAAAATTGGTCCAACAATTGCTGTATAATATAAAAAAATGCTTATAATCTCCTTGAAAGCAAAGATCAATACCATATTTAAAACATTCTACAATAATAAATCTTATATCATCCAAAACCTTAAAACTATGCATAATTAATGCTTAATTATGCATTATTTTTGTCATTGAACAAACATTATAGCCATTTTATGCATAAAAATACTGCTTAATTTTGAAATTCAGAATTTTAAACATAAGCTGTGCATAAACCATGCCTAAAATGCAGGAATTCGGCATAGAGTTCTCTCAGTGTAGAGTCAGAAATTTTGATATTAGGCATACAACTTAAGAGATTAAATTGAAAACATATTTGATTACCACCACAACTAAAAAATTGCGAACAGAGTATATTTCAGTCGGTTACTCTTCATAATATTTTCTTTATTTTTCGGGTAACTGTTGCTGGCGCATCGCGTGCGTGGCCTGACTAAAAAACTTGAGTTTTTGGGCTCCACAAAACCTGTCCACGCATTGCAGCTTGTTTCAAGGCGTCGCCGGCTCCAAATTGATCAACAAACTGTGAGCGTGTGTGTGTGTTTGCAGTGGAGTGTGTGAAGTGTGTGTGCCAGCATGTTTATGCAAAAGAATCAACAGCCTTTGAGCGTTTTTTTTTGTTCGTGCCCTCATCAAAACAAGCTCACTAAACAGTTGAAAAACAGCTGAAAACACCTGCGTTAATTTACGCTTTTCTTTCTTCAGGCATTGATTGTTATTTTAATTGGGATTATCAGCAACATAAATAATTTGAGTCAAGATTAAAGATAAAGCTTATAAAACATAAAACTTTAAAATGCTGTTTTCAGTTTATGAAATACAATTATATATTTTTTACATATTATTCCAACTGTGATTATCTCTGTGATCAAGTAACTATCTTTGAGTAAATGAATTTTGATATGTTTGTATGAACTAATAGGAATTTTGTGAAGAAATTAGCAACTCAAAGCAAACTTGAATAAAACTTATCAATGAAGTTATAGTTTCTTAATAAAAGCCAAGTTTCATAGTACCTATATGATATTGCAGCTACTAGTTAGAAACGAAGTAACAAAAAACAATTTAATTATTAAAAAAGCAACTTGTTTTGTTTCTAATAAAAACTAAATCCAGACCAATCAACTTTGTGGCTATCAAAAGGCATATTTTGCTTGTTCTATAAACAATATGGAAGTAAATTATATAAAATTCTAAAACACTGAAATGTAAAAGTAACCTCGAAGTGAGCGTTAATGGCTTAAATGCAGCGACAATAATAGTAGCAGCAGCCAAGGTTTACTTCCAGGCCATTAGCTTAATATGTTCTGACCATGGCATAACGTGAACCGCACAGGGCAGAGACAACACAGCATAAAAACCAGCTATAACAATAACAATATTAACAGACAGCAACAGCAGCAGCAGCAACAGCAACAAGAGCAACAAGAGCAACAACCATGACAACCAGGCGACAATGAAATGAAAATTGTAATAAAAAATATAAAATACAAAAAAAAAAAACCATGTAGAGCAATGCAAATGGAAGCAGTTGCAAGTTGCAAGAGTTTCAAAGTTGAAAGGGCAGCAACAGAAGTAATTTCAGAAGCAGCACCGAGAGATAACCACCACCACGCCCATGGTTATAAAGATAGAGAGTGGTATATAGACTACAGGCCATATAGGGTATTTGGGTATGGGGAATTGCCGGATGCGCTGTTAGCCGCACGAGTTGGCTGCATTAATGTGCAATGTGCAACAAGCTAGAACAACGCGCCACAAAATTGACAACAAACAAAAGGCAAAACACAAAACACAAAACACAAAAAATTAAAAACTAAACTGCATGCAACGCTTAAAATATGCAAACAGCAGCAACAACACCAACAATTACAACAATGACTACAACAACAAGCCATGTGGCTGGCAATGGCAGTTGATTATAAGCCCATTGATGATGGTCCTGGTCAGCACTAACCCTCAACCCCTCAACTTTCAGTTCTACTTTTGCTCCTCATGCGACCCACTCGCTGCATTAAACAAGTTAGAATGTGCTAGTTTTAGGTGATAGATTCGCATATACCCTGTATTTCTAAGACAACTTCGGAAACTAAATTATTATTTTTGTGTTTATAATTCTACAGTTTTTCGATTTTGACCTTCGATAAGAAACTTAGTGAAATATGAGTCAAGCAAACTCAAAGTACTTATTATTTCTTTTGATTCTTTTCTTTTCTTTTGATTAGTTGGTTGAATACCGATCAATCAACATATTGATCTAAGTCTCATATAGTTTTGATAGATTAGCATGTATCAAATTATTAAAAAATAAAAGTTTTTTTGCATTTTTCATAAAGAGAACAAAATAAACACACAAAACCTGAAGTAAATGATGTTTTATTGATTAGAATTTTTGAACATCAGTGGAAAATTCGGTTTAAAAAGTTGTGATTTTGAGGCAGTGGAATGAGTTGTGTTCGAGCTTATCTTTAAAAAGAAATAAGGATTGCTGTTTCATTCGAAAGCAGAATCCAATAATCGAAAACGATTCGGCATGAAACGTTATCGGATACGGAAAAGGCTCTAATATCATGAAAAGTCTATAAATTTAGATACACAAATACATTTTAAAATCGTTATATAATATTTTAGCTATATCCATTGTTATCACTAGTTGAATAAGAATATTACATTATTCTGACACCATTTTTTACAAAAATATGTTTGAGATCAGCTTTGTTCTGAATTCACTTTTTACACATACATTTTTAAAGCTGACTTAAAGGATCTTCTGAAAATTATACGTACAACAATACGAAGGTATTGTTATTAAGTTCAGCTTTGAAAACTATGCTGCACAATTTTTAGATGAATTGAAGTGAAAGTGAATTGAGAATAAGGTTGGTAACTCAATAATTTATAAGTTAAGAATACAATTCTTTAATATTTTTGGGCATTTCGATGATTTATAAAAGACAATGATAGTCCCAAAAACTTATCATCATAAAAGTAATGTCTTTTTTTGGCTAAAATATCGATTATGAACGACAGTTTTTAACATATTTACATAAAGTAAAGAATTTATATATGTTCTTTTTACCTTTTTTTCATTCCATTGCGTAAATACCAAAAATACCTTTTTACCCATATTTATTAAGCACAGGGCATAAAAATAAAAGCGAAAATATTGTAAATTGCAATACAGCGCAGACAAAATGGCAACAATGCGCTTTTAGAGACTGTGCGAGGGAAGGTTAGAGAAAGAAAAACTGAACCAAACTGTTGCAGGCAACACACGATATGGGGCATGGCAGTAGACCTCGCCCCGTGGCGTGTGCAACGAAGCGCACCACCCGAATGCTGCATGGAGTTGGTTTGATGTTGGCTTCTTGGTGGTTTATAGGTGTGCACAACACACAGAGCATAGCACCACCCGGCACATGGGCACAAAAAGCGCCATTTTTGGCATATTTCTACTGGCCCGAAAACCCGAAATGGTGAAAATTTAACATCCGCCGCGCTAGGCAACAATGCCGCTAAATAAACTTCATTCAGTTTTGTTTTTTTTTTCTTTTTTTGTGTGGGTTTATTTCTGCACTTTTAGCTTTAGCCAAATGACTTTCAGTTTTTGTTCGGCATTCAAAGTTGCACAAAACTCTTGAAAGCATTTAATGTTCAGGCTATGAATTATCCTTTTTTCTTCTTCTTCTGAATAGCACAAAACTGCGTTCGAGATATTCATGAAAAACAACAAGTATTCAAGAAGAATGCAAGTGCTCAATATCTAAGACAGAAATAATGAGCATAGCAATGTGAAAACTTGTTTAGATAAGGTAAATTATTAAGAAGTTCTGGTTGGTTTTGTGTGTACAGTGTGATGTTGAAAATCTATTGAGACAATTGATGTCTCGGTTTTTAACAAATTTCGTTTTTTTTTTAAATTTATAGTACTTAATTGCAGCGTTTAAAACTCTTAAGCAAATGATTGAAACTAAAATGTTTTAAAAACATTAAAGCAATTTTTGATGCAGTATCGATAATTAGTCAAATTTTAATATTTCTTAAAATAAATAAAGAAATTTTGTATGCCGTACAAACTAAGTATCGTTGAATAGTCAATACTCACTTTTTTTTATCAATTGTTTCAAAAAATTGTATATATGCTAGAAATCTTTACCAAATTTTGAAAAACTATCTATGGAATCGAATGCTTTGACTATTAATGCTGTCCATGTTTTCAAAAGTTATCAAGAAAATCAAATTTAATCTAATCTGCAACAAATTTTTAAAAACTATCAATAGAATCGAATGTTTTGACTATTTATGCTGTCCATAATTTTCAAATATTGGTATATATGTATAATAGAAATCACCACCAAGTTTTGAAAAGCTATCAAAAGAATCGAATTTTTCGAATATTTATACTATCGATAGTTTCAAGTATTTTTATATGTACTAGAAATGTTCAACAACTTTATGAAAAACTATGAATAGAATCGTATGTTTCGAATATTATTTTAAAATTTTTGTATATAAAATAGATATCGGCACCAATTTTGAAAAGCTATCAATAGAATCGAATTTTTCGAATATTTATACTATCGATAGTTTCAAATAATTATATATATATGCTAGAAAACTTCAACAAATTTTGAAAAACTATCAATAGAATGGAATGTTCTGACTATTTATGCTGTCCATTATTTTCAAATATTGGTATATATGTATAATAGATATCACCACCAAGTTTTGAAAAACTATCAATAGAATCGAATTTTCGAATATTTAAACTATCGATAATTTCAAATATTTTTTTATATATGCTAGAAATCTTCACCAAATTTTGAAAAACATTCAATAAAATCGAGTTTTTTGACTATCCACATTATTGATGGTATTGTATATACTCAGTATCGATGGATTGACTGATACAACAACACTTTAACACATTATTTTTAGAGAATTTATAAATTTATAAATGTTTTAATATGCAGCACTTTGCTATAAAGAACCCTCGTAGTGTTTTTTAAGGGCATTCAATGATCGTATTGCAGCTAGCAAAAAAAAAAAGAAGAAACTTACCTTGTTTAGGCACTTGAGTGTCTGCTTATAAAGGCTGACATCTGCTGTTGTTTGTTGGTTTACCGCAGGCGCGCCATGTGCCAGGACGATATGCACAAGGATATGCCAGCATGCTCAAATACAAAAACCACTCTTTTTTTGTTTTTGCTGCGCTAAAAAGAAGACAACAAAAAGAAATGCAGTAAAAATTAGTTGCGAGCAAGCACAAAAGTCTAATATGTATTAATAATTTGAATTGTTTGGCATAACAACAATTAATATCAATTAGTAATAGTTCTGTGCTGTGTGCTAATCAAGCAGGATTCTAGTTGCTATGGTTAGCAGACTCCAGTCAAGAGTAAAATTTGCTCTTAAATGTGCACTCACACGCACTCTTTCTCTCTCTCACTCGCTCAATCATGCTCTCTGGCTCACTCGTATGCTTTTAACAGTTGGCTTGCTTCATGGCTGAGTGCTTGGCAACCTGTTTTAAGGGCCAACTGCTGCTTGTTGCATGCTCTTCCAACCACAACTTCACTCACTCTCTCTCTCAAACTTTGGCGCTCGCTCTCTTTCGGCGTCGGCAGCGACAGCGACAGCGACTGCAGCAGCGTCGGGCTTGCATATAAAAGGACGAAACTTGTGCGCGCCGATTTAGTCCTACGACAAACGCCGCGTCGACTGCTTCGTTTGCTTTCAACTGCAGCAAAGTAAAAGTCTGACAATTCTTATATACAAAATACAAAAGAGCTCTGCTAAGTGCGTGTCCTGAAAGAGAGACAGTGTTCCAACTGTGTGTATTTGTGTTTGTGTGTATGTGTGTTGGTTAAAGTCGCTTAAAAGCGCAGCCCGTCGAGTGGCAAATAACAAACAGCAGAAGCAGGCAGCAAGTGTTGAACAAAGTGTGGCAAGCAGCTCCTTGTTTAATTGTATAATATAACAACAATTACGCGCCGCTTTTTATAAGGTGTTTAGTCATGAATTGTGGCCAACATTTGCATAAATATACCATACTTAAATAAAACCAAGAATTGGCCACAACAGTTGCAACTTAAAGTTAGAATACTCCAAAAAAAAACTTGAACTTTTTGTTGGTTTCATATTTGATTATGACGCGTTCACAGTTTTTGCGTTTTATTTTGTTAATCGTTGCGGTGGCAAGCGCGCGTGGCGCCACCGGCGTTATTACAGATGTGAACAACATGTTGCGCGATGTCCAAGCCAACAGCTTAGCCACAGCTTCTATTTCTGCTCCAATTGCAACTACGGCGCCCTCCAGCGTTGAGCTGCTGCGTTTTGTCAACGACGAGGAGCAGGAGGAACAGGCAGAGGATCAGGACATGGACATGGACACTGACAATGATTTGGGCTTACTGTCCAATGGCGCTCAAGTGACTGCCAAGTCAAGTCATACTGATAATCTAAAGCTGGCCGATCAGGTTCGTCTGCTAAGCAAGCAATTGAATGCTTTGATGACGCGTCGCCGCGAGGATTACGAATTGCTGGAGCATAATTTACGCAAATCCTTGAGGCTTACCACGGATGCGGCAAGCGTTGATGCGGATATGCGCAGCGAATTGGATCAATTGAGGTATGTTCAGAGATTTGTTAGAGCTAAATTTGTTCGCAAATTAATAGCTTAATTAGTTGCAATGCTTTTTTTTGTGTTTTGTGTGTGGACTGACCCACAAAAGCAATTGGTTTATAGTGGCTGCAACTTGCACATCAACTGCAACAACTTTTGTTGCTGCAACTTTTGTTGCAAACTTGCAGCTCAAGTTGTTCAACAAAAGTTTTTGGCTCGTAATGCTGTCACAAGCAGACAGTTCAGCTGACGTTAAATTAGTGGGCGTCTCTTAACTAATTCTTAGACTATAGCACACATGTGCCACACGTTGAAAGTCAGAGTTGTACATTAAAGTTTAATTAAAGACATGAATATTAGAGTTAAATTTCGTGGGAGTAAACTTATTGACGGTATAGTTTAATGCTAAGTTGAAGTATTATAGTTAATTGATGGTATAGTTCGTTGCTTGGTTTCATTAGATCCTGCTTTCATTCAATAAGTTTGTTCGTTCGTTTCTTAAGTTCTTTGGCTTGTTTAGTTCTACAGTTGTTTAAGTTCGTTCAATTTCTTAAGTTCTTTCGTTTTTAAGTTCTTTGGCTTGTTTAGTTCTAAAGTTGCTTAAGTTTCTTCATTATGTTTCTTTTGTCTTTAGTTTGAGTCTCTTTTTCATCCTTTTTGTTTGATTTTAAACAGATTCTTGTTCGTATTCAATAGTTTGAACTCTTAATGATAAAAACCAGCGTTTAAAAATGCCGAAAAGCTTGTCAAGATTGATATTTATTGTTGAATATTAAAAATAACATTCATTTGAACAAAAATTTATGGGATAAAAAAAATATCATTGATAATATATAGATATAACAGAATTTTTCTTCACAAATTAATTAAGTTCTTAAAAAATCTATGCGCATTCTCTTAACATTTTATAATTTATGCACATTTTCGTTATTTTACATTCGATTGAAATAGGAAAAAAATTATTTTTTCGAAAAACTATGTTAAAATTTCTAAGTTAAAAAAATATTACGCGTAAGCCATAATATATATCCAAAAACTTTCTAGGTGTCATATTAGGCATGTCAAATTTCCAATTTATGAAATACTTGATTTATTTGTTTGGATGGCTTTCACTGAAGATATGTACATATATACATAAACATAAAAGTACTTCGCAAAATAACAAAAACCGCGATTATTTCATAAGCAAATATCACGGCAAATATTATTTTACTTGTGTATATACCGTCTGTCAAAAACCACTATCAAAACTCGGGCCCAAAACACTATCGGCCTGTGTAATCGAAGTCGAAAGAACAAAGGGAACTATAAACCAGCTCAAACAAACAAAATAGATAAGCAAACTAGCCAAACAAGCACAAATTTCACTGCTTCAGCTTAGCAAAACGTTCAATACAACTAGTTCTTAACGCTACTTCAAACAACTTCTTCAAACAACTTCAAATGAAAATCGTGTAAGCCAATTAGGCAGCGCCTGAAAGTAGGCAACACTTTTGCGTCTCGCTGAATTTTGATGGTCTTTTTGGTTGTATTTGTTGTATTTGCTACTTTTGTAGTATTTCCGGCTTTTGTATGTCTTAGACAAAGAATAAAAGTTAATTTAAACAAATAAGAATCTGTCCAAATCCGCTGCGCCTTAAGCCAAATGAAAGCCTTAAGCCTAAAGCAGCGACTGAGCAATGATAAGAAATGCGCAGGCCGGAAACACGTAGGATGATTTTTTTTGTTGTGTTTTTTTGGCCAAGCCTGAAGTTTTGTGATTTGTTTGTTGTCTTTTTCAGACAGGCTGACTAATAATGATTGTCTCATCGAGAGACAGACACAAACACACACACGCACATGCGAGCTGTTGTTTATCTGACCAAAGGACAACAAAAATGGCGCACTCTTAATTTACTGTACAAATAGCTTTGGTTAGTTTCGCTTGATTTTACTTTTTGTTGTTGTTGCTTTTTGTCATTGTGTTCTGCTTGCTCATGTCGTGAACGTCGTAAACTTTGTCACTGACACCGTAAATAATTCAACACACGCACACACACACACAAATCTACACAGACAGTAACACGGGGCAGTCAAACGTCATGTCAACTGTGGTTTATGTGTGCTCCGTTCTTCTTAACTCCACCCCAGCCAAGTAGTTATCTGATTGCGGCACGAGCCAGTGTCAGTTTGCCCAGAGCATATTTTATGTTACATACACATATATATAGTATATATATATATGAGCAGGAAGCGATCTGATGGGAATACATATGTGATCCATTTAACTGGCAGTCATTTGTCGCTACTGATTTGAAGTCAATTTTGATGGCACATTCAACTCATTTTCATTGCATTTCAGGCCCATTCAGTTGGCCTCCATTTCATAATTAAAATGTGTGCGTGAAGCTTTCAAAATGCCATCACATAAAATTTGATGTCAGTCGCTTGGCGTATTTTCGATATTTTCGATATTTTGCGTATTTTCAATTTGCTTCACGTCAATGACAGCATTTCCAATTTTTACTTGAATGACGTGTGCTGTTTTTAATTTTTGTATTTTTTTCCAACTCTCTTCTACGTTTCTTTACAAGTCAAAAAAAAAAATAAAACACTGATGCAGCCATGCGAAAAATTGTGCAAATTTGTTAGTTACCTTTTATATATATGTATATGTGTGTGTGTGTGTGTGTGTGTGCGTGTGTGCATGCGCATGTGTATTGAATTCAATAGTGTACTTTGTGCTGCGCTTTTTTACTATTTGTTTATTATCAAATGTTTAGATTAATTGAACCCTGACATGTGAACGGCTATTCAAATGCGAATGAATGAGTTCTTTTGTTACTTCAAAATTGGCAAAAACTCTAGTCAAGTGTGTAAAATGTGAAATTGAAATTGAAATTCCGAAATACATTTTATACGGAATTCAATTTAATAATTTATTATGCTAAAATTGATCAAATATATGAAAATAAGCTCGATTTATTATATATTAAACCCGCAGGCTTTGAAGCTCTTACATTAGCTGTTTTATGCATAACAGATTGTTGGCGTATTTTGTAAATATATTTGGGGGAATAATAAAAATTATAAATTTTTTATGGATTATTTAATAAATATAGTATCTAAAGCTTAAACTCATCTAGCTTTGAGCATAGAAGTAAACCACAGCCTTAAATATTATACATGGATCTAGCTAAATGATTTCCACAAACTCAACTAGCTTGGTTTGAAATAAATTCTAAAAATTATAGAAAATACAAAGCAGTTTTGTACAAGAAAGCTTTGGGAATGTTGTACTTTTGAAAACTTCTCAAATCATCAAAAATTACAACACACAGCTGCACACACAGACACACACATAAGTCAACCACACGAAAATTGAAATATTACGTATACGCAACATTGCTAACCAAAAAATGGTGTAGAAAAGAAAAGTTTTTTATGAAAATTTCGTGTAGCTTTGCTCTTTTGACAGTAAAAAATAAAACAGCAGCTGCACAGTGGCAGCAGCAGCAACAGCAGCAGCAACAAGCACCGCAAGTGCCACAGTAGTCGTTGTTGGCCAAAAAAAAAGTCAAAAAAAAAAGTTTTCTACGTTGAAACCAGTGATGGGAAAAGGACTTGAAAGACTCTCTCTACCCACTAGGAGTGGTGTAGCTGCCTTCAGCTCTTCCAACTGACTACTTTAATTGTCTGAAATGCCACAAAAATGCGCTCAAGTTTTGAGGCTGGCGCCTGCCAACTGCCACAAGTGCTACAACAATTTCATTTTCCCTGTTTTCTAGAAAAGCTAAACAAAAATTTATTTTGCTACACTTAAACAATATTTTCTCATGCCTTCACACTTGTTGTTTTATGCGTTTTTTTTTTTTTGCAATTGTTTCGTGTTTTATTTTTGGTTTTTGTTTGCGGTGAAAAAGTTTATTTTTCGGCATTATTTTTCATTGCAGTTGACTTTGCAGCGTACGCTTTGATTTGTATGTGTGGGTGTACGCCTGTGTGTGTGTATATGTGAGAGTGTAAAATTGTTTTGGCAAAGTTGCGACAGCTTTGCCTATGAGTAAATTTATTGTGGCCACTGTCAAAAAAGTACAAATAAAAAAAACTTTAAACAACGCCATTAAACGTGGCGTTATTGAAAAACTGTGTGAAAATTACGTTGCTTTATTCATGTAAAACCGCATGGCCCCGAAATCCTATTAAGTCGCGCTACTTTTGGCCACACAGGCAATTAAGCCATCCGCTAGCCTGAAAATGTCAATTTAAATTAGATTCTGCGAACGTAGCACAAACACAGCGCACGCTGCATGCTGCAATGCTGCCCCATTTCAAAGTCAATTAAAATGTTACGCATACGCCGTGTGCGCTGCATATTTATGCCAGCTAGCGCAAGGAATGCAGCTTTTGCGCTGGCTAGCTGGCTAATTAAACAAGCCAATAACAAAAATACGTGGCACGAGTAGAAAATTCTAAAAAAAAAAATTTTAATTTCTCTTGAATTGCAGACGCGAGGTGCAAACGCTGCATGCCACACACAGCGGCAACAAGGAGCGCCTCACCGTCGAATGGTTGCAACAGTCCATTTCGGAAATACGCAAACAGCTCGTCGAACTGCAACGCACCGCCGCCAATATGGCCAAGGATGTGCGGCACGATGGCAGCGCCTACGAGGATTTGGCCACCATACGCAATGACTATCAACAACTTAAGCTGGAACTGGCCGCACAACGTGAGCGACAGCAACAAACAGAGGTCCTTGTGCAGGAACTGCGTGAGGAGCTACTACAGCAGGAGCAGGACTACAAGCATGAACTAAACAGGCAACAGAATCGCAAAAGGCAACCAAATGCAATTAAGAAACTTCAGACAGCGGAGCAATTGGCCAGCATCGAGGAGTACAGCAGCAGTGAAGAGGCCAGCCCTGAGGTGAGTGCTAAAGCAAGATTCTTTTGGGTTTTGATTGAAATTATGAAATACAGTGCTCGCTCGAAAATAAGAAACTTTGAAAATTAGGATTTTCTAGCAACAAGAACTAGCGATTTGAAAGCATTTTTACAAAATTTTAATTTTAACATTTTTCTTCATATCTTTAAACAAAACAAAACCTTTTCTGTTTATAGTTTGAGTTTCAAACAGAAAAGAAACAAGCATACACCTTTTTAGCAGATTCAAGCTTTAATTTTTAAAAATGTTAACAATTTAAATCAAATTAAAAAAAACCAACAAAAATGATATCATTTTCAAAAATGTTATTTTTAAATAACATTAATTGATATTTATTTTGATCCGACAATGAAATTGGCATTGAAGCAGTTGATTTGAGATATCTTTTATCAAACCATTATTTTTTCCAAAAAGTTAAACAAGAACTGTTCTGTAACCGAAGCGTTCTTATATGCGAGCGACTACTGTATTGAAATTTTATGAAAAACAAAACCCAAGAGCAAGCAAAGAATCAATGATAATGATGAAAAACATGAGTTCTTTCATAAAAACTGATTTTCTAAGAAAATGTTTAATAAGCGAAGGTAAACATAAATTCAAACTATCGATAATTATCGATTTTGGCAATGTCAGGGAGCATAGCAATAAGACGATGAGGCAAAAAAAAGGAACAGTAAAAAATAACATTGAAAAAAAAAAACCAAAAAACTAAGAAAGAGGAAACATTTTAGAAACATTATTTCTATCGAATTGATTAAGTAAGAAACTTTAAAATAACAAAAAAAATATCGAAGAAATGGGAAACATTTTACAAAAATGATGTTTATCAGATTGTTTATGTTATAAGGAAGTCAGGCGGTAAGAGGGACTATAAAGAAAGTTTTAAATAACACAAAAACTATGTAAGAAATAGCAAATATAAAAAAAAAAATGATTCTTATCAAATAGTTTATGTTAAAGAAGAAAGTTTAAGAAAGTTTAAAATAAAACAGAAACGGACGCAATTCTACTAGGAAAGTGTCCGCAGGACGAGTGTTAAAGGTACCGGAATTATCCTAGCAAACTGTTTAATAAGTAACCACAATTGTCGAGTGCTTTAAGGCGAGCAACTTTATGCTAATGATCCGATAAGCACGCAGCACACAAACACACTCACACACACACACTTACACACACTTGTACGCTCAGGTGTAGTGCTTCAGTTTTTATGGCTTTGAAATGTATTTTTGTTGCTGTTGTTGTTGCCGTTGCTGTTGTTGTTGCTGCTGTTTAAGTGCGCTCATAAACCGACCGCTCAGGTTGAGGTTGTTTGTTGTGGGCCACCCTATTTGCCATTATCTGCCCATTTTATGCCTTCTTTTATACCAACGCGGTCTGCCTGTCATTGTTTTTGGGTTCGTTTTTAAGGGGTGGAGTTTGGGTCGCCAGCTAAAGCACGATGTGCTAACGAGCCGAGTGCCCTACGCAAGCTCAGACGAGAGTGAGAGAGATGCGCGTGTGTGTGTGTCTTTTCATTTTAATGGCGCCTCATATATGATGCTTAAATTACTCATACGCACCGCAGGACGTCAACATATTTAATATTTAATGCTAACGCCTCGCTCCGGGCAGCCACTTAGCCCCCAAGTCTACAGCTTCTGTCTGGCCTAACTGAATCATTAACATTTTAAGGTTCAGGCCAAACAGAGCGTTGACTGTGCAACAACTTTTCATTATAATTAAAGTCAATAACAGCAAAGCAACCAAGAAGTGAAAGTTACAAATCAAATGCTTAAAGGTTCTGCTGCCAGCAGAGATACCCTGTACTAATGTAAATAGCTTGAAATGTTGCTTAAACATCAGAAGCAACTTGAAAGTTAGATCATAAATGAAATTGAAAACTTATTCACATTTTCTGCTATTGCATTTTCGAAAGAGCACAATTTCCTACAATTAAGATCTTCTTTCCCAAGTTTGACAAACTTAAAGCTACCTTAACTCCTTTACTCCAACTGCTTGTTATGTTTTCAAGCTTGCAATCATTTGAGCACGAAACCATGTTAAATTTGTCCAACAACTTGTTTAGTTTTCAATACACCGAAATGCAGACAGTTCTACAAAACCAAGCATATCAAATTTGCAAACCCAAACCTTCTTCCTTGCAAACAAACTACACAGACAACAGGTTCAGCCACAAAATGTGTTGCGGGCGTTGCAAACAAAAAAAAAGTATAGCGAAATACATACTATGTATAAAAAGGGGCGAAAAAACTGGAACGTAGATGCTTCATTAAAAGGATTATGCGACGCCCATATGCCTCAACTGCCCCATATGCATGCGGTTGTTGCCACAGAAAATATGTCAGTGGGATACCAAAAAACAGGTTTAAAGCCACCTGTTTTTAGGTTTCCCCCTGCGCTTGTTAAGCTTTTTTTTGTTGCTTGTTTTTTGTTGTTGTTGTTGCTTTTGCTGTTTCTGTTGTTGAAGAGCTGTTGCTCTCTTTACTTTGAAGTTTTTAACTGAGATGGTTAGCTGAAATTTGCTTGCTTGGGGCCACAGCATAGCTCTTACCTCAACTCTCTCTCTCTCTCCAGTTCATGCATACGTTGTGCTGGCTGATTGAAAAGTGAACTCTCGTTGAGCACACAAAGCAATTACATCGACAAGCAGCTACTAAAAATTTTGACCACAAATTGCTTTAAAAAAAAGGGCAAACAAAACCAATAAAACCGATGAAAACGATAAAGCGTGCAGTCAGGCGATTTAAGCGGCTTTCACAACAGAGACGCATTTTCAAATCAGTTGGAGTGCAGAGCGATCACACACACACACACGCACACAAACACACATACACAGAGAGAATTTTATGTAATGTTTAAGGGCACGCCTCGTATATATATAGAATGAAATTGCTGAAAATTGCAAACAAAAAGCAGGAAATCACCTTTTAATCGCCCAAAGCATTCAGTTAGCGTTCGTGCAGAGAGGGGCAGAAAGAGAGCAGCAGCAGAAATTGGCATCCAGCGCCAGCTGGCGCTGTCAGAGGCCAATGACGGCTGCTGTCTTTTGTCTTGGGCAACATTTGGCAGCACCGTAGTTCTGCCCCTAACTTACTTCTGTCCAACAACAACAGCAGCAGATGCTTTTGAGTGCCTTGATAATCAGTTTTGTGCATGTATTTGTTTTATTTTTTTTTTTTATATATTCTGTGTCTGTGTGTGCGTTTATGATGCGCGCGATGCTTCAGCACAATTTGATCCTTTTCATTATTTTGGAAGGTTTCGTTTTTATACACATTTCCCATCAAGTTTTGCGCAACAAAAAACCTGTTGTTAAGCCAAAATACAATCAAAATAAAAACGCCAAAAAAGCAACAATTTAGAAAAATGATTATTATTATGAAAGCGCAGCAAAGCAGAAATTAGGTTAAATTAGAACAAAGCGCATGGCAGCAGAGGAATAACAATGAAATTGCACAGGTGGCTCGAAAACAAACAAAAAACAAATACATATCTACAAAAGACATTGTTGTTGGCTTTTTCGCTGTGTGTTTTAATTAAATCAACTTTTCTTTTAATTCTATAAAATTTTAAAAAAGCAAAAAAATGGCACAAAAACCTCAAGGGAATGGCTGTGCAAAAAATATATATATATATAAATGCAAAGAAAAAGCATGCAAATTCAATTTGAGTTGTAAAAAGCGCGCTTGATAAAATAAAAAAATATTTAAAATTATTATTATAAAAAAGCTTTTTTGTTACAAACCACACAAAAGTTGTCAGTCAAGTGTGCAAAATGCTTTTTAAAGGGATTTCGAATTGGTGCAGGGCTTAAAACTTGTGAAAAAAAAACGAATTTTTGCAACTGTTTTTTTGGTGAGATTTAAAACTTGCTAAGTTTTTGAGCGCTTATAAAAATAACTTAAATAAACGCTTGAAAACTGACTCAAAGTTATTAAAACTTTTTGTAAAAACCCTTACAAAAAAAAGTCAAGTTAAGCAACTTCTTTAAAAAAAAAAGACAAAAATGGCCAATTATTTAACCAACTAGTAGCTGTTTGATATTCTAAAAGCCTTTTAGGCATTATTTTGTTGTCAGGCACTTAGTTATTTGGTCTGCACTAATTGAACTCAAATTGATGGCAGGACCTTTCAACTCTTGTTGCTTCAGCAATACGCAGCTGCTTGTGACAAGTGTCTGACCCAAAATCAGACAGTCAATCCCAAAAATTGATGTTCTAATTGCCAAGTGTGCAGATTTATAACAAAAGCCAATGAACAAATGTCCAAGTACATAACAAATCTCATGATGGAAGCTGTCACTAGCAAACAGTTGAAGTTAAATGTTTATCATTGGTTATTGATGCAACTGCCAAAAGCAGTCTCTAAACTAAAGCAGACAAGGCTTTAGCAAACTGAAATGTATATGTTAGGTACATATATGAGAAAGCTGGCTCTTAAATTAGCCAGGCAAACAAATGCGGGCCAAAAGCAGCAGCCATATCTACAGGAAAGACTCCTGTTTCAGGCGCAACACACAATTTTGTGCTTTGTTTTGTTTTGGTTTTATTTTTGCTGATTTTTTGCTGCTTTTTTTTTTTTGTTGTGTGCTTGAGTGGGCCCAGCATTTTACCTTATTTATGTTGATATTTGTGCTGCCTTTTGTTTTATGCCCACATGCCACACCTACATGCTGCCCCCGCTGCGGCTGGCAATTTGTTTGATTGTTGAAGTGCTTGTATCTTTTTGTGGCTTTTTTTGAAGCATACAGATAGATATTACTATATATATATATATATATGCTACTTGTAGTTGATATTTATTTTATGAGTCAAATTATCTTTATTGAAACTTGGCATACACTTGAGATTCATGTTGTTGTAGCATACAGTACACCATGTCATGTTTTCTATTTCTTTTTCTTTTCGGAACTTGCGCTGAAATTTGATGCTTGCCTCGCAAGGTTCCCAAGCGGCGCAGTTTTGTAAACATGTTTGCTCTTTTTTATTTCTCTTTTACTTTTTGAACAGCAGCAGCTCCAAGAAATATGCATATATAGATATATATATATATATTTAGATTTGGTATGTATGGGTTCTTTTTGTAGCTTGCCTGAACTCTTGTTTCAAGTTTTTTTTTCGCTTTGAGTTGCTTGGCAAAGAAAAAAGGGTATTTTCAATTGCAATTTTCGCAGAGTGATTATTTTTGGCTTGGGGGAAAGGTAGACTTTAAAAAAGAATAGAAATGCTTGTGTTTTAATCAAAATTGCAATATTTGCGCATATTTAGTTTTTGAAATTATGCACACGTTTTGGCACATATTTGGCTAGAAAGGCAGGAAGTAGCAGGCGGAAAAGCAGTGCTGCTAAATGGGCATTAAGTTAATGGCATTTTGTGGCAGTTCATGCCAACACTTATACACACACACACACACAAATGCACACACACACTCACACACATACATATGCTTGCAGCATAGCTATATATGTATGTGTGTAACTTTTTGAGCGTCACACAAAAGTCCTATTAAATTTTTACGACAATTCCGCATGGAGCAGCAACTTTTTTCTATTTGCACTGCACACACACACACACACAGAGAGAGAAACACACACACACACATACACAGCTAGTCTCTGGTTGCCGACTGCATAGCTGATGCTAATAGCAAATCCTTGTTAGCCTTCACTTGAGCACAACAACATGTAAAATTTCACTTTAATCCTTGCCACGACCCAAAGCGCTTTATTTTATTGTATGTGTGTTCCTTTGGCTGCTTGCAAATTAATTAGACCCAGCGGCTGCTCCTTTTGCCTGATTAGCGTTTCTTAATTATGATAAAATACATACACACACACACATACAAATATAAATTATTAATGCTGCAATTTCGATTTCAATTAACGCCGCTGTCACTTGCCACAAAACGTCTTTAAAATCGCGCCGCACACAAATGTTAATTGCCAAAACGGAATTTCAGGCAATGTGCCCCAAAGAACAACAGCAACAACAACAATAATATTAATAACAACAACAAATACATAAATCACATTTAATTATATTGTTGTCGTCGCCTGCTGCAAGCCGTATATCAACTTTTCTTTTATTTTTGATATTGCCGCGTGTCACTTACATACCAAAAATGATATATATAATATATATATATATATATATATTTTAGATATATATGTATATATTTTACTCACTGTCGAACGTGGCGTATTAGCAATGTTCGTGACCTTTCGCATAAAACAGCAACGCGGCAGCTTCTACTGCTTCCCTTTTCTGTTATACGGCAGGTCCTTTGCGTTCCTTTCCATCTACCCACGAAACGTGCGTTGCGGCAAAGCAAACACAAACAGCAGCAGAAGCAGAAGGAACAGGAAATTCTGTTAAGTTGCGTTTCGATTGGCAGCACAAGTTTTGCATAAAATAGTCGTGCTTTTCATATTTTCGTTCGGAGCATGAATAATTGAATTTAAAACCATAAAACGTACAGAAATATTGACTATTGCCCTATAAGGTTGTGTTTTTTGTTACGGTTTTTATGAGCTGGGCTTTTATTAACAAAGCTTCGAAACTGTTATTGAATAGGGTCAACAACTCAAAAACTTACATATCAAATTTTTACATCAAATATGACAATGAAACAGTTTTGAAAAGCGTAAACAACTCAAAACTCAAATTTTAACATGTATACAAAAATCTCTCATTTTAAATTAATGTTAAACAGTTTTTAAAAAGAGTCCAGTTTGAAAACCGAAAAGCTTTTCTTACTTGAATACCCTTCAAAATACAATATCACTTTTAATCAAATTTGAATTTTGTTTTCAGTATCCAATAACTTCAGTTCCTCTGCTTTTATTTAAACAAAGCAAAAGTTTGACAGTAACTAATTTTCTTTTGTTTCTATAGCAAAAGTATCTATTCATTTGAGTAGCTCCTAATTAAATAGCTACATCAAATAAAATTTGTTTTTGTCTTATTTCTTCTTTTTTTTTGCAGCTCTACTCTTTGCATTCATTAGCATCACATTTCAGTTTGCTTTAGTATTTTTCCGAGATTCTTTATTAGTCAATTATGAGGGGACATTTCAATGAGTGATGCCCGGTAACAAGACAAAAGCATAGATCCTACATACAATATCTACGTTTTCTAATGAAAGCAAAGTAAATATGCAATTGCGAATGTATATGTGTATGTGTGTATCTATGTTAATACTTTATGTGTGTTTACTGCAAGCGTATTCATTACATTTCTATTCACAAATCACAAATGTGACCCAAATGCCATTACCTTGGTTAACGCTTGTCACGCTGTTAAATTATACTATATCATTCATACTCAACTGTACATATGTCTATAGTATATATATATGTATATGTATATAAGAAAAACGCATAAATAAACTTTAACAGCGCTTACATAGACAACTGCCAAGTTGCCTTGCGGGTGTGTGGCACACACACACACACACACCTATACTGACATCCTTTGTGGGTGTGTCTACACTCACTGAACGCCGGGGATTTAAATGCGTCACTGTCGCTGACATTATTGTTGCACTCTACTATGGAAAAAATAAACAACTTGAAAGGATACAATAATCAGTTTTCAATCATATTTTAAATAAACTATTTTTTAATAAATATGCATTCAAAACTTAAGTTTCGAAAAAGAAGAAACACGAATAACAGTTTTATTGAAAATAAGAGTTTACCAATCCATGACAGAGATTATTTTTACTTTGGCAATAATATATAGAATTTTTATGCCCGTTCCGGTATCCATTTGCGTCAACATATTACGGAACTGAAACTTCATAAAAAGTTGAAAATTTTCTTATTGTTCAACTAGCGAATTCAATCATATATCAATGGTAACTTGCCTTTCAACACTTCACAAATATTAGCAATGGTGAAAATGTGGATATATGAAAATCCGTTTCGGAATATCTTTACAAATGTAGAAATCGGAACAGGCTTGATTATATCAAGTATGAAGCACTTCGGGACATTTCCCTTTTTCCAGTACTTTTTATGCCAAATCGAATAAAAGAACAACAGTTCTTTTGAATTCAAATAGCAAATCAGTTTAAAAGCTTCAATACATAATTATTAAATTGAATATTTAATCATGTTTTTGGAATTTAGAACAGTTAACATTTATAAATAGTTCGATCACTTTCGAAACTAGGCCTAAATAGCTTTTATATGGTTATTTTTATTTTAAAAAGGCAACTAAAATTTAAAACGTTGCTAAAAAAACAAATTCACAATGAAAACCAAGTTATAATTTATGTCAGCAAAAATGCCAAACTTGCCTATAGTACACATGCAATCATCCCTGCATGTGCTGTTTGTGGAGCGTGTGTGTGTGTGTGTGTTTGAGTCAAAGTTATTTGGCGCTGCTGCGGTGCGTTATGAAATGCATTTATAATAAATGGATTTAGGATTTCAATTCCCAGCACATAATCCAGCGCACATGCATATTACGACTACGCTAAGACAACAAAAACATGACGACAGCACAAAAAGCTATCTTAAGTAAAGCTTTACTTTACTGTTACTCCAAAAACTTAAACACTAAAGCTCATTCCCAAACGCCATATCTTTTTACTTGCAGTCGCTGTCGCAGTCGCAGTCAGAGTCGCTGTCGGCGTCGCTTTCAAGCAGCGAACTAGCAGACCACAGACGCCGCCATTGCCGTTTCCAACAACAGCAGATCCACAGCTTGCAGCTGGGACAGCGCAGCCTGCGTCGCCAGTTGAACGAACTGAAGTATCATCATATTGATGAGCGTGTGCGAAGCATCGAACTGGAGCAGCATCGCATTGCCAATGCCAATTTCAATTTGAGCCGTCAGATTGCGACGCTGGACAAGCTGCACACTTCAATGCTGGAGCTGCTAGAGGATGTTGAGGGCTTGCAAAGTAAAATGGACAAGAACATACCGGAATTGCGTCATGAGATCTCCAAGCTAGAGTTTGCCAATGCCCAAATAAGCTCCGAGCAGAATTTGATCCGTGAGGAGGGTAAAAATTCAGCGCGTTCCCTGCAGGCGATGGCTGTCAGTGTTAGCGCCTTGCAGGACGAGCGGGAGGGTGTCAAGAAGCTGGTTAGCAACGTGGAGCAGCTGCAAACAAATGTGGATCGCGTTCAATCTTTGGTTAACAGCGAGCTGCACAAAAAGGTAAACAAAATACACTTTTTAAAACAAACATAACACTAATTTAAGCCGCGTTTGTTATCCAAATTGTTATCGCTAATTGTGCGATAGTTTTTTGATCATGTTGTGTTATCGATACCGCTAATCAGCACCGATAATCCCAGTTGAGCTGTTCATTGGATAAACGCTGGCTATATTTGAAATCACTTGATTGTTGTTGTAAAAAATAAAGCGAAATATTTAATTTCGTTTGAATTTTTGATCTTTAAAAATAATACGCAATTATTTACAGTCTGCATTAAGCTAATTAGCGACAATGTTAAATAACAGCGGCTATCTGGCCAACCGGCTCTGTTATGACTAATGTTAACGATTGGCTATCAGCCGCCTTTGAGTTGTATTTGTTTTAGTCATCTACTGTAACAAATAGTACGTTATTAATCATTAATTTAACACTTTGTAACAAATAACAATAAATTTCGTCTAATACGCAAAGCTGACAAATGCAGTTGCACCTGCGAATAATGCTGTTCGCTGTAAATTAACAGTTCGCAAACATATTAACATTTTGTTGACAAAAATCTTTAGCATTCTTCTGTTAAGAGCCCGCCATTTTTGAATTTTGTTCAATTAATTTCATTTTAAACAAATTGAAATGTTGCTCTTCTCAAGTAGCGTCTAGTTGACAGGTTTTCACATCAGTTTGATGCGAATATACATATAACACGATTGTTTTATCTCGATAGTTCATTAGCATAATATGTAACAGACTTCTGCAGCAATTCGAATATGTCTTAAGGACGTTCTTGCTTTAACATTAAATGGGATACTCAACTACTGTGGCACTTTACTAACGCCTTAAATTTCTTGTCTATTTCCTTTTCACTCACAGCTGTCGCATCTGAACAAGCCGCACAAGCGTCCACATCATCAGAAGCAGCCCCAATCCGAAGTAACTGATCTGCGTACGGACAACGAGATGGCCGAAACGCTAGTGGCTGAATTGGAAAACGTGGAATTGCAGTATGAAGCAATTGTAAATAAACTGCCACAGGACTGCAGCGAGCTAACAAGTCAAGAGGATGGACTGCATTTAATAGCGCCCGCTGGCCAACATCATCCACTGATGACGCACTGCAACGCAGATGGCTGGACGACAGTGCAGCGTCGTTTTGATGGCAGCGCAGACTTTAATCGTTCATGGGCGGACTATGCACAAGGTTTTGGTACGCCAGGAGGAGAGTACTGGATTGGCAATGAGCAGCTGCATCATTTGACGCTGAACAACTGCACACAGCTGCGTGTGCATATGCAGGATATCTATGATAACAATTGGGTGGCAGAATATAAGCATTTCTACATATCATCGAAGTCAGATGGTTATAGGCTGCATATTGGCGAGTACAGTGGCAATGCCTCGGATGCGCTCAACTATCAGCAGGGCATGCAATTTTCGGCGATTGATGATGATCGCGATATATCACAGACGCATTGTGCTGCTAACTATGAGGGTGGCTGGTGGTTCTCTCATTGCCAGCATGCCAATCTAAATGGTCGCTATAATCTTGGCCTAACTTGGTTTGATGCGAGTCGCAATGAATGGATTGCGGTCAGGTCAAGCCAAATGATGGTCAAGCGTCGCAGCAGCGACGAGTGTGCGCCAGCGACGAGCGATGGCAATGAGGCGCCTACGACACAGCCAGCAATACCAACAACAACAGCAACGACAATAACAATTGTCGAGCCGAGCACACGGCCAACCACTGTGGTGCAGTTCGTTGCCGCTGCGCAGGCGTAAGCAAACAAAAAATAGCTACAGTGAACCACCATAGCCATGCCTACTATAGTTTGGAGTGCGTGCGTGTGAAACGCGCAAAAAATACATATGTGTATAGAAATAATACTTAAAAGAGAAACTCGAAATTCACACACAGTTGAAAGTGTTCGAGAGAAAGAAGTTTTGCAGTTTTTTGTTAATTGTGTAAATAGCTAAACATTTTGTCTTAAGTTTTGTAGTTAATAAACTATTTCAATGGAGCTTACTAGCCTCGTCATCAAAGTGCTTAACAATAGCTAACACTAGGCGTATGCGTAATCTAGTTAAAAATCTAGTTATAGTTATAATATATATATATACTCGTATATCATCATCAAGCAAACTAACTTGTCCATGGATAACATATGCAACCCGTACATATATTTGTTTTGTCTTTCAGCAGATCTCATAGAGGCATAAGTTCACGCAGCTCAACATTTTCGAACTTAAAATTTCAATTCAAAATCAACTCTATTTGGGCATATCATGAGCAGAACAAAAACCAAAAACAAATAAGTGCGTGTATCTCTGCAGTTATTTCCATTAAAAAAAAAAATAAAAATAAAAAAAAAGAAAAGAAAAAATTACCTTAGCTCGTAAGTCAAAGCCAGTCTATATAGTGTAGGCATCTCAGACAAATAATAAATATACAATACATATAAAAATACTTAAAATATCAGAAAGTTCGCACACACAAGTGAATGAAATTTTTAATCAATTTTATGTAAAATTTTATGTGTGCTTTTCTGTGTTCTAGTATTAAATTCTTAAGCGTCCATATCAAGTACATTGTGTAGGCTTGATTGCAAACAATAACAACAAACAAAAAAAGAAAAAAAAAAAAACAGTCATTAAGTATAGTCTTAATGGTAATTAATAGTTGGTATTTGTAATTGTTGTATATGTATTATAAATGTTATAACAGCAGCTCTTATATATCATGCTTTCTAACCAAGAGTAATACAATTTGCAGCTTCAACTATCATTTGTTCTTCTTATGCAACAACCAACGTATATGCCAAAGATAACGAGATCAACAAAAAACAAACAAACACACACACATTATATTAATTTATAGAAACACAACAAGAAAACACGCAACCAGAAACCAACAAAAAAAAAAATACTCTTAAACAAAAAAAAAAGCAAGCAACAAACTATTTTCTGCAGTTTTGCATATACCAAAAAATACAAATAAATAAAATATATATATATATATATATATATATATAAATAATGATAGCAAGTTGGCGCTCAAATAGCAGCTAACTTTAAGTCAATAAATGGTCAAGCAAAAACTATATACATTTATGTATATATACTTGTATACATTTAATTTTATGTACTTTACGTATTAAGTGGACTCAAAGAAAAAACTGGCCATAGCCAGCGTATTTTACAATAAATGAATTGATGTGAATTTTCCCCATCTACAGTTTTTTTTTAATAATAATTCAACAGCTGCATAAATATTTTTTTAGCCGAGAGTGACTGGCAAAACATTTTCATTGGAAAAAAATAAATATGAAAAAGCAGCTCTATGGACTGTGGAAATTCAAATACCCTTAGAAACATTTTACTTGAAATGCAAAGTTTTTCGATTTTTGTCAGACAAAACAATTTGTGAATGCAAATTAATTTTATTTAAAAAATCTTATATTATGATTCGATTTGAAAATGGGTCTGTCCTGAATTCCTCTCTCACAAAAAATAATGTAGCATACTTTTTAGAACATTTTTAAATAACTCAAACAAAGTTTTATAAAAGACTGGACAGCGATATTATATGCAAAGTTTTCGGATTTTTATCAGATGAAACAATTTTCTAATGCGAATGTTGATTTTATCCTGATTCCTTTCAGAATAATGCGATTTGAATACAATTGTGAATATATAGGTCTGTTCTAAATTCCACTTCTGAAAAGTTTTCACAGAAAATAACGTAGCATACTTTTTAGAACATATTTAAATAACTCAAGCAAAATTTTATCAAAGACTGGACAGCGATATTATATGCAAGGTTTTCGGATTTTTATCAGATGAAACAATTTTCGAATGCGAATGTTGGTTTTACAATGATTCCTTTCAGAATAATGCGCTTCGAATACAATTGTGAATATATAGGTCTGGTCTAAATTCCACTTCTGAAAAGTTTTCACATAAAATAATGTAGCATACTTTTTAGAGCAAACTCAAATTACAAAACCCTTCTACAGTTGTACTTCAATTTAGTTTTGCGATTAACATAAAAGTTTGTGTTACATATTTTTATGGAATTGAAACGGGAACAGGCCTGATAAACAGTATTTTTAATGCAAAAACGCAGCCAATGGCAATTATTTCTGCCGTCAGTTAGCTGAGGGAAACATATGCATCAATCGATTCAACTGAATCCCACCAATTCACTGCAAAGTTTCATCAGCATAGCTTTATAAACGAATGACTAGTTTTATGTATGCTTACCTTGATTAAAAACGTTGCCTTTTAATGAGGTACATACACCCACTGATAAAATTATAGTACCCACTGCAAAGAAGTACGTACATCTTAGCATATAAGCATCATGACAACGCACTGCTGCGATGCTTGGAGTGTTGTCAATGACAACAGTGAGCAAAAAAAAGCATGCTGAATGCGCAGATTTATGGCTGACAATACACACACACATAGCGTAGATCCGTGGGAAGCGTATAACAAAAAAAAAAATATAAACGACAGCCATAGGGGTAAACAACAAAAAACGTAACAGAGTAAAAAAGAAAACGCAAAAATGCGCAAAATCTGAACGTCAAGCCAAGAACAATGCTACAGCTGCTGTTGTTGTTTGGATGTGTTGCCTTGTTGCAGTTGTCTCTATGGTTTTGGGCAGCTTATTGACCAGCTCAGCGCAGTCAGGCCAATCAAAGTTAGCAGCCAATAGGAGCTAAAGTGTCATTAATAAATGTCTTCAGAGTTCATATGATTAGCTGCGCTGAAAAGTATGCTATGATTTTTGTTAAACTATGTTCTTTGAAGCACTCGCAATGAAAACTAAGTTCTGTGCTCTGTGAATTTGCATTTCACAAATGCCAGCTGGCTGCTTGAGCATGTCTGTGTGTCAATCTGTCTTATATATCCATGGCAGCGTTTCACTCCCCCTGCCCACAGCAGTAGAGATTTTCACACCAAAGCAAAACTGCAGCGAATCCTTCTAGCAAAAGCTCAGCTGCAATTTATCAAGCATGAGAGCACACACTTTAATAATGGAAGAGTGCACATTTTTTATGCTGCTCCTCATGATGCTTGGGGTATAAAATTGAATATTTGCAGCATTGACTTTTGACTTCGTAAGTTGTAGAAGAGCTGAAGGTTGATAAGGGGGGCAAAGGCGGTACCCTAATGTCATTGTGAATTGACGCACTGATCCTTATTTATGCATTTATTTTGTTGACACTTTTGCACTCAAAACTTCAAGCTAATGCAAGACTGCCAACTAAAAAAAAACTAAAATGAAATAACCACAATACAAATCCAAAGCAATTTTTATAACATTTTTGTTGCTGTATATTTTGACATTTATTTGCTGGCTGTGTGAGAGTCAAAAATAAAAAAAAAAGTAAACAACATTTGGCATTTTAGTTGAACCCCAGAGAGACTCTTGAGGCAGCCCGCACACACACACATATACACATATACTCACAAAAATGTGGCATTTAAATATATATATTCGTAGCTTTACTTAGGTCCAGTCAACAGAGTCAACAGCGTTTCTGCACCATTTAACCTAAGAACATCTTTTCGAATGAAGTCAAATTTAGTGTGAACTGCTCGCGCTGAATAAAAAAAAAAAAAACCCAAAAAAAAATAAAAAATAAAAAGGAAATTACGGACCCAAACTCACCTAAAGCGTTTTTATTTTCTTTCTTTTTTTTTTTTTTTTGGTAAATATATATATATATTTTATAAAAGTATTTACAAAGGCCAAACGCTTAAATAAAGGCAACTCAAATAAAAATGAAAGCAGCTGCATTTAAAATGCAAATCTATTCATGGTTGTGTGGCTTGAAAGCGCCACAAAGTCTGAGTCCCATCCTTTCGCACTTCCGGCAATTAACTAGAAGCGAACTGAAAGCACACTGACAGACTTATAAAATATATCTAGACCATATATAATTCTTTAAATTGTAGACGTGCTAAGACTATTCTAAAAACAATGGAGTATAGCAGACTTTGGTGTGTCGAAGCTATTTATGCTTTACATAAAAGTGTGAAATTTTCGTCCTTTTCTAACTAATATGCTTCTACTGTTCGTAGACACCTCATTTAACGCGTAACCATAAATTCGATATGCCCAAATAAAAACTTCGATTTCAATTTAATGTTAAAAGAATTTCAAAAATTTTAGCAAGTGGTAAATATTATATCTATGCTGGGCATTCTGCATACTATATAAATAAATAGATTGTATAGAGAGTTGCAAAAACCAAAAACCACGAGATTTTCAGTTGCAACAATTCAAGTGAACTGAATCAAAAATGTACTGCAAAATACTATCTCAATTTGTGCATGCACACAGTTTACAGCAGAATTATTTATGGTGCTTAACATGATTTGGATGCAAACAGCAAGCAGCTCAACAGGGCGTATACGCAATTAATATGCATACAAGAGACTCTTACCATAATTATAATAATTAAATGACGTTTTGTAATCAATACGTTGTGTAAATAAAACAACGATGTGTCTTTAACACCAATTTAATTGCAAGTTTAATATTTGACAGAAATTACAAAAAAAAAAAAAAAAAACTGTAACGAAATTTACATATTTTACACACACATAACTGTCTGAGGCAATAAAAAGCAGCCAACAATTTAATTAAAATACATAATGCCCACGGCTTTTACAGGCTCAAAGCCCACACACACACACCCAAAACAACAAAAACAAAAAGAAAAAAAAGCACAATAAACTTTTACGATTCTAATGTGGCTCAGAAATGACACTGCGAGCCGCAGGCAAAGAGCAAATGCTTGTTAGCTTTCCCTTTTAATCAGCTGGCAACGCGCGTAGTTTTTTTTTTGTTTTTTTGTCTTGGTCCTAAGTCTTTCTGACAGCTAATGTGGTTTTGGCCCTCAGACCGTGCCCATATCCTGCCAGGCTGTCTAGCTCCAGCTGCGTTTTAGCTTCTGCGTTGTAGAGAATATGCTAATTTTAATTAGTCAGAAATTTACATATGTTACGCACACTACTTAAAAAAAAAACAAGTATGAATACTCTAGTCGAGTGTGCCCGACTACGAGACTCCCTGCTCCCAACTTGCATTTCAAGCAGTTCAGCGGCAACACAAGCAAGCAGCGTACTCAACTTGCCCAGTGCATATCAAACTGCTGTTTCTGCCTGCTTAGACAGGGGAAATAGATTCTTCTATAACTTTGGTGCTATTTATCCGATCGTGTTGAAATTTACACATCCGAAAGACATTGATTAAACATACATTTGTACCAAAAATCAAAGCTTTATCTTTAAAATTGTGGCTGTGGGAGTTTTTTTCGATTTGCGGGGGTGCGGGGGGGTGCATCCGAAATTTGAAATAAACTTGATCTGCGTATGGTATACAGGAACCTGCATGCCAAGTTTGGTGTCTCTAGCTCTTATAGTCTCTGAGATCGACGCGTTCATACAGACGGACAGACGGACATGGCTAGTTCGTCTCGGCTGTTGATCCTGATTAAGAATATATATACTTTATATAGTCGGAAATGCCTCCTTCTGTCTGTTACACACATTTGCAGTACTTTATAGCTCCCTTTTTCCCATTTTTAATGGGAACAGGGAGTAAAAAAAAGAAGTAGAAAACGCACATAGATACGAGTATAAGTCGTAAGTAGATATCCTGTCGCAGGTCCTTTGTTGGGCTTTTGAATAGCATAAGCCAAAAGTTGCTGTGCTGTGCAATTAGTCCAATTATAAAATGTTATCGGCTGCAAAAGAGAACGTATTAATAATTCAACAAAAGTTTTACTACCTAATCCCATATAAAACCCACAAACCAGAAAATTTTAATTTTTGTTTTTTTTCTTCGTTGATAGGTATTTATGCAGAAATTTGATGGTGTAAATTAAATAAAGTTGGCTTAATTAACATAACTGAAAGTTTCACTGGAATTGTAAATTGATAATGATACTAAAAAATGTAAAGCTTGCATAAACTTTTAATAAATTTATGCATGCAAATTGATTTTTAAAATGCTTTTAAATAATTAGCTGGTTTTTTTGTTGTACTTTACGTAAGTCAAACTTTCAGCTTGATTACATTTATACAAAACATAAAATATTTTGTGTATTAAACTGTTGCAATTACTTTTTTCTAAGTACAGTCTATTGTTTAAGTGCCTTTTGAGCTAAAAATTCAAAATGAATTGTGCTAGCCATAATATTTAATCCTTGAAATATAGCTTGTTTCAGCTTAGCTAAGTTTCACACAAAAGCCAGCATAATTGCCATATATTGTATATGAACTGCATAAATCAGTACATCAAAGGCAAACTCACAAATAACTGGGTCAAAGTAGTCTTTTACGTACTTTGATCCACAACAAATCCACAAATAAGCCAGCTTATACAATACCTAAAGTAATCATGACTCGTATCTGAATCTGAATCTGAATCTGAAGAGTCCCTGTGCTTCAACCGAAAAATGCACAATTTCTTTTGTGGGTTCAAGCTTCCAAAGCTCAGCCTGCATTTGTGTGTCCGTGTTTTCCTTTCTTTTTTCATTTTTTTTTCTATTCTTTTTTTGGGCTTGAGCTCTGTGTAAATGCTGCTAAAAGTCACATTGCGTTCAAATGCGAAAAAGCATACAGTGAGAAGGACCCCAAAGCCTTATTGTTTTCTGGGTTTTATCTACTACTACTACTGCGAGCTGCTATTTCACTTTTCTCTTACAGCGACTGTGTGGAAGGCGATTATTGTTGCAAAGTTGGGTTGACAACTTGCGTCAAGCAAAACTTGCCAGCCAAACTGATGCTGATGAGGAGAGC
The DNA here is from genome assembly GCA_949708635.1 of Hirtodrosophila cameraria. NCBI lineage: Eukaryota > Metazoa > Arthropoda > Insecta > Diptera > Drosophilidae > Hirtodrosophila > Hirtodrosophila cameraria. Next base: position 6,521,444 of record OX453089.1, read on the forward strand.
AGGGCTAAAAGCAAAGAGCCAAAGAAGAGCCAAAGAACTCGGAATGAAGCTGCAGGCCGTAGTATAATAAGGCATCTTAGCAAGCAAGTGTACTGAAAATAAACAGTTAGATAGTTGCATAGCTAGATACAGTTGAACTTCACTATAACAAACTCGAGCATAAAGTCTAAAGAGAAAATAGTGTAATAGAGAGATAAGTTTTAAACATGTTCAATGAATGTAGCCACAACATTTATTCAACAAAGAGCTAATGTTTTGATGAAGAACAAATTTATATTTTTTATATTTAATCTTTTTATTTTATGTACTTTTTAATGTTTCTTAAAGGCTTAACATTTTTATCGATACTTTTTTGTAACTGAGCTTCGAGTTGAAACGATAGAAATGGAACAGAAACCATTTCTACGAACATATTCAGCCAGTTCCGCTTTCTACTTTCAGTTAGTTTGCGGATTGAATTCATTTGCATCTAATCCAGGATGGAATTCTTTTGAATTGAGGATTGAAGTCAATTGAATTAAGGATCGAATTCACTTGAATTTCGAAATGAATTCACTTGAATGATTGAATTCAGATAGAATTAAAATGATCAGCTTTAATTAAATTTGGAAGATTTAAAGACGATTTATTCTGTAAATATATGCATATAAAAAATTTAAATTACGCCTGCGAAAAGTCTTCGTTATGTCGATTCTTAACAGAAAAACTTGATTAAGACGTTATAGTGAAGTACGACTGTAGTTCCAATAGTTTGATATAAAGTTTGAACGCTGGTGTTTCATAGTTTGTTAGCTGTCTGGACGATGCTTGTATTATGTCTTGGCCAGCCTGAAAACTTTGCTATTGTATAACGACTTTGAATTTCTATTAATGCTTATATATTTAAGTTGAAAAACTTTATTTTTATTTTTATTTTTTTTGTGTATCTTTGTGGCGGTTTTACTTAGTTCTGTGCAGCAAAATTAAATGCGTTGCGCCCTGTGGGGGTCAAAGGCACAAAGAGAGAAGCGAAAAGCAGCAAATGCAAAAGCCTGTTTGAAGGAAATTGAATATCCGTTAGAAAAAATTATCAATTTATGGTAAAATGAGCACTGATTGCAATGCCACGATACGAATTGAAAGTGCCATGCTTTGTGGCATTGCTAAATTGAAAATGAATCGAAATGAGAACTGAGAAGCGAACCAAATCGAACAAGTCAACAAGCAGCTGGCAAAAACGGCATTGCCAACGGGACTATAATGAGCAAGTCAATACCATTGGACAGCACAGACACATATAGCATACATATATAGGTATATACACCCCCACACACACACACACACACACACACACCCACACACAGCGTTACTCTGGCAATCGATGCTGCTAAAAGGGCCGGAGAATTGTGAGAGTCCTGTGTTGGTAGCGTCTTGCCATGCAGCGTGCGATAAAAAGCAGATTGCAATTTGTTTTACTGATTTCCATGCTTTTGGCTTTATATTTGCACGACGGAAACTTTCATTAACATCAAACAGATACTTTTGAAGGCAGCCAGGAAGGCGGAGACAGAGAAACAGACACAGGCACCGACAAAGACACAGACACAGACAGAGGCACAGGCAAAAAGCAAACTCAAGGAAGGAACACCAGCCATATTATGTAACATACAATTTCAATAATGAACACATACATATACACGAACATACATTGCACATGACAGCTGTGCGAAACGGCATGATTAAGTGCCATGGGTATTGTTCAATTAGTTATAATTAATAAGGGTTCGCAGGATCATGTCAATTGCACTGCCGTAAGCCTGCATTGTAAGTGAACTCAAATGACATTAGCTGAAATCGTTATCGTATTAAATTATATGTATAATGGGGTACCATTTTTTTAAGAAAATTTATAAAAGAAAGCAGCAAAGAAGAAAACCTCTTCAACCCCACAAAGTAACAGCTGTACAACAGCAGACTGCGCTGATATGCGACGTATATGGCTGTTTACGTAGTTGGTGTCGCACATCTGCGATCTTAGGCGAACACCCTAATTAATACTTTCGCAATATTTTATGACTTGGTTTTCATAGCTTTGAGCTGGAGTAAATTTAATAACAGGCTACTCACAGAGAGAATCCTTGTACTTGAAATCATAAGTACTTATTTCAATTGATACAGTTAAAGCTTTACTGTATTGGGACAAAAGTGTACCCACGTAAGTTGAAATATAAATTAGATATGTGTTTCAGATTTGCAATGCGAGTCACATACAGCGTGGCCACTTCAACGAAACCCTTTGATGTTATTATAATATAATAAAATAAAATAAAATAAGATGTTTGAATTAAAATATTAAACTATGTTCTGTCTTACCCCTTGGTGCGTTAGAACCAGTTGAGAATTCTAAGCACATCAAGCTAGAAAAACTGTTCAGAAGCTGTATTCACTGAACACCCTAATTGATATTGCTGTATAAAGTTGGTTGAGCTTAAAGCTGCCTGTTAGATTAATTCAGGGCCGGTCAATATTTAGCACGCATGCAGAGAGCTCTAAAAGCTTTATCTGATATTTAGAGAACTAGAATGCGACAGTTGGATGTTGAAATTTCTGTTGTTTTGCGCTTCATCAAAGATTGGATAAACGTTTTATAACAAAATTATTTTTTAAAAATAAATTTAGAACAATTTGGGAACCAAATTGTATAGTTGAAAATAAATGTAGTATCCATAAATTAACTTAAATTTAAACAAAAACATTTCAATAGTTATCCAGATTTGCCTTCAGTTGCTAGCTCTCTCTACTTGTGCAAGAGTTTTTCTTTTGTGCATCTGTGGATTTGTCCGGCCGTGGATTTATCTAGTGCTCTAAAATCTTGCATTTGGTTTCAAAGAAGCTGCCCTTTCTAGCTAATTAGCTGTTAGAACACACTGAGTGACAAAGCTAATTAATTCAATCAAGCTCTCTAAAAGCTTTCACTTGCATTATATACATATATAGCACTTTGCAGATTTGTTAAATTTACTGCAACAAGTTTAATTAATGCATTTGTAAAGTTCTAATGTGCTTTTAAATTGATTGCACAGCTTATCTAATGTTCAGATCATTATAAGCTAACTACAAACATATCTAATTGGCCCCAAGTTGGTATGCAAACATTTGCCACCTACAAAATTTATGTTTGCCAACACAGTGCGCATTTCAACAATTTCATAAAATATGCAAGAGTGCAACCAATTACAATGGCAAATAATGGCCAAAAATGAGTTTTAAGTATCCAACACTTTGGGCAGCAGGCAAACAATGCCATTCACAATGAATTCCATAAACACATTCAGATTTCTGCCACAAAACAGCAAATATATGTGTGAGAAAACCCGGCCATTTGGTAAACTCAACCCACTCTGCTAATGAAAGAAAGATGTTGAAATTGTGTAACTTTGTTTGTAAGTCATTTTAACAAATTTGCGAGACATTTGTGGCCTTTTGTGCAAATATTTAACCTATTTTTGGTACAACGGAGTCGTGTCCAGTCGTAGACTGTAGTCCTCCATCAACGCTTTGTTGTGTGTGTTGTGTTGACTTTTGCGGCCAAAAAGGCCAATTAACTTAAATAATTAGCCAAAGTTTCTTCTGTTGAGATAAAGTTATTGTCAAAATGTGGTCCTTGCTGCGAGGTTCGAGGTGGCATTTCCAGCCCTAATGGCCAACAAAAATTTCAATAAAATTTCATTGTTGCCCTGAGTTATTGTGTCGAAAAGTGTTGGCAATTTAAACCAAGTAAACATTGAAATAAACAACAACAACAACAACAGCAAATATAAGTTTTTGACGAATTCAACAAAATATAAATTAAGAGATTCTTAAATACTTGCAACTCAATTTAAAGCTCGTAAGTGGTAATTTGGTAATATGGGCAATAGGTCCTCAGCATCAAGTGATCCCAAAAAAAAAAATGATGACGTTTGGGTGGAGCAAAAAAGTGCTCGTTCACCCAAATGGTATTTTCGTGTTTTATATTGGACATGTGTTTTCATTATAATAAGTCTAATCTTTGCTGGTCTACACTTTATGCTTAAATCTGATTTTGGACAATGCTCATCATATGACGTCAGATGTAATTAAAAATATATATTTATTAAAGCCAACAGCTATGGATAATGTGGATCAGGACCCGAAATACAGGTTGCACCATCATATATACTGGACAATTGTAATCTGTTTGCTTATTTTGATATTATTTCTAATATTCTTTATGCTGCATGCCAAAAAACCAATTTGCACAAACTATGAAGTTATCTGTGTGGATGAATGTAAATATCATAACTTTCATTAAATATTTTCAAATATTAATTATATTTAATTCTACAGTATGAGCTGGATTGTGGCAGCTTACTATATATGAACATCACATTATACAAATCGAAGCTTTAATTGCATGCGTATACGTAATATTTAATATTTATTTATTAAAGCTGGCAATCAATCAAACATAGACTTTAAAATGTTACTTAAAAACTTCACTCAAAAAAAAAAACACATTAAAAAACATAAAACACGAAATGTTTTCAATGTTTACTTAAAATTACGAATCTTGCTGAATGCTGAGAAAAGTTGAAGCACTCGTGGCTGCAAGCCGCAAGTTTTACATTGCTCGACATTTCAACAAAACTGCAAAAGACATAATTATTTACATTTGATGCCATTAACAGCGATTTTCATCAGTTAAAACATACAGTGTCTGTCAGCAGTCAGCTGCTGCCTATTTTCCAAAATCATTGACTACAACTAAGCTGTACTTGATAGCACATGATATTGCATATTTTGATGGTTTAGCTTGTAGTTCAAAAGAAACTCTTGACCTAGTCTCTTATCCTGCATCCTTGTATCGATGCTGAAAAAGCAGCTTTTGAAATTTATTGAAGCGCTGCCTTTTTATGCACTGTACTCGTTGAAATGTTCAATGCACACATTTGTGAATGTGCGCCAAAGAGTTCAGTTTGCAGTTGAATGGATGTGAAGAAAGGCGCATCGAAGCTATAGCTACATATGTGGCATATATATATATATATATATATATATATATATATATATATAAATATATTAACTATATATATATACAAATATATAGCTATAGCCACAATAAATTGCAGTTTTCTTCATATTAATTAAGGTTTTTTGCTCAAGATTCTCATCTGGGTATTATTGTTTTTTTTTTTTTTTTAGCTCGTTTTGCCTGGCTTGCCTTTCTGCCATACAATAACAGTTCAAAGGCAACGCGTAAGTCACTTGTGGCCAAAAAGTTCAGTCATACACATAGCTTACACACACACACACATAGATAACATACATATACATAAAGTTGTAAATGCATACAGCAAACTGCATACTAATGATGTCTCTGTTGTGGTCTGCACTTTTGCGCTGTTAGCCCGCATAATTGGACCAGAGTTTCTGTGTGTGTGTGTGTGTGTGTGTGTGTATGTGTGTGTATCTGTGTGTGTTGCTGTTTATCTTTCTTTGCGGCATGATTGAAAATACAACTTTATGTAACCTGATGTTTTTTTAAACTCTATTTGACTTTAATATGCATTTAATTGGCAGCTGTGACTTATACGCAAATATTGATTTTAGTATAAATGAAAATAGCCTTAAGTGTCAATTAAGCTGTCATTTAAATGAAATTTATATAATTGTTTACACTTTATACAACAAAGCTCACTGAAAGCTTAAATGCGCTTTTAAATTTGTTTGTAATATTTATTTGAAATCTATTTTTTTGGGCTTACGAATGACTTTAAATAACTTGTAAGGAAAACACATGATGAAAATTAAGAAGTATTAATATTTAATTTAAGTTTAATTTGCAGCTTTCATTTTTCTGCACTTTATATAACTGTGTACACTTTTAACAAAAAAAACTCGCTGCAAGCTTTAATGTGCTTTTTTGTTCATTTCAAAGCTATTTTTCTGCAAGACTTACAAAAACAAAGGATAATTGTTTACTTATAACAAAAATACATGATACAAATGAGAATATATTTTTATTTTATTTAAGCTTAATTTTCAGTAAATTTTCCTAATATTATTTAAATAAATTGAAGATCATAACTGAGCTTTTAAGAACATAAAAAGCATATAAGCATATAAGCTGCCAATACAAACACTTATTTAAAAGGTCTTCTTTTCACTTTAGAACAATGCTTTTGAAGCTTTTAATCAACTATAACTCGTTAACAACATTTATCAAAAAGGCATATAATCAAGTTTTAATGTGCTTGCGAATTTACCAAAACAAACACTTATTTAAAAGTTCTTCTCTTTACTTTAGAACAATGCTTTTGATGCTTTGAAGCTTTTAATCAACTTTTACTCGTTTACAACATTTATCAATAGTCAAGTCTTAATGAGCTACCAACACAAAATTGAATTTAAAAGCTCTTACTTTCATTATACAACAATACTTTCAAAGCTTTTAATCGAATTCCACGCATTCAAGACATTAATACAAAATAAATACAAGTTGTAATGTGCTTGCAAAGCAACATTCATTCAAAAGCACATCTGTTTACTATGCAACAATACTTTCAAAGCTTTTAATCAACTTCCATTCATTCACAACATAAATCAACTGTTGAAGTGCTGATTTCAGATAATGGCATTGAGCACTTCAACTGGCAGTTCATAGCTCAGCTTTGCATACGATTCCGAAGTCAAAATGAAGTCAAAAATTTTAACTGATGAAAATATATGTATGTATGTGTGTTTTTATTATAAACTCTCATTGTTATTTCTTTGCTGTTGCTGACACTTTTATGCACAGCAGGTGAAAAATAAATAAACTTTTATATATTTTGCAAGGGAGATTTATTGCCAGCTTGGCAAGTCTGGCTAAAGTTTGATGTGAGCAGAATTTGTGAGGTATGCTGTTTTTGCGGTGGCTTGAAGCTATGCTTTGAAAATTAAGCTAGCCACAGACTGGAATAACTTTATAGCGAAATTCCACAAAAAAATTGATGGCTTTCTTTGCAATGACATTGTTTAAAATTGCATTAAAACAACTTTTAAAGGGAAAACATTAATTTGTAATATAATTTTAATTTAATATGCATATTCTAAATTTATAGAAATACAATAAGCAACTTGTAAATTGCAGAAAATGCCATGAGATATATTTGCTTATTATTAAATAATAATCTTTATAGCTTTTAGAGAAAATGCATAGTTAAATTGTAAACTAAAATATTTTATTTAATATTTACAATAAAGAAGCAACCTTAACACCATGGAAAATGACACAAAATATGTTTATTTAATAATAAACATATAATGTAATTAAATTACATTGGATATAACTGCAAGCACGCACAAGTCAGATCACATTTATTAAACTGCCAATCACAAATATGTCTGCAAATAATTGCAGGAAGCTGTGCTAAGCAGCTATTTCCCTTTCCGCTTCCTCATACGCTCAACATTTGCTACAGTTGCTGAGGATAATTGCAAGTAAGCAATACAGTTAACAAGTTTGCAAACAGCAGCAGCGAACGTTGCGTATGAGTAATATGAAGATTGTAGAATTAACATAATTGAACTTATCGCCTTGCGTTCAGATAGTTAATTTTAGTCTACATTATGAATGCAGTTAAGACGAAAACAGTTAATACAGCTAACTATAGTTAAGCTAAGCGGCTTAAATGTGGTGTAGATGAAAATGGCTAAAGTTTCAAACAATGCACAGATAGTTGCAACATCAACTGGAATACTAATTAAACAATTTTGTTGAGACAACAGATACGTGTGTTTCTTAACTTTTGAAGCAAACGTGAAAACGATGCAAGTCAAAGTCTTTGCTGCACAGACAGGATATAGCACAAATGCGCTTTTGGCTATTGCTTTTTTTTGTTGTCAAACAATTTAACAGTATATTGACCTAATTGTAATGTTGCTAACCAGCTCTCACAAAACTTTTACTCTACTTGAAGAGCAGCCAGGCAATTTGGTAAGTTAAGCCAAGGCCACTTTGCAATTTAAAGCAGTCAAAAAAAGCAAGAAAGATGTGAAATTTTTGCTGACAAACAGATTTAGTTGACTTTGTAGCTGTGTGTGTGTGTGTAGTCCTTGTACGATGTCGGATTAAGCCACTGATTTGGGTTTTATTTTGAGCTCAGTTGCCAGCTTGAAGCACTGTTCAGCACGTTTTGCGATTCAATTTTGTATTTTTACGTATTTGCAACAGTGCAAATTGTATTTAAAATAAACACGTTTAAAACAAAAGGCGTTGACATGCGCCAAAAGACAAACAAAACATTTGACATTATGTGAGTTTCGGTTTTATATACACTTTAAAAAGAGTATTATGAATTTGAGATTAAAAGTGTAAGCCATTAAGATATAGACTACTTGATTAGGGGAGACATAAAAAGGTATAGAATAATATAGCTCAAGACATCTTAGTCTAAAGACTCTGAAAAGAATTTCATGCATACAGACGGACAGATCGACAGACAGCTGTTAAATAAATCCAATATAAATGAACTATTGTTTTTTTTTTAATTTTCAGAAAGATGAACGAAAAGTCTCTTATAATTATTAAGTTATATAACTTCAAGTTTTTCAAAAATATATATTCTATATCTACCAAAAGCTTCAACTCTAAAATGCTCTCTTTAGTTTGTTCAGATTTTGACAAGGATCACATAACTATATAATGATTATGTACTGCACACATTCATAAAGAGTATTTAAACTTAAACATGCCAAAGTAAGCTCTTCATACTTTTCTTTTTTTTTTATAAATTGTGATGAAAATACAGCAACACGTGCTGTGGTATGTAAATATAGCATACCACATACATGCACACACAGAGAGACATACTTATACAAAACTGTGTGTGACTGTGTGTGTGTGGCTGTTTACATTTGTGTCTGTTTGCGCTTCCGTCTGTCAGACAAAATTGTTGTTGTTCTTGTTGTTGTTGTTGTTTATGTTCATAGTCGTCGTAATGATTGTCACGCCCCTCCCCAAGTCACCAGCCCCCAACATCGTCCTTGCACGTATTTCCCTCTCGATATTTGCATTGGCATTGCATTGTTCATTGTGCCGAGCTTGTTCTGATTTTGGCATGTAAATGCAAATGCTTTAAGCGTGTTTAAATAAAAGGCATTTTAGGTAGTAGAAAAATGTAGTTAGTACAAGTATATTGAGCTTTGACAAAAATGGTGGAAACTGATTTATATTTTCCTGTAAAGTTTTAATAGAAACTATGTAACGAGCAGCCTTTAAATTGATATTGTTTTTATGGAAACGAAGTCAACAACAAATTGATAATAAGTTAATAGCATCTATTAAGGATACCTTTTGAGCACATAAGCAGTCGATAGACGAGAAACAACAGAGAACTAAATTGCCAAGGACGGATACATAAACAAAGTAAAAAGAAAAACCAACTATTTACATTTGAAAGATACATTTTGATGGCGGTTAAGAGCACTGCTGTATAATAAAAGCATATGCAATAAGATCCCTGTCCAGCTAAGTAAATATGTTATTTGATGTCAACGTCATTTGATGCTAACATAGCTGCATATCAAATAATGCATTAAATTAGATAAGTTGTCCAAAAGCAAAAACATAGTGAAATAACCACAGCTGTCGCATATGGCCAATTATTGAGTTAACCCCATCAAAGAAGTGCCAAAATTTATCTGACACTCATAACTCATAAGGCACACATGACTCTCTCGAAAATGTATGCATGAAAGGAGCTAAAAGGATACCGACATCGGGGCTGCTGCAGACAAATTAAAGTCCACTCAAGCACAAATGCAAGTACTTCAGGATTCAGATCAAATGACTGCACACACATGTTGCCTGTGGCTGCTGTGGTCAACATGATAAAACATGTGGGGCAACATTTTGTGGAGCGCCCAGCAGGCAAAATTGTGGCATGCAACATGCCATTTGTCTGCATCGGAAACAAGAAATTTTCAAATTTGTTAAGTGTATGCATACATATAGAAAGTGAACTGTGACGACTGCATTCAATTTATTTCCTTTTTATTGTTGAGAAGCGAATAATACAGACATACAAATAAAATACAAGTGCTAAAAAATAAATAAAAAATAAAAAATTAAACTAAGCGAAAACCGCAGCAGTGCATATAAAGTGATACAGATACTTTCCTATACATATTTATTTTTTTTTTTCGGTTTCTCTGATATCCCCACACAAGTTTATGTTTTTTTTTTTTTTTATATATATAGATTTATATTTTATTATTATTTTATTGCCTGGCGCTAAAGCCACCGATTGCATCATTAATTGAACTGATGGAAATTGATGTGAGCCAAAAAGCTTTCAACTGCTAACAATTTGATAAGGATTCAACATAAAGGATGCGCTAAGCTCTATAATTTATTAAACTTGCTAAGCCCTTTAAGACTCACAACTTTAAATGCTTATATTTCAGTGAAGTTTCAGTTTTGTTGCTGCAACTTTTGAAGCGACTATAAAAAGAATTAATTTACATTCCATTAATAACAGATTTTGTAAGGCAAAAGCAGTTGGAGTGCCCTAAACGAGAGTGTTTGTTGAGCAAATACCCTATATTTCTAAGCTCTGAGCAACTGACATGCCAAACTTTGCATATTTAACTCTTTAAACTATGGGTTCGTAAGACTTAACTATAAGTATGTATGTATACATTTTGACAATTTGATAATATTCCTGTTTAACAGAGGCTCGAATTAAGCAACTTTTGAAATTTACAAAAATTATTCTAGCTCAGATCTATGTCAGCTCCCCTGCCAAAAGCTGTCGTGCGTCTCAGCCTTAGCTTTAGTATCCCATTTTAAACAAGTAAGAATACTCTAGTTGAGTGTGCCCGACTACGAGACTCCCTGCTCCCAACTTGCATTTCAAGCAGTTCAGCGGCAATACAAGCAAGCAGCGCACTTAATTTGTAAAGTGCCTGTCAAACTGTTGTTTCTGCCAGCTGAGACGGCGGTAATAGATTCCTCCATAACTTTGGTGTTATCCGATCGTGTTGAAATTTACACAGCTGATCAACATTGATAAAACATATATGTGTACCAAAAATCAAAGCTTTATCTTTAAAATTGTGGCTGTGGGAGTTTTTTGTGATTTGCGGTGGTGCAGGGGGGTGCATCCGAAATTTGAAATAAACTTGATCTGCGTACGGTATATAGGAACCTACATGCCAAGTTTGGTGTCTCTAGCTCTTATAGTCTCCGAGATCTGTGTGTTCATTAGGACAGACAGACGGACAGACAAACGGACATGGCTAGTTTGTCTCAGCTGTTGATCCTGATCAAGAATATATATACTTTATATAGTCGGAAATGCCTCCTTCTGCCTGTTACACACATTTGCAGTACTTCATAACTCCCTTTTTTCATTTTTAATGGGAACAGGGAGTAAATAGGTCAGAAAATATAATATTTGATAGGTTATAAAATGTTTAATAAATATTTTATAAATCGTCCGAATTTGCTTTTATTAATAATGTTAAAATGTAATAAATATTTTGTATACAATTGTCTGCATATATTCATACAAATTAACATACTCGTAGTTACTTTTCATATCCTAGCAACTTTTCGTTGTCAAGTGTGTGCGCCAAATAGATTTAGTTCATGACAACTAATTCCCATGCATAAAAGTTGATTCTATTGTTGAAATTTTGAAGCAATCTTGCACTTAGTGCACTTCAGGCTATATAGTTTTCCGAAAATGATACCGCAAAACTTTTGTTGGGTGCCCCACAAAAGCACTTAAAATGTTTCTCATATTTCGATTATATTTACAAAACGATTCAAATTTTGCTTAATCCCCACTCCCTCTCTCTTGCTTCCGGCGATGATTTCAAACAATGCGTGGGCGTTAACCGTTAGAATGAGGGGCGTGCCTGTGGCTATGGCTGCTATTGACAATGATTATGTGCTCTGCGTGTGGCTTGTCGATTGAACGAACTTTGGATATTGTAGTATTGTTCTCATGGCAAAGTTAATCGAAAGCCTAATTAGTGGAAGCGCCCTGGCGTCTCTATATCCCCCTCAATCCAGTACCCCTATTGACTTCTTCATCTTGATTGGGGCCAGCTGAGAGACGGGCAAATACAATTAAGCGGCTGCTGTTAAATTAGCAGCATAATAAGCACCAAAATGTAGTTAAGCCGTAAACAAGCACAAAAGCAAAGCTCGAGAAATTAAGCGCTGACATTGAACAAAAGTTTTGCTTTATTTTGATTGTTTGGGTGGGCACAAGTGAATAGACTAAAGCAATGCGAGCCAATTGTTCGAAATTGCCTGGACAAACAGGAGGAATAAGACAATGCTACTACAACTTAAATGGCCAATCAAGGCTTAACTGAAGGCCAAAGTTCACAAACGCTTTAAGCTACAATAAAAATAACAAAAAATCCTAGACTTTTCGCAAGCAAATCAAATTTTGTCTTTGCTTTTTGTGTTTCACCTTGAACATATTTATACAATTTTTTCTATTTTTTTTTGCAACAAGGGACATTAGTATATATACATATGAAAATTTTCTCATATGTTGCTACAATGACACTGGCTAAAAATATTATTTGAAAGAGGAAAAGAAAACCTAAAAAAGGCCATGTACACAATAGGATATGAAGGATGTTTTTGCAGACCACGATTTGTCTTTGTCATAAAAAACAGCTTTGAAAGCACATGAAAGCTTTAAACAAGATTAAGTTAGTTAAGTGAATTTTAAGCTAGAAGCACAACTTACAAGCTATTTTATGAGCTTTGAAAGCACATTAAAGCTTCAAGAACTAATACGTGAGTTTATTAAGTGAAGCTCGTTTAAAGCTTAAAACTCAACTCAAATCTGTCTTATTAAGCTGTTTAATAAATCATAACGTTTTTCTAGCCACATTGCAAGATTTATTCAGTGTTTAAGTGACATATGCAGCCAGTGTCATTTGAAATTCATAGAAATGCGCTGGGTGAGCTAAATCGTAGACGTAGACAAAAGACGTTTATAATGAAATATATACATTCAACCGCATTTTTCCACACATTTTGGCATTACATAAAAATGTGTGCATGTATATTTTATGCATGACATGACCTTAAGACAGACAGGCACACACACACACACACATACACAGATAGACTTCCAGATAGATATATGGGCGTCTTGAGTGTATATATATATATATGAAAATGGCTGACACGTTCTCGTAGACGACAGCTGCATATCACGTTTACAGTACTTGTATATATCAAATGTGATGTTCTGAGACTTTTGTTACGTAATTACTTAAATATGTTATGGCCGTAAATGTATGTATACAAATAATTCACATTTCTTTTGCCTTATAACAAATTTCATAGAATGCAACAAAGTTTTGCCAGCAGCGAGACTTTTGCACAGAACTAATTGGCAAAATGAGTTCTTTACAAATTAATTTAAATGAATTGAATAAGCCCTTTAAGAAACCTGTGAAACTGTGAGATGAAAAACTAAAAGTAAACTTCTTAATAATGCGTAAAGCATTTTAATAATTAAAATGCTCAACTTGCCGCTTTTTAAGAAAAGAGTATATTGGGTTTTTGAAATGTCCGTCTGTCCGTCCGTCCGTCCGTCCGTCTGTATGAACGCAGTTTTTTTCCACAGTTTTGAAGCTAGAGCAACCAAACTTGATATACATGTTGGTATATACCATAGTCAGACAAAGTGTCAAGATGGCATAACTTGAAAGATTTGATCAAAAATACAATTACTACGCCCACTTTTAGCTCCGCAAAGAGGCTAAAAAAGAGTATATTGCAGTCGGGTCCATCCAACTGCAACGTTCTTACTTTTTCTTTTATTATTTCTTCACGAATGTTTGCATCTTAAAAAATTGCCAAGTGAATTTTAATGCAAATTTCACTAATAAGGTCACACGCCAATAAATTAGCTTAAGTACGTGAGAAATGTTCTTAAAAATATTTACAGAATTTTAACTTGAATGAAAACTCGTCTCACGCACAACTAATTACATATATGTATGTGTCGAGTCTTTTCTATTTCTATTTTGGCTGTAGAATTTCATTTTCATGTGGTGCAAACACATTTGCAGAACGTGCGAACATTTGCAATGCTTTTAACACTTTAATGACATTAATTTAAATGAATGCCACACACACAACACACAAAACACAACAAACACAGCTGCATAGATAAAATGAAAAAGCAAAAACAGAAACAGAAGTATACTCAATGCAGGCAACTGCCAGACCAAATCAAAAGCAATTTGTTGCTCCCAATGGCAATTCTATATAGTATATATAGCCTTATATAAATGTAAGTTAAGCTGCCTCAGGTTGAGTTTTAATGCGAATAAGAAATATCAGCTCTCTACAGCTTGCTGAAGCTTAAATACTCTTATAGACGTTTATATTTTAATGTTCCTAGAAAAGCTGAAGATATTAAGAATGTAAGCCGGTTTAGTTACTAAAACTAAACTTTAAAAAGGGCTTGTGCTGTTAAGGAATCAGAGTTAAATAGTAAAAATTGTATTTAAGCAACTTGAGTTGGAAGTTAAGCTGGAGAACTTGATTTATCGCCTTTAACTAATTATTACTTTATAAAAGGTTTAAAACTAAAATATCGACATAAATTTATTAAATAATATGTAAATGAATTATCAATTAAAATTTTAATTTATTAATATTATTATATCATATAGCTGCCATAGGAACAATCGGTTGAAAATACGTTTTTGTATGTACAACTTTTTTGTTTTTCTAGATAACCCAACCAAACATATTTTACCTAAGTTTAAGAACACTTTACATATGCTGATAAAATTTCATCTCAATCGGACAACTATATCTTTTAGCTGCCATATGAACAATCGGTTGAAGATTAAGATTTCTTATGAAAAACTTTTCTACAAGGATATACGTCTTCTTTCTAGTTTAATTTTGACAATGCAAAATGGGGTCTAAAATACTCTTTTGATTCAATTTAAAATACTTAATTTATTTTTAATAATTTTTTACGTTCCGTGTAAATAAACTTAAACTGACGAATAATTTGATTTGTTAAAGTTATACTTAAGCCCGATCTTTTCCCTTTAAAGTGTGTATATCTTCAAGAAATGTCTGTAAAAACAAATGAATTATTCTTTAATAGCTTAGTCTTGGAACGTTTGCTAGTCTGACTATCTAGCATGTTACACAGTTTTAAAAATATTAACAATAACCGCTGTCAGGGTATAAAAATGCATTATATGTACACAGGAGAAAGAGAGCAGACTGTCGATGACTGCAAGGACTCTGCAACTGGCAAGTGGCTGACCAGTTGGCAGTTGGCTGTCTTTTAAGATTTTCACTCGACTGAATGGAGTTGAATGCGTTTTTATGTGCCAGTTCGAAGGCCAGTGGAAAGAAAGTCAAAGGCAGTCAACAGATGTCTCTTAATATGAAATTGTGAAAAGGCAGTTTTGCAGGAACAGACAACTTTGATATGTACCGAAGAAAACTGAGCAGCTTATTAGCTTTGAATCATCATTTGTGGAACATTATGGCATAAAGATGAAAATAAGTGTGATTGATATAATGAAGTTGCAGTGTATTGTTATACTATATATATGTTTATGTTACTTAAAGCTAAATTAAGTGTAAATATTTAAACCAATTTGTATATAAATTGGAGCACAATTTATTCTATGGCCTTTGAAATTCGACAAATCAACAACAATAATAAACAATTGGCGCTCATGCAAAAATATTCATGCAATTAGGCAATAAGTAAACAGAGCGACGAGCTCAGGCACAGCACGTAAAAGGCTTGACAGCCATGGCGTATGCGCAATAACAATAAACATGCATGCGCGAAAGCCCAATGAATATAATAGGTATAAATAAGAATACACTTTGAAATGGTTACTGGGTATTAAAAAAAACCGTTATTTTTAATTTTAATTTAATTTAATTTTAAATTTTAATATCTTTTAATGTGCTTTCTTAACTTATAGCAATTTGTTTGCTACTGCAGCAATAATTATGTCCATAATTAATAAAATAATGTGCTTTAAAAGCTTGATTAAACTGAAACTAAGCTTTACAAGGACACTTTCTATATAATAAGGAACTTAACACGAAAAGAATAGCTTAAAATTGAGTCGACTTATAGGCAGCTTAGCCGAGCTTTAAGCTTTTATGTACTTTAAAATGTATATTTAAGCAGAAATCAAGCTTTTTAAAAGCTTAGCTTACGTTGCTTTTAATATGCTTTTAAAGCTTTAGGATAATAAAGCTTAAATTTGAAGTTTTTAGCTAATTGCATTGTTCACATAAAGGATTTAAAAGAGCTTAGCTAAAATTGTAATGAATTTACTTTGCAAGCTTATTTTCAATGAAGCTTAAATTTAAAGTTTTACGATAAATGCATTGTCAAGACGCAATATTTGATTGAGTTTAGCTAAAGTTGCATTTAATGTGCTTTCAAAGCTTAAATTTGGAATAAAAGGGTGGAGAATAATGTGAAATAAGCAAAGCATAAAGTATTTTGAGAGTTTCACTTCTTTTACTAATCGTATTAAAAGCTTTAGTAAACTAACAAAATTAGCTCATTGATTGCATTAATAAGATCAAAATGCAGAGTAGTTAAAATTCTACCATTACATATATTCATTTTCAGTTTAATTATGGCTTTCATTTTGTGAGTGCTTCATAATTTAATTCATAATATTTTGCACAGTCGAATTAATGCCATGCTGCTGCCATTGTTTTATGCCATTACAAAATATATTGTGGATCATAACGCAGGCAAATTAAATTAGATGCCATCATAATTTGGCATTTGTTTGGCTTATGCCAAATATTCAGGAAAACCAGTCCAAATCTCAGCTTTGTTGTATTGTGTATAAGTAACAAAATCTAAAAGCCATGACCAACTTTTTTATGCATTTGATTGTAGTATGTTTTTTTAAAAAATGCAGATTAAATGCACGCCGAGCAAACGTAGCAGAAAAGTGCACAATAAATGAATAATAAAATAAATACGAGTACCGAGAGAAGAAAAGCATAAAAACGCCAGACGCATTGAAAATTCATTCAGTGTAGCAAAAAAAAAAGAAAAATGAAAAAAAAAGAAAAGCGCTGCGGCGCTCGTTTCCGCCAGCTGAAGCACAGGATGTGATTTTCATTTTTATTTCCGGCAATTAGCACTCGAATCAAGAGCACAAACGAACTCAACTCTTTACTCAGCCACACTGTTCACATTGAAGTACTCTGCTCCCGCCGAAATCCATTTAAATGATGATTTAACACTGCGTTTCTCATCTCTTTTTCTATACACTTTATTAGGGGTATTATTATTTGGTTAATCTTTTTGTCTATTTCTGAACTATCAAACTATAATATCTCTTAAGAATTGAGAGAAATTCATTTAACCAAGTCTTTAAGCCATAGTAACAACAATCGTTAAGAATCAGATCGTAAAACCTATTGACACTGCAATTTGCCTTTCTTATTTAAAAAGCTTTAAGAACTTATATAACTAGACATGATTTGATTAGAATCGATCAGTTGTGTCAAATACTTAGTTGTCATATGAAAAATAGGCTACAAATCAGGTCAAAAATTTTGGTCAATTAACCGAATCTAAGTTTATTCAAGAATCTCAGGAACTACTTAGGAAACCTTACCCAGTCCAGAAGTTAAAACATAAAGCAGAAGAGTTGATAAAGTTTTTTCAATCCAAGTTTAAAAACAAAAACATAATTATATTCATTATATATCACTTTAAAAGCCGTTCATTATTATGGGTTAGATTTAACTACAAGACATATATATTTGACTTCAAGAGTATATATATTTCGGCACACCATTACTTAAATTTATTATATCTAGGTTTTACATAATTTTTAATGCACTGCTAGCACTTAATGGCTGAAAAGCAAACTCTTCAAATTTCACAGTAATTTAAAGTTTTCAGTCTACATTTCCGCTGCATTTTGCAACGGGCCACTTTGTTGCTGCTTTTGCCACTAACTGTCAGGGTTTTCGCAAACGAACCTGACCGAATTTATGCTTCCGGCGCGGTCTGCAGCTGTTCGACGCTGTCTCTGTCACATCCGTTGGCATTAGTCTAAAATGGTTGCAATTCAAAACCAAACAACGTTTGCTTTAAGGACTCTCTATTTCTGCATCCCCCATCAATTCATTTGAGTGTAAGCTGTTGCTAGCTCTAGCTCTGGCTCTGGCTCTGCAAGGGCAGCAAATTGTCAAATTTGGCAATTCACTTTCACCAACAATTCGCCAAAAAAATTTTATAAGGTTTACTTTCATGGTTGCCTTATCTTACAAGTATTCTCATATATCTCTAATTGCGTTGAATTTTAATTTCTAAAATAATAATTTCTAAATTAAAGTTAAAAATTGATATGTAATTGCTGTGAATTTAAATTTCAGAACGTTCTTGAACTTATATGATTTGGGTTTGAGCATAGCATCGTGCTTGGCATATTTATGCCGACCACAATTGATGTTTGATGTCGCAGCGTAAGTTCGTTATAATTAAGGCAACTGATATAGCCAAGGAATCCTAGAAGTTGGCATCTTGACACTGCATAGAGACTGAGTTTGGATGCGTATCAGTGAAGCAAGTTGAGCATATTTATTAACTAGCCACAGACCGACAATTTGTTGCTTCTTACCAACCGTTGGCTGGCTTCTAACTGTGCTGTTTTGGCTGTGAACAGCGAAGAGCTGAACTCGAAAACCAGCTGGCAGCTGATTTATGACAGCGGCATAGAGTACAGCCACTAAGAACCCAAGTCCTTGGTCTTGGTCTGGCCTCGGCACATAAAATATTAAAGAAGAGCGAAAATTAACAGTCAAACACTATCGAGTTTAAAATTACTCAAGTCAAGAGCAGGCTGAGCCTGGCATCAAAAGTAAAAAAGAAAACTAAAGTAAAGTATCCTTAAGATGTGCAAGTAAAAAGCTTTGGTAAAACCCAAAAAACCAAAAGCTGTCTGGCTTAATTGTAGCGACATGCGTTTTAAGCCACAAAACCATTTTCAGTTACGACTTTACACTTTACACTTTTGCACTTCATTTCAGAACTTGGCTAACAGCAGCCGTTCGAGGCCATCAAAAGGAAAACTAAAGCACCAAAGGATTTTGCTCACTTACATTGCTTCAATTCTCGCAGTTTACTTTGGTTGGTTTCTTGTTGTTGTTGTTGTTGTTGTTGTTATTGTTGCTGCTCGTATTGTTATTGTTGTTGTTTTGCTTTTACATTTACTTTGGCTGATGCAGTTGCTATTTCAAAGCATTTTACAAGGCATTAGTTCTGTATGAGTCTCTGCTTTACAAGCTAAGCGAATCAACTGAATGTGTGTGTTCTTTTGTGGGGAAGAGAAACTTGTACAACCCGCGTGAGCTTCTCAGTAACAAGTATCTCTTGGGCATACAGCGCGTATGTGTAATGCGCTTAGTGTATTGAGTGCCAAAGCGACAGTGTTAAGCAAATCGAAATGATATACTAATGGTTGTATCCACTGCAATGTTTACAAATCTGTGCAGCACTTTTAAGTTAATTCATTTATATCATTATCTTAATTACTTTTCAAATTACGTGCAACTTTTTCAAAATAAACGTTGTGTCTTAAAAGCCGCTTTAAGAAAACTATAATTGTAATTAACAAGATAGATGAAAATATAAAAAAAATATATAATATATAAATAATTTATAAAAAACAATAATGAGACGCTTTAGACAACATTTTTATTTGATTTTTCATTTAACTAAGACTATGTTTATTGGACTAATTTCATTTTTTAACAACTGATAAATATGTTCAAAATCAATATTATTATCAAACAATTTTTTAAATTTAAAATATATATTAAATATTATATTTAACATTCGTAATTTATAAATTATTTATTATTATTATTCATAAAATATTTTTGTAAATTATTTAAAAAATTAAATTATTCAATTACCTATTCTAAAAATGTTTTCTTATAATAATTATATACATATTATTGTTATTATTATTTGTTTCCAAGATTAATTATTTGCAAAATATATAAAAATCGCTTTAATAACACAAAATATTACGCATTAAATTTACATTTACAGCAAAATACACAAAAGAAAAACTGTTTCAACTTTTGACATGTCAGAGAATTTTGGTATGCATTAGTTGTGCACAGTCTGTTGCCTTGTAAAACTGAAGATTGTGCACACGTGTGCTTGAAATCCAAGTGACAATTGAATGTGGCAGGAGCAGGGGGAGCAAAAACAGGATCTGCAGCAGGAGCAGCAGTAGGAATTACTGCAGAAGGTACTGCAAAAGCAGACAGTGCAGCTCTGACAGCTGCTTGACAAAATTCAAGCTGGCATACCAAAATATTACTTATGGCTGGACAACAAAATCTCCTCACACACACACACACACACACACATACATAGTCATAGATATCCTGTGGAAACAGTTGTAGCACGAAGCTGTGCAAAAATTGTCAATATGACAAAACATTGTACGTTGTACGCATTGTCAATAGAAACGTGCTCAAGCAAGTTATTGACATGAAAATTGCTCGTGTACATATTTTTTGAATTTTGATTTTCAGATTTATGACTATGCACACAGGCACAAATTTACTGCTGAATTTACTAAATTTACAATAATTTTGCCAATAATAAAACACAATTTATTTTATGTCTTTTTGTTTTTTTGCTTAAGTGGTAGATATAAAAGTGTCAAATTGTATGTTAAAAAAATAAAAATAAATAAAATCGAATAACTTGCAATTGAGAAGCAATAGCTTTAAGAAACAACTCAATTGAGTTAGTGTAAACTTGCAGTGGCTACTATCACTTTATCACGAAATGTGTAGCGCATAGAAAGGAACGTCTCTGTACTTTTTAAGCATATATATTCTTGATCAATAGCTCAGTCGAACTAGCCTTGTCTGTCTGTCTGTTCGTTCCCATATATGCGAGCTGCCTCTCATTTCTAAAACTATGTTAATGAAATTCGGTGTAGATGTTTCTTTTTGCTGCAAGCTGAACATATGTCACAATCGGTCGGATTGGACCACTATATCTTTTCGCTGCCATAGGAACAATCGGTTGAAAACGAAGTTTTTGTTTGCAAAACCTTTTCTGGTTCTTAAGTTGTCTCAAACAGACTGTAATAAAATAAGTTTTAGTATATTCTTGACATCCTTATCAAATTAGATTAAAATCGGGTTACTATATCTTATACAACAAGAACAATCGGTTGAAAAATCAGTTTTTGGATGAGAAACGGTTTTTGTTTCTTAAGTTTTCTTTACCAAACATACTTGTTCTTAGTTATAGTATGATCTAGACATCTTTATCAAATTTGATTAAAATCGGATTACTATATTAGCTGCCATAGGAACATTCGGTTGATAAATCAGTTATGGTATCAACATTTTTTTTGTTTCCCATGCTATCTTGAACAAATTTTTCTATTCTGTGTTTTAGTATGTTCTCGTTATGCTAACAAAATTTGATCGAAATCGGTCAACATTATCTTTTTGCTGTCATAGTGACAATTGGTCAAAAAATACAATTTCTGCAGAGTATCTATAACCATTATTCTAGATATTAATATATTTGACTACGCTTTGTCAGCCCTTTATGGCTTGAGATTCATTTGCTGTTGTTTTCCAATTTTCTTGTAACAAAACTTGGCACTTTATACCCCCGTGTGTCTTTCATCATTATGGTTTTTTTATGTTTGATGTCAGCATCGTCAGGCAGCTGAGTTGTGCGACAAAAGCTACGTAAAAAAAAAAAAAAAACAAAATATAAAGAAAACAATCAACAACAAAATGCCGAAAATATTAAAATTGAAATTTGTTTTCTAAAAACGCAGAGAACAACAGCACAAAGCAAGCGGCCAAAAAACAAATCCCCAAAAGTGGGGGAACCTGAGCTTTCACTTCTGTCGCATGGATCTCTCAGTACGGCTCATGACTCGTGCAAACGGAATAATATTTACCCAACGTGATTTTGTTTACCTATCTTTTCAAGCCCAACTGCGTGCACACAGGCACCTGGAGAGTTGCTTTACCCCAGTCCTCCCCCCTACCCTTAACCGACTTAGCCACAACCTAAAACAGGTAACCAGGGACGCATACACAAAACAAAAATGTATATGGCCACAAGTTGTTTGTATTTTGTTATTAGTTTCTCTCTCTCTCTCTCTCTGTGTCTGTTTATTTCGCATTTTGCATTTATTTCTGCTTTTTTTTCTCATTTCGCATTTAATTCTTATTGTATATTTTGATAAACTGAAGTTAATCCAGCTGTCGCTGTGCCAGTTTCTGAAGTATCTTTAAGATACTTTCGTGCTGCATGCATTTATTGTAAAAACGAGCTTGCAACATTAAGTTTCTTGACTTAATTGTAGTTTGCCGGAAAGTTTTGCAGCTAGCACAAAGCAAAAATAAAATGGCAAATGAAGAACTTGCAACAGGCAAAGGACTATACAACGAAGAAAGCAGGACGAAGGCAACACAAAGACGTTATTTAATTAAAAACTTGCCACACGCATGCAAAATGCTCGTATATAAAACATGTTACCATCCTTACATCGTACGAGGGGGGAGGGAGGTGTGAAGGGCAAACTTTTGCCAAAACTTGAAATGTATGTTGGATTTTTCATTAGCACTCCTTAATTAGCTACAGCCTGACACACACACATATCAACTTTTATTTTCATGACACTGAGATTAATGACTGATAAAAATAAAAGATAGAAATGCAACCATAAAACTTAGCATAAAGTTCTCAATTTGATTTAAGTTGCTTTTAGAAGTCGCTGTGCAAAAGTGCAAAATGTATCCTGGGTACAATCTCTTTTGATGTTGTGAACAGTCCATTGTGTCTGCGCTTTATTGTCTGCTCTAAATCTCTATTACTCGTAGTTGTAATTCTAAGGTGTACTTCGGGGTGTATACATTTAAGGGCTTTAACAATGAAATGACACGCTCGGCGCTTGGCTAATGAAACCAAATTGGTTGTAACTAAGTAATTCTTAGATGTGATGCAGCTTTCAGTATTCAAGCTTCTTTAGCCAAGCTCAACTTTATTTTGTGGTTAAAATGTGTGGGCAAAAGTCTACAACAAATAAGATTCAATTAAAATTTATTTCACTCACTTTTGTGTGGTCACAAAGGCAGTTAAAAGACTCATTAAATATTTATATAAAAGTATAGAAGATTATTAAGATCTGATTTTACATAGATTTGCACAAGTTGACTATGAACTAGAGCTGAACATTGTTGTCACTTTGTTATTTTAACTGTTACTTTGGCTTACAGCGAGTGTTACCTTCGTTCTTCATAATCACTTTTCACTTTTGTCTGAACTTTTAAATATATTAGCAACTTATTCCTATCGTCAACACATCTCATTTTAGGATCTAGTTAAACTTGGAGCTTGAAAAACAAAGATCTAAAATATATATTTTTTTTTTTTATTGTATTGTTAAATGTCGGTCTTTCTGTCAGTCCCTCTATGTGAACACAACTTTTTTCGTAGTTTGAAAACAGGCTTTGTATACATAGTCTTAAAATTTACGCCTCCAATTTCCAAAGAGTATAAAAAAAGAGTATGTCGCAGTCGGGAACATCCAACTATTATGTTGTTACTTGTTTTTGCTTATTTACTTTAATAAGATATCAGATTATCAGTTTTTCATTGATGTCCTTATATTGATTGTCTGTGATTGTTAACTTAGAACTGGGACGGTAATCGTAACAGTGACTGTTAAGGGGACTGTTAAAGGGACGGCGACTGTAATAGGGACTAGGACTGTTAAAGCGACAGTGACTGTTAAAAGGACAGTGACTGTCATAGGTACTGTGACTGTTAATATCTAAACTGCTTCTAAGAACCGAATTGAAATTCTATTTGCCAGAACTGTGACTAATGTCAAAACTAAGACTTTTATCGAGACTTTGAGTGTTATAAGTACTAAGACTGTTATTTATTATTAAGGCAGTGACTTTTATTTAAGCTAAGACTTTATTTGCCAACTGTAATCTGTTTATATCAGACAACTCCTTATATTCAGAAATACAACGTTGCTCTTGTCTACCATAAACAATTCAACAATACTCAACTCAATAATATACCTAAGATACTAAAAAATAAAAAAAAAATATATGTAAAAGCAAACTTCATAATTCGCCTTATGTTATGCATTTACATTCTACAAAATTTGCATATACCTTTTTTTTGGAATCATTATCTAATATTTAAATTACATTTGGCTCGTCGCACAAATCAAATTATTTTACCTTTTAAATGTTTGCAATGAAATGTTTTGTTTATGAACACAAGCTGCACAGAGACACACACACACACACACACACACACACTCATACACACATAAACTGATTACATTAAATTATATATATGTATATATTTTATATCTTCAGCTGTTTTCTGTTCTTTTTTCATGTTTTTCTGTACTTTTATGGTTGGCAAACAAATATGGAACTTTATTGTATTCATTTCTGTTGGCAGCAGCTGTATACTTGACTTGGCTCTTGACTCAACATTATGTAATTTAGTCATACATGTAATTTATTGTTAATTTTAATGTTTAAATTATACACATTTGTGTAATTCGCTTGATTAATGCCGCACAGCGCCGCGCCTTAAAATATGCAACATGGTTATTAATAAAGCGAAGCGCTTAAAAATTGTAAATCCTTTGTGCACATATGGCAGACCAGTATTTATCACTCCCAATGACACAATCCCCTGACCTTTTTTTCAAGTAATAACCTTTGTCTCCCACTGATTTCCGTTACACCAACCCCTCTACACCCTTACCCCTTGCTTAACCCTGTAGATTCTGTTTGCCGTTGGCTTTTGTAGCACATTTTGAAATTATGCACATTTCATGGCATTAATTATGCGCTTTTAAGTTGTTCGTGTTCTTATTGCTGTGTTTGTTGTTGCATGTTGTTTGTTGTTTATTGTTGACATTAATAAACGCGCGATTAATGAAATTGCAAACGTGCAGCTACATAATTAATTATTTGCATTCATTATGAATGCTCTTAAAATTATATAATTTGTAAATAACTTTTCATTTTTTATTTCGGCTGTGATTTCAAAAATGTTACAGATTAGATTGCCGTTTTAAATACTTCTCCATAACACAATAAATAAATGTTTATTTATGTGTCCAAATTGTAATTATAACTGAAATTGAAGCTGACTTTAAATATATACAGAGCTGTTCTGAATTCCACTTTCGAATGATTACACATCGAAATTTAAAGCATATTTTTGGGAGTGTCTACAAAAGACTAAGGATTGTTTTTGTATCCTGCTCCAATACACCCTATTATATAGGTTTAAATATGTAATTATATATATATAATGTTAAAGTATTGACTCACTATATTAGAAGTTATTAAGAATAGTAACAGTAGGCTATATATCAAATAAACACTATTATTTGTTGGTTTCAAAGCTCCCGTTTTATGTTAAGAGATTAGGGTGAATTCAACTGCAAAAAAATTTGTAAAAATAAAAGCAATCTTTTTAATGAAAAGAAAACTAAGTAATCTGCATTTATTTTTATTAGCATTTTATTGGCTAAAGTTATTAATTTTGCATTTTACAAAATCTCTAGTAAATGTCAACAGTGCAAGCCAAACGGAAATAGAGTTGTCTACTTGCATCAAATTAAGTTTAAAATTTGTAAGATGGCAACTCAGTTTGCTATCGATAAGTGTTGGTGCAGGCAACAGAGTTGTCATACAGATAGTTTAAATTTGGCGGGCATAAAATTAAAAAAAATTTGAGTTGTAACATGTAAAGTAAAGTTCCAAAAATATAATTATATTATGTCAAATTTTATAACATTTAAACTTTGTTATTTAATGTAATAAAACTAAAAATAAAACCGAAGAAAAATATTAACAAAATTACTTTGGTGTGCTGACAACCCTATGGAGGCAGCCATGTTGCCTTCAAACACAGAAGTTCGAAAATATGAAATATCTCAAAAATTTAGAAACAGAGATTTCCGTGGCACCTCCGTATATGTATTATTATCTATGTTGATTTTGATACATAATTGCACTTTATTTTATGAAATACTTACAATAATTGTTAATGTTTGATTATGCAAACATTAATATTAGTTTCCCAACACAAATTGTTAAAACAAAGAAGCCACCCAACACCGAAATTTCAACAAAGTTTTGAAAGAAATTGTAAGAATATTTATTTCTATTATAAGCAAAGTCAACAATTTCAACATTTCAGTAGACTTTTTGTTTCAATGTGCTTCACTATCTGACTATTCAAACACTTCAGGCGTGTTTTTTTTAACTGTTTGGCATTATGCATTCAAATTGCATAGATAGCTTAATGCCTGCCAGTTCTATGCACTTAAAAGGACTTGCTGCTGCTGCTGCAAATTAAAAAAATAAAAAAAAACAAAAAAAAAAACTTGAATAAGCTGGGGGAAATGGCAACTTTAGAGTAACTGCTAAAAACTTATTAAATTTGCTATTTTCTCTTCAACAATTAGCACTCGTACCTGGACTGTTTCCGTAGCCCAGTTAATGAAAACTTTTGCGCATCGGCATGAATGAGAACTTGA
This sequence comes from Hirtodrosophila cameraria, assembly GCA_949708635.1. Classification (NCBI taxonomy): domain Eukaryota; kingdom Metazoa; phylum Arthropoda; class Insecta; order Diptera; family Drosophilidae; genus Hirtodrosophila; species Hirtodrosophila cameraria. The sequence continues at coordinate 6,548,096 of OX453089.1, forward strand.
ATAAGTAATAAAGCACTTGGCCTGCAAAATACAACAAATACAAATACAAATACAACAACAACAACAACAAAAAATGAGCCGGGCTAACTGATGATGGCTATGGCTAGGACCAAGTGCGTCTACTTCAGATTGCCTGACTGACTGGCAGGCTATTTGCAAAATGCTTGACCAACTTCTGAACTTTT
>OX453089.1:8348480-8526096 GCA_949708635.1 Hirtodrosophila cameraria
GATCTTTTAATTATATAGTTAAAAAAAAAACTAATAAAAACTATAAAAGTTAAACAAACAATACACAATTTTGAGCCAAAATCTTTTCTGAATCACATTGAAATTTTGAAAAAATTTCATTTAAAATTTCACAACTATATAAAATAAGATATTGAGGTTTTTCAATTATGTTTTATAAGAGGTTCGATTTTTAGAGTAAAGTACATACAAATTTTCAAGTTAGCAAGAAAGAAAGAAATATCCGATTTTGATAAAATTTGGTCAGCATGTGTAAAACGTGCTTTGATATAATGAGCTTGGCCGAGATATTTTGAAAAACAAAAAAGTTTTTCAGACAAAAACTTATTTTTCATCCGATCGTTCCAATGGCAGCTATAAGATATTGAAGTCAGATTTCGATGAAAATTTGTCATCATGTATAAACTGTCTTTAAACTTAGGTTTAGTGAGTTTGGTTCAGTTATCTTAAAAAACAAAAAAGTTTTTCACAAAAAACTTATTTTTCAACCGATCGTTGCTATGGCAGCTATATGTTATAGTGGTCCGATCTGGCCAATTCAACTATAGGTACTACCTGCAATAAGAAGAAGCAGCTTTGCCTAGTTTCATCAAGATAGCTCTAGAACAAAGTCTTGAAAAACGCATATAAACAGACGGACAGACATACGGACAGACGGACATGACTCGGCTTTTGATGCTGATAACGAATATAACATTTTTTTATGAGACGTCTCCTTCAATGCGTTACACATTTCGTAACAAAATTATAATACACTCTGCAAGAGTATAAAAATCGAGGTCTATGCCAACTTTTCTTAGAATTGTTCAAAGATTCTATTTACGCTATACGCTTGGTTTGAGTTTATTCCCCTTTATAAATTGGTCCTTTTCACTATTGAGACTTTAATTTTCGATGATTCGTACTTTATTAAAAAAGTGTACCTAAAATGATGAGTTACACGAGTTGGAAATCTATGCAAAGCGCTAAAAACTAAGTTTAGATTTCAAAACACAACTGCAAACAGGCTTATCTAAAATCAGATATTAGTGCGAAACTATTAGCCAAACTGCTGACAAGATTTTGTTTGATTTGCAGCCATATAATTGTAATTGTGTTAAGATTGCAGCCTAACAACATTACAGGTGCAGGCTTCTAGGTATTTAGGTCTGCGAGTCGTCTACAAAAATATTTGATGAGAACATGAACAATGTCTAGGCTGTAAGCCGGAAGTGCAAAGAGGCCAAATTGGAAGCTACTCAGTGTGGCAATTTGTAATTACGCGTTGTTCAGCTGCCGATGCCGATGCACCTGCAAATTGGCAGCTATGCCACCAAAGAAGAAGTGGCCATCGTCATAGTCATCCCCATCCTCATTGCCATCGCCAGTGCCAATAGAAGTCAACATACATTGGCCATTAAAATTACTGGTAGTCGGGTTGGGTTGCTGTAGAAAGGGGTAGAGGGGTTAGGCATAGAAGCCTAATGAGCAGCGGGCCATAAATGGCCAAACATTGTGCAACCAGGCAGCAGGCTTGTAAAATTAGAAAGCAATTTAAATTGATGCCCTGTATTTGGCGAGGAGCAGCAGGAGAAGCATTTTGTGGCCATTCTATGCGACTTCTTTTATTTTTTTTTTACTTTTTCGTTGCCTTGCAAAGTTTATGTTTATTAAATGTTATGGGTATGGCCGAACATTTATGCTAATCATTGTAATAAGCCATGAACTTGACTCTAAGTCTGGGTGTGGGTTGCACCTGCCGCACGGGCAAAAAAGCAAAAAATTAAAATAAACATACTACATATGTGAGAATTAATGACGTGAAGTTTCCCTGCAGTCAAGTCTGATAAAGCCTTACACACACTCCTGCTTTGGCATATGCATAAGTCTGTACATATGTAAGAGTTGATGACTAGAAGATACCCTTTAGATTGAAGACTGAATTTATGCCAAGTTGTAAGGTAAGGTGTAATTGATTATTTTTTAAATTTGTAAATTTTTTAAATTTATAAATAAAAATTTCTCAATAATGTTTAAGAGGGGCGTAAGGACATTTTTTCGAAAAGATTCGCCTAAAAGTTATTCTGGAAAATAAATAAAATTTAAACGCAAAATCAACCTAAAGGTTAACCATGTACAAAAAGACATTCCGCATTGAAATCGGTTCAGTTTTGACAAAGTTATAGTTGAATATTGAGATAAGTCATTTTCTATGGGAGCCTTACAGGTCAAAATTGTTGGGATTTTGACATGATTTTTGACCGATTTTTGAACTACGAATGACAAAGTTTTGAAATAATGAAAGTGCAATTTCGCGATTTTATTTATAAAATTTATTTTTTTTCAAAATGTATAAGGGGTAGAAAGTAATTTTTCGAAAAAAGTTTATCAAAAATTTGTTTGGAAAATAGTAAAATTTAATTGCAAAATCAATCTTAAGGTTAAAATGTGACAAAAAAGTTATTCCGCATTGAACTCGATCAAGTTTTGACAAAGTTGTGCGAGTTAGAAATTTTGGATGGTCAAATGTTTTTTGACACATTCACACAATATCTTACAAATAAAAGTTTTGAAATAGTTTTTTGTACTAATTTTGGTATCCGCAATATTATTCTATTCTGAAATTATAAAAAGAAATATAAATTTTATAACGAAAGATGCTTTCTTCTCCCGGTTTGCCTTTTAAGCAATTGTTGCTGACACAGGGTATACAAAATCGACGTGTTGTTGGGAAATTGATGTAGCCGGTGCCAGTCAATGGTGTTGAATTTTTTTTAAGCTCAGGTTTGGGACAGACAGCGACAGCAGCAGGCTGACTGTTCCACATCATTATCAATCCAGATTCAGTTCAAGATCCAGATCCAGATCGAGTCAGTTGGTGTTGGTGTTGGTGCTGTGCTTGTCGTTGTCTCGTTGTTGTTGTCGTTGTCGTTGTTGTCGACGTTGTCGCCAAGATCAGTGACGAGGACGTAGACGGATAGCCAAAGGCGACTGGTTAGCAGGTCCGTTAGCAGCGACAGCTTTGGGTTCTATCGATTTGCTCCAGTTAGTTGTTGTTGTTCGTCGGCCTACGGCATTTAGTATGTTAATTTAAATGAGAAAGCAACGGTATTTTACGATTATGGCTTAATTACTTACATCATAAAACATAGAAAATACTTGGCCAATGATGATGATGATGATCCTCTTGGCTACATTTTTATGACATTGCTGTTGCTGCTGCTGCTGGGACAATGATTAACACTATCATTTATCTAATAGCATAATTGTCGCTGCGTGCCCAGCTGAATTAAACTATAACTATAACTCTGTAAACTAGCCATCTAAAGGTGCTTGAAAATCAATTAAATTATATAGCATAAAACGCTTGTAATTTTAATGAGCACATTTTGCTGTGGGGCAGCCCTCCTACACCAGCTTCAACTTCAACTCCAACTTCAGCTCAGCTGAGTTCATCTGGCCATTAGTGGCTCTATCTACTCTTTGGTTGTCTGCTTTCATTTGGACTACACTGCATATTGCATATGAAATATGATGCGTCAAGGTGCACAGCGTTCATCAGATAGTCACAAAGTGGATCGGGCTATAAACTATAACCAAGTGTTTGCTATTCCAACAAACTTTGCCTTGCCTTGACTATGCTAAGCTGACAGCCACATTACCGGTCCAACTTACATACATATGTAGGTACTATACATGAAATGGAAGTATCTTTCTTGACCAAGCTCAACTAAGGCATATTATTATCATTGTTAAGACTGAAATGTGCTGCAAAATGTGCTGCAGGACAGCGAAGAACATAATTCTGTTAATACCTTTGAAACTATTGGTCTAAGCCAAGTAGAGAAAATTGTATCTGTTTATTTTAAAAAAGCTTTAAGAAGTTGTGTATAACACATAGGAGAAAAATAGTACTACATGTTAGTAAAGTTGATAAAATTTACATAATTTTTCATACTACTTAATATCTACGATATTTTAGAAGCTTTTAAGGTATACAGGCCTGTATGCACTTTCGTTAAAATATTTTGAAAGTGAGATTTTATAGTTGTTTTCATTCTGAATTATCACAAGATTTTGTGGATTGAATTCAATTGCATTTTCTTAACGATAAATAAAGTTTTGATTGAAATCAATTAACTGGGTGAACAAAAGTAATCAAGTTTTTCACATTTCAAAATAATTAATTTCTACAAATTTTGTCGAAAGTTTAACCTGGCACAGACCGGGTAATGTGTAAAATAATAATGTATGAATATGCCATTTGAATTGTGGATTATAGTAGAGCAAATAGTTAACAACATATAAAAATCTGCTGTATTTCAGATTATAACTTTTAGAAAACTTTGATAATAAAATAAAATAAACTTAATAGCTAAATAGACAAGCTTTTCAAATGTTAGCTCGCTTAACACTGTTACTTTTTTTTCGATTCTTAATTATACATTTAATAATTTTCAATATTTTTGCGATATGGCAACGCCGCAGCAGAACTCAATGCTCCCTTTCTCCCACTTCTATTGCTTATTGCTCTCTCTCGCACATTCCAAGTTCAATTTCAACCTGATGGAACACAGCAGCATAAAAAAAAACTTGCACGGCGAGTAAAAGAACTTGCACATTTCGAACTAGCTGCAAGAGGCAAGCTTCAATCCCATTCCCCTAAACTCCAGACTCCGAAACTCGTTACACTCGACAGCGACTGTGACTGCAACTGCGACGCAAGCAGCGACGGCGACTGCAGAAAATGCCGACAAAACATGGCCAGTGCGAAAACAAAGCTGAACGCGTGCAGAACCAAACCACGGATGCAGTGCAGCAGTGAAACAACAAAAACAAAAACAAAAAACAAAATACAAAAAATACATAACTGAAAGATGTGAAAAGATCTGCGCAAGATCAGTGGTATTATAACTAAGCAAGTTTAACTACTTAGCCAAAGGAGAGTGCATATTAAAAACTAGCAGCTACCAGTGCCAAGCCGACAAAACTGTAATAAATTAAAGCCAAAAACGCCGCGAGGCCAAATGAAATTTGTGAACGCCATTCGCAGTTGCAGCAGCGGCAGCGGCAGCAGCAGCAGCGGCAGCGGCAGCGGCAGTTACACGGTTGCAGTTTCGCGTTCCGTTTGGCGGCTACTTTTGGAAAGGTAGCTGCTGCAACTACGCCCGCGGCTAGGAAGATCCCAAACACAGACCCCCAACTCTAAAAGCCCAGACCAGTCGAAGTCGAAGTTTCTTTTGCCACTCTCCTCCGGCTTGGTCTGGAGCACATCCCACAGTGCGCATGCGTGGCTGCCACCAGCTTCTCTTAGACGCGTTTTCTACGCTTTGCAACTAAACTGAATTGTGGTTGGGGCACAAACTTATTATTAGACGCTTTGCTGGGTAATTAAAGCGTGAAAATCACTGTTTAAATTCTCATAAATTTGTGCATTTAACGCAATTGCAATGCATTCCATAACATATATCGTATATATACAATACATATATATCGAAGCATCTATAGATGCATGTGTGTGTGTGCCTCTTCTAGGTAATTGCCAACAACGACTTGCTTATGGATCATTAGTTATGTGAATTCAATTATAGAGTAGCTGCAACATTGGATTACTAACTACAGCCACGAGTGAGTATCTCTATAAATATATGTATATTTGTATCTTTGTATCTATGTATGCATGTTTGCATGTATGCGTATACCTGTATCTATGGGGAGGCAGATTGTTAATGGTGAGGGCGTGCCCAGCAATTGCAGCGCCATTGCAGTGCACAAACATCTAGCATAAATGGCTTTACATAACCTGTATGGCGCAATGACACTAGCTTAATTTGCCACTTAAATAAATCATGGCAGAAGAAGTTTAGTTTAATTGAAAAAATATGTTACTTGCGTGCTTATTTTCAAAGAGTTTTTTAGAAATAATCAATAACTCAAGAGTAATATTAAACATTTTTTAAACAATCTGTAACAAAACTACATTTTTCAAGCACATTAAATTGTCATTTTAAAAGAGCTTTTATTTAATTGTCCAGGGTACAAAAAAAAACCAATGAACATTTGTAAAAAACGTAATTTTTAAGTATAAAAGCTTTAAAATACATTGAAACTTTCGGATGGAGGTATTTTAATACTAGATTAATTTAAAAAAAATTTAAGATAACATTCCAACTAGCTTAATTTGGTTTCTACATTTTCGATTAATTCTTAAAGTTTAAGAATTATCTATTGAAAAGCATCAAAAATCGCTTCATTATTCATAAAATCTGCAATAGTACAAAATTGTCATACAAAACCGGATTAAATTGTGTAAGAAAAGCTTAAAAAATACATTGAAGCTTATTGCGAGATTAATTGACTTGCTACAAATAATCTCAGCCACTAGATAAATCCTGCAACAATAAAAATGTTGAGCTTTGAATAGCTTTAAAAGCCTTTAATTAATTGTCAACAATTTCAGATATAAATCGAACAAATATACATATGTAAAACAGCTTTAAAAATATATATAAAAATTTCCTGTTGGAATAATTGCACAGTTTATATAAAAAATAAATCGCACATGCTGAGAACTCGAAACTGAACAAGTTTAACAGTATTTTCCTGTGGTTCTGCCCAGTTTTGCAAAATTACTGTAACACTGATTTGCATAATAAATGTAATGTTTAGGTATCACTTTAAGCTAGTGTATCTAGGCCATTAAATCGACGGCCTAATGGCTTATAGTTTTATGTGGTCAATTGATTTAAATATGCGCTTTTGTGGCTCGCTTTTTAAATTGCCAATTATAAGCGCTGTGTGCAGATATGCGATAAAGCAGCAAACGAAATAAAAGCAACCAACTTTAAATTAAAGCAAAAATCTTTTGGCTTTTGGCTGTGTGCATTGTAAATAAACGAGTAATTGGCCACAGCAAAAGCAGCAACAACAATAACAACAACATTGACAAGGATTGTGATTTAATCACAACTGTTCAATAGCAATAGCCCCAAACGCCAACACTTTGGCAGCCGCCAGGGGAACCCAATCCCCATTCCCATTGCCAAACCCAATTCCAAACCGAAACCGAGTTCGAGTCCAGAGCACTTGCTCATTAAAAAGGCAAAAGAGTGCACCACACTGACCCTAAAGAGCTTAAAAAACATACACAAACACACACACACACACATCCAAAAGACACAACAATACAAAGTAAAACAAAAAATTAAAATAAATTGCAAAGCAAAATAAAAATAAAAAACAAAGCAAAACAAAAAATGGGAAAAGTCGCGGCATCGAAACGAAGAGTTAACAACTTAATTGGATTTGCATGTAATTTTACTGTCCAGATTGAAAAAATCGACAGTTGTTGCAGTTGTTGCACGTTGCCAGCATCTGAGATAAGCTGCGGCAACAGCAACAACTGAGGATGCGTATGCCACCAAAACCGCGCACAAAACGCGCTTAAAACGCGCCAAACATGTTGCCCAAAATTTGACCATTGACAAATTTTTGCTAGTTGGCTTATCAAATGTTTATGTTTATGTTAGTTGTTGGAAACTGAAATAAATGATATCTGGTTGAACAACTTTAACGACTACCACTGCACCTGCCCCAGCCACTACACCCTGCCCCTTGTCACCCATTCACAAAGCAGGCGATAAATGACTTTGGCATAAATTATGCGCAATTGACGGCATTTGTTGGCCAAAAGACACTAAAACGACGGCAAGCTGCGGCTCTGTTGTGCAACTCTGTGGCATAAGGAGTCACCTGATAGCCTTTTGGTGCCACCGAAAGTGTCCATAAGTCGGTGGCACTTATAGCATTCGTATCAAAAAAACTTTAAACTCCTTTCGATTTCAATTAGAGTGCCGCTTGAGCTAAATCGCATTGCAACAGAGCCTTTCAAGTCAACCCAATGATAACACAGCACTTCTGATTATTTTAACTTAAGTCTTACGGCATAAGGAGACTTTAAAGTAAGCGACTTTAATCAGCATTTGTGTGCTATTAATGTGACTTAAGGTGAGTCTTGGTGGTCCCCTTGGTGGCTCTCAGAGATCAGTTTGAAGTTTTTCTTCGAGTGATGGCAACATTTCAACAAGGGTAACATTCGTTTTTCATACTACTAAGATCGGTTTTTATCTAATTATAACCTAATTACTAATTACATGTTAAATAAAAAAGACAGAAAGTTACCTTCACATGCTGATTGATAACATATACCCTTGCAGAGAGTATATCATATTAAAATTTAATTGTCGACCTATAAGAAAAAGTAGCCCGGTTTCGATAGAATTTGGTCACCATGACAAAAACACGGTAAGTTTGATCGAGTAGTTACTTAGAAAAACCAATTTTTCGACCTATCTTTCCTGTGGCGACTACACATATGCTATAGCTGTCTGATCAGGTCAATTCTGCTCAAACAAACAAAACGCATCTGTTCCAAGTTACATCAAGATATCTTCAAAACTGAGAAAGTCGTTCGCAAATTGAAGACGGACAATACTCGGCTGTTGATGCTGATTGCGAACGTACAACGCTTCTTTTTCTGAGACGTCTCCGTCAATGCGTTACACATTTAGTGTAAAATTTATTAAATTATCATCCGCAAGGGTATACAATACCCTGCAGTGTTCTCATTGCAGGATTGAATTATGCCTGCAGAGTAGAATAAGAAATGAAAAATAAGATGATGTTTCAAACAGTGTTTAATCAGACAAGTCAAATAGTGTTTGCATAAACTGTTTGAGAATTACAAGTGACAATCTAAAAAAATATGAACTGTATGTGGTTTTTGTTATAATAGAGTGGCTCTTTTTTTTATTTTTTTTGAAATTAAACAAGTAAGAATACTCTAGTCGAGTGTGCCCGACTACGAGACTCGCTGCTCCCAACTTGCTTTTCAAGCAGTTCAGCGGCAACACAAGCAAGTAGCGCACTTAACGTGCTCAGTTCCTGTCAAACTGTTGTTTCTGCCTGCTAAGACAGGGGAAACAAGTTCTTCCATAGCTTTGGTGCTATTTATCCGATCGTGTTGAAATTTACACATCCGAAAGACATTGATTAAACATACATGTGTACCAAAAATGGAAGCTATATCTTTAAAATTGTGGCCGTGGGAGTCTTTTGCGATTTGTGGGGGTGCGGGGGGGTGTATCCGAAATTTGAAATAAACTTGATCTGCGTATGGTATACAGGAATCTACATGCCAAGTTTGGTGTCTCTAGCTCTTGTAGTCTCCAAGATCTGTGTGTTCATACGGACAGACGGACATACAGACAGACAGACGGACATGGCTAGTTCGTCTCGGCTGTTGATCCTGATCAAGAATATATATAGTTTATATAGTCGGAAATGCCTCCTTCTGTCGGTTACACACATTTGCAGTACTTTATAACTCCCTTTTTCCCATTTTTAATGGGAACGGGAGTAAAAAGAGTACGTTGGGTTTGTGACATGTCCGTCTATCCGTCCGTATGAACGCAATTTTTTACACAGTTTTGAAGCCAGAGCAACCAAACTTGGTATACACGTTGGTATATACCATAGGCAGACAAAGTGTGGTAGATAACGACGTCGACCGTCTCTTCCGAACACCGCCACAAGGGTTCAAAAGAACATCTTAAGTTTTATACAATAAATATATAAGGAGACATTTATTATTACTCTTCCTTTTTTTATTTTCAATCAAAGCATTTCTTAAGCCGCAACAACGACCACCGATTTGGAAAACATTCAACAAATCTGCGTAGTATTTGCGCTTTATATCAAAACTTCCCTCGTTTTCATAATGAACTCTGCTTTGACAGCAGCAAATGCCATATCGAATACGCCCGAAAATTAAACATGTCAGCGCATTAAGCGACTTCTGATAAGCCAAAAAAAAAAATTCTTGCCTTTATACGATGCAGGTTTCCCAGGTTTACCGTCGCCTCGGGGATTGTCAGACAGATTCGAGAATTGCGCAAGCCATGGACAAAGGCAATTCCAGAAAGGCATGAGACAACTGTTGTGGTCCGAGCATTGGGCATATATAAAGTGTAATAAATTTGACTGCCTTTCTGATTATTTCTATAAAAATAAATACTCATAAGCAGTTCATAAAGTTTTGCGTTTTGTGGGGCTTTTGTTTTTAGCAGCTCCTTGGCTCGAAGCTAGTTGCATTTTGGGGCTTGTTAGGATCGCGACTCACCGAGTGCATGCCAATGCCATAAATTAACGTCAATTGGCGGCCCAGACGCAGTCGCTGTCGCTGTCGCAGTCGCAGTCAAGAGCTGCTGCTGCTGCGGCTGCTGGCAGACTGCGCATGCGCACATATTCTTTACCATACATAAATCTCTGGCGCGGCGGTCAACAAAGTTCATGTATTCATTTCTGACATGACTATCTCGGTCTACCCGTAGGAGTATATGTATATGTATATCTCTGAGCATTTAAATTGTGAAATAAAAGTAGAAATTGCTAGTTTAATAAACAAAGAATCGTCACAGGAAACATAAAAAGCCAGAGGCCAATTTAGCGGCATTACAAAAAAAACTCTCAATAAATATATATATATTTATATATATATATACATATATATGTCCACATATGTATGTTTGTACCAGCTATGTGTCTCATTTTGATTGAATTCAAATCGCAGTCGCATAACATGCCACAGCAGACAGCAAAAAAAAGCACTGGCAAGCAAATGGTTGCAGCACGCCGAATTTTGCATACCCTAGCTGAAATGATATATTTAAGATTGTTTAATTTTTAACATAAGCTTGAATTCAATAATATTGAAGATATTTATTTGAATTATAACATGCTAGTACATAAATATAATAATTTCAGTGGACGGCATAAGTTTTTGAGAAAAATATAATGAAAATTTACTCATAACTTGAACTTACTTGATGTACATTTTGGCATAAATGGAAAGGTCATTTGAATTCCGTTTGATTGATAATAAAATTTTTCTTAACCCATTAAGTACCCATTAAAATTTTAGAATTTTTGTGAAAAGTGTTGTATGAAAAAGAGGAAAAAGTGTCTTAAACAGTCATTTTTAGCAATATTCAACAAAACATACAAAATATAATTATAGAGATTTTTGAAATTTTTTTCAAATGTTTTAATAAATCATTAAAATACAAAAAAACATTGTTTTGTTTTGTATTTTAAAAAGGACAACAAAAACGAAATAATTTCTTTCATTACATTTCTTTCTAATTGTTTAGATTTATTTCAAGTTAACTGAAAGTCCTTGTCTGAAAATCTATGAAAATGTAATAAATCTTATAAATTTGTTACCTCTTTGATTGTCTTAAACATTTGTTTAGATCAAAGAAATTGATGTTATTTATATTGGCAGCTACCAAATTTAATGCAATACAAATTTAAGCGGAAAGTTATTTAGCTTTTGGCAAGAGTATGTGAATCAAAGGAACGCTTAAAAGCAAGAATGTCAAAGTCATTTAGGCCGGGGAGTGGTAAAGACAACAACAGCAACAACAACAACGATGGCTGCAACAACTACGACAGATACATTCGAGATGGAGATGGAGATGGCGACTTGTGGCTGCCTTGTGGATGGCAGCTACCGTTTGTTTGCCCACGCCTTGGCCAACAAGTGCAAGGCAAAGCATCGAGTTGAGTTGAGTTGAGCCGGGCCAGAATTGTTCATCAAATGAACGCTAAATGCAGTCAACGGTTACCAGAACTCAGAGCTCAGAGCCCAGCCCCAGTACACAATGCAACATTTAAGCAAACAAACAAACAAACAACAACAACAAAAAAAGAGCTAACCGGGAGCCCAATTTAAGTTGCAAGTTGCCTTTTGTCTTCGGCCGTGAAGAGCCGGTTCCAACTGACCGTCTGTATATGTTTTTTGTTTTCTGTTGCTGCAGCTCGTTGCAGGCATCTTCAATTTTTCACATACTCTTCGGATACATCATTGTCAAGTGCTGGCATGCCTAATGAAAGTAACGAGCGACAATGGCCAACAACTTGGCCATGTCAGCTTTATACGCGTAGAAACCATCAAATTACATACTAGATTGTGTTTAGAAACTGTTCAGGGTGCGACCTGGCCTTGATAGAGCTGCGGACTCTGAGCTAACCATGACATCCTTGCAACGCTCGTCGCACAGTCAAACACTTTGCGCAACAACTGCGAATTGATGTCCTTTTTAAAGTCAAATGCATGCCAAGCTTATGCTAATCATAGAAGATCTGTGCAAGGAACCCATTGACAGTGTCGAAGTAGTCCTTAATACCGAAAGTGAACGAGCTGAGCCACATTGTTGAAGCACCTGCGGTATGTTGATCTTGAAGAGAAACTGCATGTTTGAAAAGATGCCAGAAAATGCTCAGCCTTTTATTTATTTTGTGTTTATTTAATAATAACAGTCGCTACAGGAAAAAAATTGAAATTTACAAAAGAAAAAATTAAAAATATTTTAAAAATAAATTTAACATCAGAATAATATAATAAAAATTAGAAAAGCAATGAAAAAAAAAAAAAAAAATTAAAAACAATTATCTGAGAGCGTTTAATCTTTAAAAAAATAGGATCCAGCATTTAATACAAGGATTGGGGAAAATACAGAAATAACCTGCTTTAAGCCAAACACCACACGACAAACTGAGTTTCTGAGATATCCTAGTATCTTTGTCCCGCCTTCGTGAAAAACGACAAGGAAAACCCGATGTTTACGAAGTCATTCTGGAAGAAAACAATACTGATGAATGAATTCTTGATAGTAACTAAAATCCGACTGGAAAAAGTTTCTATATTATAAAAACTTAACTCAAGACTAATATTCATCTTTCCCACTTTACATAACTCACATAACGCTTAGCAACACTGTCAAACTTGCCTTAACAGCTGCTTAACACTGCCAAAAAAATGTCAACGTAGCCAACTTAAAAAGTATGTTTCAAAATCAGCTTAAAACATAAATAAAATTGTTGATTTTAATGCTTGAAAGTAATTTATAGCATATTTTCAACAAATTTGTTATAAAGCAATTTTAACGCATTTATACAACACATGGCACACATACACACACATGTCACATACACACACACACACACACACACACACACTGCCTGCCAAGCGGATTATCAAGAATACAAAAACTGAGCATAAAAAACTTTTTGTTGTAGCGCAAAATTTTTGAATTTATATGCAAGTTCATAAACAAAGCACTAAAAGGATTTAAGTTTGGCAACAACATCAACATCATCCACAACAGCAACAGGAAGAAAAAGAGTTGCCAGGAACAACAACAGGACAACAATGGAGCACAATGATGCCATAAACAATAAACAGGCAAGTTGGGAAGCCTGTAAATTGTTTTGGCCCAAAGCTGGCGCAAGCCACAAAACACACAAAACTATGCCGCACTCTCATTGCCAAAAGACTCTGTGGAAAAGTTTTGCAGGCAGCAGCTTTTCAGTTGAGTTTTGGAAAATTCCAAGTGCCCGGGATTTGTGTGCAGCCAAAAAGTTCAAGTGTCTGTGTGAAATTGATTGTTGCCCGTCTATATGAACCAACTCCAATTTCAACTCCAACTATTTAAGCCAAAACAAAGCTATCACTTACACACGCAGAGCACAGATATAGCTGGCAAGGATTAGTCCAAGGACCAAGCCAGAACGTCATGCGAAATTCAATTAGGCGCCCATGACGTGCCACGTTGCGCATCAAGGCGAAAGAGTTGCTGTTGTTGTTGTTGTTATTGGTGCCAATGTTGTTGTTGTTGTTGTTCTTGTTGCCTCAGCAATAAAACACAATGCAGATAATTTGGCGCTTTTTTTTTCAATTTTCTTGGAAGCCTTCTTGGCGCTGTAATTTGCCACATAAGTCACAGAGTCAACCAACGTAAGAGTCCATGTGCCAGTCTGCCAGGCAGCCAAAACCAACAGCTCAATTCTTATACCCTGTACTCATTAAATATTTATATAAAGGGTATACATTGTTGCACATTAACTACTCCAAGTAGTATAAGCCTTAGCTTCATAAACTTAAAAGCAACTAAAGTTTAGAAGAAACCAGAACATAATATTTCTTATAAATTTGTAATTTTTAAAAATCAATATTTGATGAAATGACTTTTGAACTAAGGTTTATGTACCTCTAAAAAGGATTAGAATTATCGTAATAAATCATTTATGATATGACCGCACTCTACTTAAAATGCATTTTAGAAAATTTAATTAAGATTTTTCTTTTTAAAGGTAACATAAGGCGAGCCAAAGAGCGTTCATAAATCAATTCAAGTTATTTTACAAAAAAGTTTCCTAAAAAGGGCAAAGGTAGCTTTACCAGAATGTCAAATATTCTTGATTGTTTTGAACATAAGATCTGTTAGACTTCTAAAGTTCTTAAAAATGCAGTCGTAAAATGAAAATGTTAAGATTAAATCAAGCCAATGCGTATTACCATACTTTTGTCACTGATTGGGTTTTATCTAAGACCTGAAAGTTTTCGAAACAGTCTTATAACTCCAATCAGAAAACTATTGCTTGTTATAAGAAGTAATTTACAGGGTACCTGCAGCTCAAGTACTCTCATCTAGCTTTTGTAGCTTCTGCCACGTCGCAGACTGACCTCATCTGTGGATATGCTCGTTTTGGGGGCGTGGCCGTTAGCCGTGTTTGGGCGGGCCACACCCACATCCTCTGCCACAACAGACACGCAATCCAAGCACCACTCACACTTTCAGCTGAAGTTGAAGTTGAAGTTGGAGTTGAAGCTGAAGTTGACTCTGCAGCGTATTAAACTAACAAGATTAAAGTTGAAATTGTAAATTGCTTCTTAGTCTAATTACGAAATGTTGCTGTTGTTGTTGTTGTTAATGTTGCTTGTTGTTGTTGTGTTGATCACCATGATCATCAACGCGACTCCCTTGGAGTCATCTGCTCCTCGCCTTTAATCGACTCTGTTCTGCAGAAAATTTCCTTTTTAATCGTGTGCTTTTGTCAGTGTGTGTGTGTGTGTGTATGTGTGTTTGTATCTGGTTGCAACCCGTCCATTTTCGTACTTTAATTACAACAACTAACAAAACGAGCTGCATAAACAAGACGGGGAGCACAGTACAACCTGAGCACCGCGTCGTCTCTCAAGGCAATTACAAAGCTCGGCAACAAGTTAAGATCTGTTTTCATTTTTTTTTTTTCAGTCTTTCTCTGCTTCAGTCTTTTTGCCACTTATTATGTTGCGCTCGTTGTTGCAACAGTTGTTGTAGTTGTAGTTGCTTTATTAAATTTCTAATCACTGCACAAGATTTACATGCTGATACGCATTGAATTTAAGTTCAGTTAAACATGATCGGATTGAAAGGGAATTATACAGATTATATGGCATTCCTGAGTGTCAAACAAAAATGATGCCTTTCTTTCACAAAAACTATTCAGCTTATATAATAATTATGATCTCAATAATCTTTATCTTATATAAATATAGTTATGTTTCACAATTTTTGTTAATTGTATGATCCCAATAATCTAAAATGCATTTAGGTTTCTATTTTTTTTTAAATTTTATCAAATTCTGTTCTGCATTTTGACAGAGTATTGTTTGGGAAAATAAATTTATACAAATATTACTATATGTTTCGTTCTTATTATCTATAAACTAATTATATTTAGTTTAGCAACCCAAAAATGAGAAATAAATTAAATAAATATTTGATTAATCCATTTTTGATTGATGTTTTTGTTTAAGTTAATAACATGGAGGCTTAAGATATTTTAAACTTATGTAGAAACAGGTCTTCTTTTTACTTTGGACCATTTTCTGGGGAACTGAGTTCCCTTTAAGCGTTCTCTTATTCACTTGTGACAAGCTTTGGTGAATTAAATTCACTTGTCTTTTATCTTGGTTTGAATCGAGTTGTCGATGTTACCGAATTCTATACAATAGCACATCATGAAAATCGAATGAGCTGTAAAAATGCACTTTTTCAATACTTTTTCGAAAGTGGACACCAGAACAGTTATGTATATTTGACATCCTGTCGTATACATTTATACCTATTCCTATTTAGATCGATTGTTTGATATATTAGTTATAAATATGCATAAGAACTTTAAACAGAAAGTTACTCTCTAATGTTCATAGAATAAATGGCATGACAAAGACATTAAATTCTTAGCAGATCCCAAGGCTTTGCAGATGGTATAGAGATACATAATATATATGCATTACAAGCTGGGGTCCGCTGCTCATTTCCAAGTTATGAGTATGCCACCGAACCCTAATCGAGTCCATACAACGGTAATTGCACTCGCAGATAAATATCACTGTTAGAAAACCCACATGACTGCAATATTGCGATTGGAATGAGGGACCGGGAATTGGGTATGGGTTTGGGTTTGAAAACTGAGTTGGGGATATGGGGGGGGATTGGTCAAAGCGACAACGGCAACTTTCTGGCCAAGTTGACGTTGTTTGCGCGCGCACTCTGGAAAAAGTGGTCAACAGAAAATGGTAAGACGAGCCATAGATTGGCAACGTCTTCGTGTTCTGGCTGTTTTTCTTACACTACTCCTCCTCCTTCTCTTTCTCTCTCTCTCCCTCTGTTTCTATCTATCTTGCTCTGTCTAGAATATTGCAAGCAGGCGAAAGCAAAGATGCTTTATTAATTTTAACCGTTTGCTGCGTGCTGCATCTGAACCTGAACCTGAAGTTGAAGCTGTTGCTAAAGCTGTTGCTCGAGCTGTTGCTGTTGCTGTTTGCTGGTATCCAAGAAGTTGTCGTGAGACAAGTTTATTTGGCTCAGTGCCGTGTTGACGTTTAATAAATTTACGAATTGTGGCCGTGCGCTGCATGTGGCCATTGCAATGCCATTGCCAATGGTCATGGCGTGCCAGACATTGGCTCCATTGGCAGTTAGACAAAGTACGTGCACTTTGGGCAGCTGCTGCTGATGCTGCGGCTGCTTCTCCAAACAGTTCTCTTGACTCTCTGGTGACTGCTTCTGCTGCTGCTGCAAGTGCAACTGCGGCTGCTGCGGTTGCAACCGCCTGCCGATAAGCGGAGCGACTGCCATGCGGCATCATCAATCTTAGCAGCCTTACGAATGCCAGTTGCCGGCGATTTTAATGTGCCATATCAATCGTTGCATTAAGCCCTGCCGTTGACGACTTTCAACATAACTCTTAATTTCTTTTAAATAAGAAGAAACCAAATACGCGTACAGTGCTCGATCACAGATTGAAACGCGACGGGCTTAAGAATAGTTTCGAATTAAAAATTTAACATTTAAACTTCACTTTCCCATATACTATATAGACTTTTTTTTATTTAGGTGTGCTTCCATTTTGAAAACTACCTGATTCGAATGTGAATTGAAAAGTAAATGTCCAAATTGGAACAGACAAACAACTGATTTTCCTCTAACATCATTTTTAATATATTCTGTAATATTTCAAAAATATTATTTAAGCTAATTTGGTAACTAAAATTAGTTTGATTTCAATTAATTTAATTTGTCAATCCGCGTGTTAATTTTTGGATTCGGAAATGGGAGTGCGCCAGATTAAATCGGTCTCATTTTATAAATTTTGACACAGATCTTAGAGCATCCAGTGAATGCTGACAATTTGAATTTGCCGATGTTCTAATTTGCGATCGAGCACTGTAGAATATATCAAACTGCAACTGGAACTGCACTCGAGCGTTGAGTTTTGAGTGCACTTTGTAAATGTGGCAACATTTTGCAGTAATTAAAATCTTTAGCTGAAAAAGGCGTCATCGTCGTCGTCTTCCGTTTGTAACTTTGTTTCGCTTTTAGAGAGCACTTCGAGTGCTTCCAATGCAGCAGAAGAAGCAACAGCAGCAACAATCAAAAGATAAACTGCCGCCAGTCGCAGGTTGCAAGTCGCCAGTTTGCCAGTTGCAAGTTGCAAGTTGCCAGTTTTGCAGTCGTCGCCGCTGTTCCTACTGCATTCATTGAAGTCCATTTAGACTGCAATTAAAAAACTCACAACTTATGCAACGAGAGGGGGGAGCAGGCAGATAAGGGCAGTGGCAGAGGCTGAGGCTGAGGCTAAGGCAGCGACAGCGACAGTGGCAGAGACAGAAGCTAAAGCTGAGACACAAGCAAAAGGCTTCAAGTTCACTTAACTTTGGCATAAATGTGAAGCTTCCAGCGAAAGAATGTGCGGCTGCTATCTAGACTGTATGTATATATCTGTATACTTTATATATATATATTGGGTGTACCACCTTGGCAACCTGTTCTCAACCTGGCCAAGACTCACAGACACTGACAGCAAAAAGTGAATTAAGTGAATAAGAAGAACATGTTTGTGAAAATTGTGCGAATGCTTCAAATAATTAAGTAGGTGGACGCTGACGTTGAAAAGCATTGCTGCTCAACTGCCCCCCAACTACCCCCAACTGCCCCCAACTACCCCAACTGCACTCAACCAAATTGCTAAATGAGTTAAAAGGGCAATGTCAATAGGCTGAGAATGAATCCGCATACTTGTGGGGTTAACCCATACGTGCATTCTATTTCTTCTACTGCTAATGAGAAGCGCGTAGAAGAGTTCACATTGCACAAATTCCTGTGAATTGTTGCCAGAAATTCTGCATATGCGCGGAACTTTAATTAATGGCATAGAATACTTAGGCAAAGGTAATCAGAAAAGATGTTTGAAATTTAGTTAAAAGTAGATCGCATATAGCCTTGATAGTATTGTTGTTAGATTGTCAAAAGAAGCTAATAAAATAAAGAGAATAGGTTCAAAAACATGGGAAAACTTTTCTGAAGTCAATAACTAAAATAAAAAGTCTTAATCAAACACACCATCATAAACAATCACAATTCATGGATGCTATTTCTAAATATATCGATAATTTATCAGATGGTATTAACGAAACTAATGGAAATTTGAAACTTTTTCAAAAGAATATTTAAATCTTCAAAAAATAAAAGCAGGGCAACATAGTGGAAATTTGAAACTTTTTCAAAAGAATATTTAAATCTTCAAAAAATAAAAGCAGGGCAACATAGTCATATCTTAACAAGACTATTGATAAAGTATAGCAATTAAAATATAAATTAATTATCTTAAAATTTAAATAAGAATACAAATATATTTAAATTAATTTTGCAAAATCAAAGAAATGCCTTTCATTTTTGTTATTTTTAAAAAATTTCAAGTTGTAACGAAATATAATACAATTTAAAACAATATATTGTTGCAGTAGACTATTAGTGACAATAGGATAAAACATTATCGATACTATCGATATATTGGCAGCACTAATCGCAAACCTTGACAGCTGCAAATTGTGAGAATCGCATAGAAAGGCGCAGCTGGAAACAAACATAAATATTTCAGATATGCCAACGATATCGCTGTTGTTGTCGCTGCGGCTGCTGCTGCCCAATCGATCACTGACGATCTGCAATCTCAATCTCGACGATTCACTCCCTGCACACTCACACTCACACTCACACTGAACACTCAACACTCGAAACACTCAACACTCGTTTTCAGCACTCAAACGATGCAAAAGAAGACAAATGGCATGCGCTTCTGTTGTTGACAGCGGGCGATGCGATGCCGCATCCTGGCCATGTTTCAGTTACAGCATCTTAGCATTGGCAACAGTTTTAGTTTTAGCTCCAACTGACTGCTCAACTCAAATGCCAATAAACCAAAAAGTATTTTTATTTAACAGCTTTTGGCAGCAAACTTTGGCTTCATAAGGTCGTTTGTCGCACATGTTTACTTGCACTTGCAGTGCCATAAATTAGATTGAAAACGAAGCTGTTCCCCTTCTGACGCCCCACACAAAAGTGGATAAAGGCCAGGACAACTGAAATCGACAACAAATCAATTTTTGTGCCATTGCAGCAGAAAATGTTGCCCACTTGGCTACAACCCCTCACACAGAAAGAAAAGTTTTCCCTTTTTGCTGTCCATAGTTTTCAATTTTGCCCAGTTAGAAGAAGAAACCTCCCGCAAACCCTCCCAGCTGGACACACAATCTGTGTGCGGCATTTGGAGCTAGAGCTGTTTAGATGGCCAGTAAAAATGCCATTTCCGCTTGTTGCCAATGTGAATGCGAATGAACGTAAAAACTTTTAGCCCAAAAGTATTTCGCTCGTAAAATTGGGAACTGACACATGCGAACAAAACTGTTGACTACTGTGTATACATCGAAGTGGAACTGGGGACTTCGAACTGGCAATCGTTATTACCATTTAATAGCACACGGTCTTTTTATGACAAGCAGTTCAGTCCATGCGGGCAGCCGTCCATTTTCCACAGCGCTTTTCACACATTCATTTAGTTTTCATGCAATACATATAGATGAGCTATATAGTAAACATTTTCCATTCACAGCGGGGCATGCTGCATTTAAAGTTATAAAGCTGCATTATTCACATTTTAAGTTGCCAATAAAAATCGGCAAACACAAAGTAATTTCAATTTCAGATTTCATACATCTTTGAAATTTCAGCTGAAACAACCCCTCTCGATATTGAATCCACCCCACTTGCCCAAACGCACAATTGCCCAAAAGAAGAAAAAAAGCAGGAAATTAAAGGTATCTCTGGGTAGCCGAATGTTAAATACACTTGCAGAAATTATTTAAGCTTTATTGGGTGACAACGATAGAAAACAAAATGATATTTTTGCATAAAAACTATATTCTGAAGCGAATGTTTCAATATAGTCAGCCGGTTTTGATAAAATTTTATAAGCCTGAGTTTCAATGATTTTTAAGCATTTATCTAAATCTAAAAATTTAATCAAAAATTATATTGACATTTTTATTTAGAGAATTCGATGAAAATTTCTTCAATAAAACTTATTTTTCAATACGCCTGAATCTTAGAGCTTTCGACGAGTAAAGCAGTCAGTTTTTAAAAAAGTTAAAATATTTTAAGAACAGTAAATTAAAATGAAATAGCAAATAACTGAGCTTGATTCAGAATTTGAATTTCAGATTCATATCTTAAAGAACTAAAAAGTTTTGTTAACAACTCATTTTTCTTTCGATCTTATTCTCTATAGCATTTCATTATTAACAGAGTATATGTTACATATAAACACATCACTTAATATTGTACAAATTTCGTTAGAAAACATAAATATTCATTGTTAGGGTATACACCTACAAATATATAAAAGTAAAATAAAAGAGCTGCCAAGTCAGAGCAAAAGCATTCAAATCCTGATGGGGTAAATGCACCTTGAACTGCCTCAAGAGGGTGTCTTGCCCCCAGCATAAGCATATTTCACCTTCTTGCTGTTCTCATCAACAGGGACATCATCAGCCAATGTCGCTAAGTATGCTCACATTTTATTCATGGCGTTATATTCTCTGCCAGCAAGCAAATTGGGCAACGGTGCGTAACGCATGCACATTTATAAGAATTGCAAATAACTTTAAGCAAAAGTTGTCCGGCACACGACCAAAAGCTCTAGGACTCAAGTCACCGCGAAACTGGCATTGGCCACAAGACGCCCTCATTCCCAGACACTCCGACACACTTGCCCACAGCCATATCCTGTCCCCATCATCATCATCGTCGCCACTGCCTTTGGTTTGGGGGTAGCCACAAGGACGATGACGATGAGGATGACGACGACGACGACGCCTCTCGTAAATGCCAATTCTCAAGGGTGGCATAAATGTTGTCCTTCAACTTGGCTGGCCAAGCTCAAGCTCGTTCTTCTGCTAGTTCCTATTTCTGTTCCTGTTCATCGTTGCTGTCCTTTCTGATAGCTTAAGTGGCTGCATTATTGCCGGGGTTTAACTAACACTAAAACTGATTGATTTTAATTTTCATGCATTTACATTCATTAGGTTTTATTGGCCAAGCTTTTGAAGTTGCTTTGAGCTTGCAACTTGATGGATTGCCTTTGATTGCGTGAGATTAATTAAAATTATAAATGTTAAGCGTTTTAGCAAGCAATCTCAATTAAATTATTTTAGAAATTCTTGAATACAATTTCTTTAAGAGAACTAATTATTATTTGAATGCCTTTAAGCAAAGAAATTGTTGTGTGCATTTAGGATTATGGTTCAATGTTTTATAGCTGTGTTTGATTCGTGAACCTGGTTTCAAATGTTCCTGAACTTAGGCTTGAAAACGAGTTTTTTATCCTTTGCAGTTTTTATACATAGCTCATATGTCCAAAAATGCTCCTACTTGATTTTCAAAACATAAAAAAAATAACGATTTTCGATTAACATGTACCTCACTTAAAAAGTGCAAATTAAAAAAATTCAGTTTCTTTGGTTAGATTTTTAATCTTTTCGAAAAACAAAATTTTTATATAAAGCGTTTTGAAAACTTTCCTGCTGTCTCAAATTTGAGAAGTCATGACAAATCGACAAACAAATTTAGACTTTTAAAGATTCAAACTTGATATGAAATGTTCTTCCAGATTTGCAACCTTAAACAATTACCATGCGGAATGTCTATTGAATCATTATTATTCCTTCAGGTTGATTTTAATTCGTTTGTGAAAATCAAGATCCTACGACTATTCAAAAAGTTATTTCAACTACGTTCTAGGAATATGTCGAAAGTGTATAAAATTGTATATATGCTCATGTAACCTTTTAAAGACGCAATAGTCATTCAATTTAAATTTAAGATCTATTCTAATACTTCAATTTTAAGACTTAATAAAAAAGTTACCGTGTCTACGTTCTTAGCTAGTACTTCTAACATTTCAAAGGCACTACTTCAATTGTCTCAAACAATTACTGCAGCTGCAATAATTGCAATTTATACAGCAATAAAAAAAAGCAAAATAAAAACCAAAGAGAAAAGTAATACACAAAACTCGCTCTTAAACGTTCACTTGCAACGTCAAACAAAGAGTAATTTTCGCAGTGCGCCTGTGCGTATGCAACACGGTTTGAAGCCGGCTTGTGTGGCAAACGAAAACAATAAGCCCAACCACCCACACACAGTAATGCACACACATAAACACATACACAGATATTAACTTGTTCGATGGCAGACTTGGCGTCTCCAGGCAAGTTGCCTTTGCCAGACAGCGTGTCCTTGTCTACGTTGCTTTTGAATCCTGCGAATCAGTTGCGGTTTGCAAGCGCGGCACAACACAACGTGTAAAGCGGATACGGTGAATTCTTGTTGTACGGTTCTTATTAACGTAATTTTGCTTGCTTTACTTTCGCATTGAGTTGGCGTGTGTTCTGTGTTGCAATCAAAAAAGTTGTTTGCACTTTGGCAACAGGACGCGACAATTTCCGCTTCGATGCATTTTGAGTATATTTGCGCCTTTGTGCTGATTTTTCAAGTTCAGCGGCTTGGACAAAAAACACGGGGTTGAATACCAATTTGAAGTCTCTCGCATATCATTATTCGTGTTAATTTTCTAATGACAAGTGTGTGTGTTAAAGTGTGAGACGCGTGTGTCTGCATTTATGCATAATTGAATAACGAGAGTTGAAAATTGAAATGTTAACAAATTGAATTTACACTGTTTCAACGAAGTTTAGTTTATTTTTGTGGGGTTCGTAAAGGTAAATTGCTTAACGAGCCAAGTTCAAGACACAAGACACAACTACGTGCCGGTAGTAGATTTTCTAATTGGATTAGGAGTCAACAAACCCGCCAAGTGTGCGCAGCGAGGTAAGCGTAATGAACTTCAACTTAAAGTGGGCTTCGCTTCAAACCGAAACCAAACTGACAATCAAGTGGACCGTTTCCACAGACAAAACGTTGACCAAGGTTCTACAATGGCTAATTGCATTCAGGGGTGTTGGGAAAGTGGGAAAGGGCGCTGTAATGAGTCAGGCAGGTGTCATGTGATCTGAATGCTTAATTTCGCAAGGCTCCGATTTCAAAAGGCAGTCAACTTGTTAATATTAGCAGGCTTTTGTTAAACTTCCGGGCATGATTAGGTTTGAGAAATTAAGCGGAAACTGACACGAGTTTCGGATGAAAAAATGTGACGATGAGTTTGGTGCTTGTTTTTGACACCAACTAAGGAATTCCGTTTGAACATTTTTAAATAACATTATGTTTAAATTGTGTAATATAAGTTATAAATCTGCGTCCTGAAAATGAAAAAGATTATTATTAAAAAATAGCAGGAACGAAAAATTATTTTCGGCGAGATACCTATATACTCTTGCAGAATAGATGTTCATATGAAAACTTATTTTCCAACCGATCGTTCCCATAGCGTTGTTATAGCGATTCGATCCAGCCGTTTCTGACATATGTACTTTCTGAAGCCAAATCAAGCACCGTGTCAAGTTTCATCAAGATAGCTTCAAAACTAAGAAAGTCGTTCTCATATAAGTAGTAAACGGACATGACTCGGCAGTTGATGCTGATTGAGAACGTACAACGCTTCTTTTTCTGAGACGTCTCCGTCAATGCGTTACACATTTAGTGTCAAATTTATCAAATTATCATCCGCAAGGCTATACAATACCCTGCAGTGTACTCATTGCAGGATTGAATTATGCCTGCAGAGTAGAATAAGAAATGAAAAATAAGATGATGTTTAAAACAGTGTTTAATCAGACAAGTCAAATAGTGTTTGCATAAACTGTTTGAGAATTACAAGTGACAATCTAAAAAAATCTGAACTGTATGTGGTTTTTATTATTATTAGAGTGTCTTTGATGTACCCGAAGAAGATTTTGTTTGGTGCTTTTTTTCAATTTTATTTTTGAAGTCCATAAAAATTGTTGAATTCCTTAATGGAGTGGCGAAGTAGATAAAAATCGATAAAAGTAGATAAAAAATATGAAAGAACAATCTAATAAAATTAACAAAACCGAACTAAACTAACGAACTGTAAGTAGACGGACGGACAGGTCGACATGACTATGTCCAACCTGCTGTTGATGCTGATCAAAAATATTATATACATAAATATATATATAAATACATATAGTCAGAGAAGCCTGTTTGAATGCCTCATGCATAACGTGACAAAATTATAATACCTTCGGCACGCCGAAGAATGCAGAAAAGGAAACTTAGTTTTCAATAGATTGCTCCTATAAGATAAAGTTGTCCGATTTTGACTATATTTAGTCTGAATGTGTAATATGTGCTTTAGCTAAGGTTAAATAAGTTTGGTTGAGTTATCTCGAAAAACAAATAAGTTCTTCATCCAAAAACTTATTTTCATCCGATTGTTCCTATGGCAGCTATATGTTATAGTGGTCCGATCTCTGCCAAGTTTCATCATATTAGCTGTAAAACTGAGGGACTAGTCCGCATATAAAAACATGGACAGACAGGTTTCACAAACATGATACGGCTGTTGATGCTGAACAAAAATATATTTATATATTATATAGGATATAGAAATTCGCTGTTGAGATTGTTAACAAATTATGTATGTTGAGTTTGTTTATATGTGCAAAAATCAAAAAAAAAAGTAACACATTTTTAACAGATTACATCGGCTGGTTCCTATATGTTATGGTACATAATAAAAATACATTAAAACTAAGAATCTAGTTTGCATTAAAACAGACCACACACAAAAGAACATGGCTGGCTCAAATCAACTGTTGTTGCAGATAAAAAAGTTTCCATTATAAAGTCAGAGACGCCTCTTGCACCTAACACATAACGTAATCAAATTATAATGCCCTCTGCATGGGGCATAATAAAAAGTATACTCAGATTAGAAAATGGGCAGGTCCTTGTTAATACAATGTGCCCCCAGAGATATCAAACACGCAAACTTTTCTAAAAACTACTTATCTACATAGATAAATTCGCACTGTGTCATTAACACTTACCAATTACAAGTAAAAGCATTAAAAATAACAATGTTGCGCACATTTATTTTAATTTAGTCACTCTGCTTGGGAAGCTATCAAGTTCAGAGGCGCAGCCACGCCCACCGCCAAGATAAGCAAGAATTATGCAAATGCAGGCAGAAAGCACAAAGCACAAAACACAAAAACAAAAAACCACAAGGCTGCAAGTTTATCGCCCGTGAGGCAAACACCTAATAATGAATACTAATTTGCTCATTAACGCTCTGACACCGTCGACAAAAACATTATTTCTACATTTTAGTTGGCTTAAAGAGAAGAAGCCAAGTTAAGCCAAGCACATGTGAGTTTTTGACAGATGAATTATTAAAATTAATTAAATGGCAATGTCAGTTGAGATTTTTTGGGCTAAAACCAAAGGTGGAATGAAAAGTGTAAATGAAGTTTAATGCAGCTAATCATGTGCCTCCAAGCTAAAGTAAACCACAGTTTACGACAGTGTGTGTGTGTGTGTGTGTGTGTGGCATGAGATAATTAAGAATTTAATTATTTACACACACTCCGGCACACAAAACACTGTGCAGACATTTATTAGCCTAGACACATTCATGCATAAACTCTCTTTAGTCCTGATTTGATGGGCGTAGGCAAAAGCCATGCAATATTCATAATTCTTGGCTCCTTTTAAGGTCCTTGTGTGCAGTTTCAGTTTTCACAAAGCCTGCCTTGCACTTTTCCATGCCCATTCCTCAAAACTGTTTGCCTTTGGGCTCAGTGCCCATTTCATTTGTTTGCCTTCAACGTTGCTTAATTGAGGGTGTTGTTGTTCAACTGTTTATTGAACCAGGCAGACTGAAGACCATAAACTCTGGATTGGGGCATGCAACACCATTTAATTATGTACACAAGAGCATGTGGCACCAACAGCAACAACAACAATACTTGCCTACTCTTTTTTGTTGCCTTGCGTTTGTCATTTTCAGTGACATTTGCCTTTCACTTTCACTTTTGGCACACAACAAAAAATGCGTAAATTACCTGTCAACAAGTTGTTGATTAATGGGCAAACAATGCCCAGCAAACTGACATCTGACTAGTCATCAATATCGGGCCCAAGAGTATGCAACATTTATTTAAGATCTCAACATTTGATGCAGCTTTTGTTCAAAATATATTTCTTCGTATTGAAAACTTGGAGTGATTAAACAACTGTTCGTATGACAAATTAATGTTAGTTTTTGATTTCAAACTCGATATGCTTCATGTCGAAAATTAGTTGTTTTTGCTGCACATTAAAATTGATCGATCGGCAATTATAAACAGTTTATAACATACAACATATTTGAACGTAATTATTCCAGTTTTGTGTTGAAGCAAAAACCAAAAACTTTGTGCTCAGCTCTGAAACAGCGCGTAGTTAACTAACTTAATCAGTTTTTTTTGGTAAAAAAAACTTTCGATTTTTCTCTAGTTTTAAAATAAAACTTATATTTTATTATTTAGATTAATTAATTAAAACGAAATTATAATTGACGACCAAACAGATAACGTAATCCGTCCAATGTTGCTGGAGCACGGCATTGAGGACAGTGAGCAAATCGCTGCAGGCAGCATCGAATGCATTTATCACCAAAGAGATGACCACAGGGCAGACAAACCAAACGATGATCGCCAGGCGAACTCCACTGCTCCAGGCAGATGGAACAGGATGAATCAATACGCAACTGCTCGATTGCCTGCTCCAGTTCCAGAATTTGTTGATCTTTCTCATTCATTTCCTTTAAATGCGATTCCTCCTGGCTGCTTATGTCAGATAGGAGTTGCAGACGCATTTGATTCTTCTCCAGAAGTTGTCGATCTTTCTCTTTTAATTGCTGTAAGTAAGATTGTTCCTGGCTGCTCAAATTGGCTAGTAGTTGCTGGCGCACTTGATCATTCTCCAGAAGATGTTCTTGAAGAGAATTGCTCCACTGCTGCTCGATTGTCTGCTGTAGTTCGACAAATTGTTGTTCTTTCGATTCTATTTGCATTAAATGAGATTCCTCCTGTGTTCTCAGGTCATGGAGAAGTTGCAAGCGCATTTGATCCTTCAACATAATTTGTTGATCTTTCTCGATTATTTGCTGTAAACGCGTTAACTCCTTGCTTCTCAGATCGGCTTGTAGTTGCAGGCGCATTTGTTCTTTCTCCACAACTTGTGCATGTAGCTCTTCAATGTGCGTTTTTTGAATGTTAACAATAGATTGAAGTTTCTGCAATTGGCATTCAGCATCTTTTAGTTCTTTCTGCATGTCTTGTAATTCCGGTTGAGTTTTCGATGACTCCATCTCCGCTTTAATCAAATGTGGATATCTGCTAAAATCTAAAGCCTCGTCGAACTTGTTAATTCGATCTAAGAATGTCAATTTATAAGCTTTTGTAGCTTTCAATTATTTTACTGAATTCTTGAGTAAGTAGCGTTTTGCGATTGTTTATATGTACTATTTCTAGAAATTTCCGTCTTTACATAAGAACAAATAAATACACAACATATCTACACACTAGGCTTTACTTGTCACTACTCTTTCAAAGTATTTGTCACCGCTGACAAAATATCAAAAGTAACTGCAAAAAATGCATAAAAATACTTTTTTATATATTGTTTTTTAAATACAGTTTGTGTGTGTATAGCAATTTATTTGATGCTTCCATATAGTTAAGATTCGTTAAAACAAGTTCATTTGCATTTTGTGTGCTCAGAGGAATTTGTGAATTATCCCGAAAATTTGTATCCTTTTAGATCTATTCACTTTACATAATATATTTGATTTTTTTTTTTATTATGACAAATGATTTTTTTTTTTTTTTGGTTGTAGAATGCTTATATCTATTGTTCGATTAGTGATTAGAAACATGTTCTTCTTCTGCAAACAAAACTAATAGAAAAACAAAGAAAACAAAAAAATTTCTTTTATTATGTTGGTGTATAAACATGTTAGCTAAAGGTAAAAGTTATTACAAACTTTTTTTTTAGATTTATATTTTTTGTTAATATATTGAATCAAGTTCACTCGAGCTCGTTTTATTCAGAAATAACAATATTCATATTAACTGTAGCACGCAGAACATTATATGCCAGCCAATAGCTTTTAATCTTATATTCGCCCATTGGGATGGGCAGCTGCAGTTTCAAGGTATTATCAATCCGAAAATGATCCAAAATTATGTCATGCTATAAATGTCAATACATAATAATAACTTCAAATATGAACAACTCTTAGCACACTCACATCAAAGGGACACGAATGATTCATGTTTGAATAGATCTCCAAGCGAAAAAACGTATATATGGCATTGGCAACAGGATTCCGATGTTTGCTTTGCATAAATCTGCAGGCATCTATATCGAAACTGTACAATGGATGTTTGTTATAGCCGCGACGCGTTAAGTCTGCACGAATCTGTAGAGAATCTAGCTATATAAAATATATCAAAGCATTAAAATCATTACATACCGTTACATTTGTTACTGGTCCTTGCAGCAATTTCATAATAAATGTTAGCTCCTTAACATCACGACTAACCGGTTTCAGTATGCAAATGTCAAAGGACAAAAACGTTGGATCCTTAGACTGGCATTCCGTGCCCGTAAACCTAATTTGCGCACTTTTGTTTGGTGTGACAAAAATTAGCAGAAATACGATCAGTATTTCGATAAATATGTTTAGTCTCATTTTAGTAAAACTTATGACCGTTCGCTTATACAATTGATATTAGAATAAAATTTATGTAAATTTTGTATAAAAAAATATTAATTTCACTGATTAAACATGATGATATAATAGAAATTATAAAACAATAACGCAGTTATCCAGTGAACAAGTTTAATTATTTAAATTTTGAACTCATTTGATACACCTGATTGAATATAGAAATCAGTTATACCGCTTGTAGACGATGACGTTTATTTCATGACGTTTTTTCGTTTAGCTCTTGTTTGTTGGTAACTAAAAAACCTCATAGCGTCAATTAAATTATAGTCTAAATGAGAATTTTCAACTGTAATTAGTACAATCTAAAATATATAAAAAAAAAACAAGTAAGAACGTTGTAGTTGGATCTTGAAACTTTGTCAGCCTATATCAACATATACCAAGTGAGGTTGCTCTAGCTTCAAAACTGTAGAAAAAAACTGCGTTAATACAGACGGACAGACGGTCGGAAAGACGGACATTTCACAAGCCCAGAATACTAATTTTTCTTTTATTTTTTTTTCAAAGAATTAAAAAATAAGAGTTTAAACATAAACAACAATGTTAAGGAGGTTAGTAATAGGTAGAAAAACACCGTTAGAAAAAAGTTTTAAAATGTAGGTGTCCTCTAAAAGTTTGTAAAAATGAAAGTACAAAATTCTGTTAACTCTTTAAAGCCGTCGGAGCCCGTGAATTGGAATAAACAATCGTTATAATTGTTAGGAATAGTCTAAACATTGAGCAATATGCCCCTAAAATTAAAATCTGATTAGGAAATGTATAGAATTATAAAACAGATTGACATTCTAGTTAAGATTACCTTGCATGAAACTTCTTCATGAATTTCGAAAAAAAAAACTATTTAAAGAAATTATCAAAACTTTAAACGTTTGTTCTTCAGCTCTAATAAATATTTTAAATATTCTGTATGTATGTTATATGACTTTGAATAAATTAAGTATGCTCAAGGTCTGTTTGTAGGGTAACTTCAAGTCCAAAAATCCCTTTGTCTCAAAACTTTCTTAAAGACGCACACTTCTATTAGTCATAAGCATTTACATGTGGCTATAACTTGTTACCAAAATACGCTCATCTGGCGCTGACAGACGTAGTGATATTATTGTTGTTGCCACGTCAAAGTCAAAATTAAAAACGCTATGACAAAAACAAACTTGTACCGCCCCCGGATTGTGCCAAGCCCCTCACTGCCCTGCAGCAGCAGACGCTTGGCGCGTGAAAAAACGCGCAACGCATCAGCAGGGACGACGGCAACAACAACAACGACGTCAGCAACAACATCAGCAACAACAACAATAACAAGAACACAAACAATGCTGCCATAAATAACAAAGGCAAATGTTGCGACACACGTCGTAAAGGGGAGGATGCTGAGAAGGGACAGGTGCGGCATGAAGCTGGTTTGGGATGGGGACTTTTGCCTGTCATTGTGAATATGGGGCTGAAACTGGGACTGGGTGAATGTGCCGTTAGGAAGCGCAGCAACAGCCGCTGCTGCTGCTGCTGCTGTTGCTGCCACACCATGACAAGTAAACACGATGAAAATGGGGCGGGACGAGGCATGTACTGTGGGGGGGCAAGAAAATATTTACAATCAAGTCGATTAACAAAAGGAAACCTTCTGACGCGCACTTTGAGTTCTGCTCTGTTTTTATACATTTTTTTGTTGTTGCTTGCTGCTTCTTGTTGCTTTTTTAATTAAAAATCAGTCGAACCCCCCTTTTGCTCCAAAATAAAAATAATACTCTTCTTCAGCAACTGTCATCAGCGCCATTTTGCAAATCAACGCAATGATTGCGCCTTGTTGTTTTGTCATCACATTTCATATACAAACATAAAAAATATATATGTATATATTTTTCATAAATATTATGGGGCTTCAACTGTTTGTGGCAGGCAGCACTTGAGACTTTTGCCACATTTCCCCAGCAACAAACAATTCAACAGCAGCAGCAGCGGCAGCGACGTCATCATTAGGGCCGCCTACGCAGGAAGCTGTAAACTGAAGACGGGAGCTTGGAGCGCAGAACGTGGAGCTTCAAGCTGGATGCGGAGATAGCGGCGGCTGCTGCAGACTGCGTTTGTTATTTGGGCTCCCGCTGCTTTCTACAACAACTCCAGAATTTACGCTCGATGCTTATTGTCTTAAGAGGTAGTCTCTGGTACTATATAGTATGGTTGGGGGATTGGTTAGGTCTTTGCTTTCCCTGTGGGTACGCATGCTGTGCGCCTTTCATATGGAACGGATGTAACGGTAGACCCATTGAAAAATGAATGACTGCGAATGACGCACTATGGAATCGAATGACGCAAGTGCAGTCAACAATTGCAATTTGGTTCATGACTATTTATGGATATTATTTAGAACATCCAATTATCTCTTCTAGACATTTGCTAAAATTATCAGGAAAAATTTTAAATTCTTTTTTATGCTACGTAAATTTAATAGTATTATATAAATATTATACGAATTTGAACAAAATACTTGTAACTTCTCTGGAAGAGACAACTTGTCCCTTGGTGCGTTAGAACCAGTTGAGAATTCTAAGCGTATGGAGCAAAAAAAGTGTTTTGGAGTTGTGTTGTGTAGTCTCAACAAGTAACTTAAACTTAAATGTACGAAAGGGCTTAAATCTATGAAAATTGAAAAATAAATGACAAAAAACATCAACATATTATTAAAGAAAGTAAACATAGTAAGAAGATTTAAGAAACTAATTGCTACGCAATTTTTCAATTTAAAAGCAATCTACAAATATAACTGTAACTCTTATTGATTTTGAAAATTCAATTTTGAAAATTTGCATATTTCTGGCATTAAGAGCATCGATTTCAACCACTGTGATTTTCATTTGCTGCTAAACAATTGCAGCATTTTCTGGTGCTTCATTCTTCCGCCTCCTGTTTTTATATAAATATTTTTTGCACTTCAATTCCCCATTCTTATTATATTTTATGCAATTTTTCACTTTACGACTTTCGCGTTGTTTATGCAAATAAGCGCAAGAAAAAATGCTATTTGAATTTAGCGAAAAGAATTACGGTTAACACGATTGTCAACGCCCAGAGCCTCGATATTGTCAAGTTCTCTACTGTTTCCCCAACAGGCACCGTTATGATTATGTCACAGCTAACGGTAAAAGCGAAGGGAACACTGCAGACGCCATGTTGTGTAGATGGCAAAAGTTAATAACATATCAAGTGCGAGCAGAGTGGAGCGAGATAGCGAGTAGTTAAGCTGTCGCCCTGTCTCTCTTCTTTTCTAGAAACGGACACGTGCACAGGCTACAAGCCACACAACAACAGTTGTTGCTGTGTAGCTGTTATTATTGTTGTTGCTGCTTTTACAAAGTGTAAATTGTTTTAATACTTTTTAGTGCTTTATGACGCCATCTTGCCAGCGATAGCAAATGCAGCGCTGCTTTTCACTGGCGTCAGCTGCGCCAAGCTGCGCGCCACCCAAAACAGTGTTGCCAACAGTCGATAAACAAAAATAGCTAAATTGCCTATTGAAAATAGCTAAAATTAGGTAACTGTACCTAAAAATAGCCAAATAAAGTGGGAGAAACTTTTTTATAGCAAATTTATTTTTAGAAAATATTTAAAAATTCATCTATATACTTGACTTGATGTGTATTCATACAAATACAAATATATCAATGGAAATAATTAGTTTGGCATGTCTTAAACTTAAAGTTCTTAAATTCATTCTATTACGTAATTTATTTTATTAACCTGATTGAACAATCTGTCTCTTTATTAGCGAAAAGTTTTTATTTATTTAACGTAATAAATCTATAAACAGCAAACAAAATTTACTTAAAAAAATTTCAGATATGCATGCACCTGCTAAACTTAATAGTTTTCCGTATCACTTCTCTAAATACCTTGATCTGCCTTGAAAATGGCTAAATTGGCAACACTGCTACCAACAACAACAACACAAAAACTCACTCTCACTCGCATTCTCACTCACACTCTCTTCTTCTTTCGCGGAGAGTACACGTGTAGAGCGCACGTAAAAATCTCAACTTTTACGACCTTTGCAGTGGCGTCGCGGGGGACATTTGTCCTTGTTGTTGTGTCCTATGACTTTTTACTTATTTTTTGTTTTATTTTTTGTATGTGACGTTGACTTTTACCTGTTGCCCCCGTCCTGCACTTAGCACAAATGGCAATTGTCAGAGATTCTGCACGTACCAGAGTCGTAGTGCCAACCCCTCGCCAGCTCAAACTGCTAACTGCCAACTGCCAACTAGATTTGTCTGACATTTACCAACTGGCAACTGCGTGTCGCAGTTTTAATCAAAATTGTTTCGTTTTGTGCATTTCACTTCGTGAATTGTTCAGTTTGCGAACTGTCAAATAAAGTTTTGACGCACTTTTTGTTGGGACAGGGGCATGGAATGGTGGAGAAGGAGGCATCGCTTGTTTCTGACACTGCAATGCTGGTAATTAAAATACTTTCGCACTCGCTTTGTTTATTTGTTTTTTCACAATTAGTTGCACATTTGTGGATAATTCAACCCGCGCCTCTCTGCTAATATTTAACTTTGAATAGCAGCATTGTAATTTATTTGCCTTTTGGCCATTTTGTTCTCATTACAGTTTGGAAAACAATTTTTGGGAATCGTTTACGCTGCTGTCCAACAAAATGGAACCGCCATTTGGCAAGTTTTAAAAGTAAGTTTTACAAAACGTTCTACAATTTTCAATTTAGAAATAAAAAATTAAAAATGTTAATTTATTATTTAACAAATTCAGCTAGCAAAAGCCAATTAAGAGAGTAGATAAATGTTTTAGATATTTTCACTGTGCATTTTGATGACAGGAAAACATTTTTGATTATCTTTTACTCTTCCGACCCGACAAAGAGGGAAAAAAGAGTATGTCGCAGTCAGGAGCATTCGAGTGCTTTCAAGAAGTTACAAAATTTCTTAAAAATTAAAAATAAGTATAAAATTGATTAAAAAACGAATGCAGTTTACATCAGCAGCAAAAATTAGAAAGCAGGAAATCGTTTTTTTAGGTATTTTTACTTGTACAGGAAAACATTTTTGGTTATTTTCATTTATACATTTTAGTTACTCCTGTCAATCAAGAGTGAAATCTTATCTTTTTGTGTTTTTTCTTTTGTTTTTTTTTTTGCCTAATCATACTATGTATTGGTTTCCTACAGACCCTTCCGGCTGTACAGCATAATAATGATCGACTATGACGCTGCTAATGCGTTAACAAAACGCCCAGTGGCATTAGCTCAAAAAACTTCAACTCAAAGTTAAAGCTGAAGCTGAATCTGAGCTGCAAAGTCCACTCAGCGCTCAGTTCCGCTTCAATCCTGCAGCTGACGTTTGTCGCTCTTGAAGTGGGTCAGCTGCTAAAGTGCTTGAAATGTGTCAAATGGCCTGCAGCCAATAAGGCAGCGCAGTAGCGTTCTCAGTTCGCACCAATAACTTGTTAATAAGCGCACAGAATGCGGCCACAAACTAGAAATGCACTCAAAAAATCTTAAAAAAGCATAATGAAAAAAGTACTCATCATCAGCTCAATAACTCAGCTCCCACTCAAAACTCAAAACTTGAGACCGGCAGCAGCCGGCACCTGTTGTTCAACTCTGCTGCACTTGATCACAGCGAGAGAGAGAGAGAGAGAGAGTGTGAGAGCGAGATCGCGCTCTGTGGTGAGTTTTGTGCGCCGTGCGATCATCAGCTGTGTTGAGTTTGACCTGCACCAACCTGTCTGGCGCGTTTTCTTTACGCTCTCTCTCTCTCTCTCTCTGTGTCCCTCTTCTACTCAACTCGCTGCTCGGCTCAGTTTTTCGCTGCTGCTGCTCACCTTTCCGCTGCTGCTGCTGTTTGCTTTGCTTTTGGCTTCACAACTTTCTTCAGTTGTTGACGCAACTTCAAAGCGAACGGTTCGATCAGCGCGTTTTTCAAAACTCACGCGCGTTTCATATGCGTTTCGAATGCGTTTTCATAGGCGCAGCAAATTTCTCATTGATTTTACGCACGTAATTAGAACAAACGGATTGGCCATTAATTGCTGTTGACAGTAATTACTGTGCATGTTGCATGCTGCATACCATACTGGCAGCCGCCGTGTTGCACTGTGTCTCTTGTTAATGTGTCAATTGATTGATTGACGCCTGTGTGTGTGACTGTGTATCTGTGACTGTGTGTTCATCCAAGAAAGGGGTGTGTGCCATGTGCTAATTGGCAACAACTCCATCAACTACAATTGTGTTCAATATGGCCAAGTTGCTGGCCAAGAAACGCTGGTGGAACAAAATCTGCTTGCCACAAGCTCAACATGATGCAACCAAAAACTATCGCGAGATTATCGTGCACAGCGAATGTGCCTCCGTTTTGGCCACAACGGACAGCAGTAGCAGTGGCAGCAGCGGTGGCAGCGGCCTCAGCGCCACTATCAGCTGCGACAGCGCTTCAAAAAGCTCTCAGCCGGATGCTGGCAAATTGTTTCCACGCAATATGCCCAGCATACGACGCAGTCGCCGACGCTCTGCCTCCAACGAACGCAAGGATGCAATTCCGCCTGCCACAACAGCCAAGCCCCTAACGTTGTCTGCGCAGACGCCTCAGCGCAGCGCGCATCAGTCGCGTCAGTCCACAGTAACCAAGCTGACGCCGCGCAAAATCAAACCCAGCTGCTCCAAGCAGCGCCCACTGCCACCCACAAGCAGCGCTGCCAGCTGTGCACAGCTCAAGGTCGCTGTGAAGGCCAAAACAAAGCCAAAGCAGCTAACGCTGGCTCCATATGACATAGCGCTGGAGCTGCCGGCGCAGCGCTGCTTAGAGCAGCCAACGCGCAGCTTGGCCATGGCGCTGCACTCGCAGCAGTCGAGTCTGATTAGCAGCGATCTGTCCAGTCTCAGTCAGAGTCAGAGTCCAATTGGAAAGCGTTGCAGCGTGCAGGAGGAACAGTTTCATTCGTCGGGCATCAGTTGCAATGGCGAAACGGATGATGATGTTGAGGTAGCCATGTTGACGGGCAGCTTGAGTCCAGCGCAGCTGCAACGCATGCAACAGCAGCAACGTTGTAGCATGCCACAAATGTTGCCAACAGGTCAGCTGCTGCCCCTCAATGCTTTACGCAATTTGAATGTTTGTCGGAATCGCAGCGCCGTTTGGCTGCATAATGCGGATACGGAACAGCTTTTAAGTTGCACGGATTCAGATAAGTCCGGAATTGGAATCGGTGTTGGAATTGGAGTTGGTTGCTACTTGAATGCGGCCATTGCTGATGATATACAATTAAGTGATATTGAAGAACAATTGGCCAAGTTTGATGGCCATTCAAAGGCGCCGCAAACACTAAAACAACAACAACAGCAACAAGCTGCCAAAACGTGAGTTCAACTTTCAAGTCCACTTAGAAAGCTTCTACTGCTACTGCGCCTATCTTAATGCCCATAATTCTTGTTCTACACGCACAGTGGGGCAAAATTAACAATATATCTAAGTTTCAAGAATATATTTTTTATCTCATATAAACTGTTCAAAGTTGTTGAAAATCTGTTAGATAATGAACAATTAATTGAGAGTTTGGTTTTGTTATTATAATTTATTATAAACAGGTTTTTAAAAACTATTTCTAGTTTTTCCATTTATCGAAATATGTATCTATTATCTTCCAACTCGTGTATAGTATGTATATTTAACGCAAAACGAATAAGTTTCTGCGTTTTCTACTCAGAAGGATCAACAAGATCAAAAAAAAGTCTGATAAAAGTAAATTTAAAATAAATAAGATGTTACTTTCTAAGCTTTCATCTCTTATTCCCATGTTAACATCTATCTGAAGATTCTCCATTTGATTAAGGTCTGGAAAATCAGCGGGCTACTCCTTTAAAATAAAGTTTTGGAATAGAAAGTATTCCTCAGCTTTCTTTGAGCTGTGTTTTGGCAGATTGTCTTCCTGATAAATCCACTTCAGAGTTTAAAAATGTATCCAACGGAATCAGAAGAATGAAGAATATTTTAAAATAAGATAAAATAAGATTAAATAAGATACCTGATTCTCGAGATGAAGAACGATAGAATAGTGATACAGTCGGACAAGTCACATAGTATTTTGTTGGGAATTTTCTTTGACTTTATGCAGAGCAGTTGAGATGTGTCCTAAGAAGGTGTTGACCGATATTTTGTCGACTTTCTTTTTTTAAATCCATATAATATTATAAAAGATGTTTAAAAACTCATATGAAGTGGTTAAAGTATATGTACATCGGTTAACTAATGCATAATTAATCAAAAGTTGTGTTAATGTAGCTGTATATATTGCTAGACACCTTTCGCACCCTTCGTGATGCTTCGTCACTAGCGTGGACTACCGTCCACAGTAGAAACAACACTGATGTCAATCAAAGACTCAAAAAATTAAACAAGCTGAGCAGCATTTTTCGTTCCACTGTGGCAGACTGAAGCATCCCAAGCCGAGTAACCTTAGATAAGCTACTAAGCTAAGGGGTAGGGAAGCGAGGGGCATTGCGCCTAATTGGAGCGGCAAAGAGCAGAAAACTAATTCGAAATGCGTTCAACGCGCTTTACATTCCATTTTGATATAGGCCCTAAAAAAAGCTGTGGGAACAGCAAATGAAATTAATGACACTCTAGTTCAGTTGAGACTCAGTTCAGTTCAGTTTTGGTTCATAATATAAAAGATTTTATGGGCTAGTTTAATGGCTGTTTAATAGCTTTATATGGCCTGCCTTCTAAATGCTCGTAAAAGCTTCAACAATTGACCAGCTGATGCTGACTTTGTGGCTTGTGGTTGAGCAACAGTAACGCTTACATAAGCTATTTTATATAGTATATTGATGGGTATGTTAACAAAAGGTTCCAAACAGGTGGAAAAACCATCATTGGTTAAACTGGGCAAACTATTTTAGAGTGTTATAAAGGTTATTGCTTTCCAAGTGGTACTTTTTATGTATTTATTAATATAAGATATATGTATATTCATATAAGCTGTGGTTGCAAGGATTGTTGAAAATTTATAAAAGCCAAATCAGGGCCATTAAGTTTGTAAGACGTCCTGCTTGCCAGATTCCCACAGAAAACTTGATACAATTGATTTCTTTCACTGCATAACTACGAGTTTAAATTAAGCTAAACGTGGCTAGTTTTCAATAGACCGGTATTTCAATACTTTATTAAACTGTGATCAATCAGGCACATAAAAGCATAAATGACAAAAGAGTTCTCTAAAAGCTGGCCAATATTAATTAAATAATTTATGCAAGAAAATAAAGAGAACTAAACAAAAAAACGCGAGGCAAACTCGAACTGAACTTACCAATGATTTAGGCCCTGTTGTTGTGCTGTCATTTTGCAAAAATAAAAAAAGGCGAGTGTATTGGGTTTCATATTTCCAGCGGCTTGCAACACAAAGCAGAGCCACATTATTGTTGGCACTAAAAAGGCGTTATTAATGCGCAGCTATTTGCAAAACTGACACCAAGAGTTATTTATCAAACTGTTCAGCACGTGGCAGTCTGCAGACTCCAAGTTGCAGACCCCAAGCTCCAAAACTCCAGCCTCCAATGGGCCTCGGCTCCATTCAAAATCCTGTTGTCAAGTTTTGTTAACAGGCAAATGAATTGCATGCAACTAAGTGGCAACAGCAGCAGTTCAAAAGTGGCCCAGACTTAAATAAGTTGGCAAAACTTTGTGCAGCAACTGGTAACTACCCCTACCCCCCCACCCTCCCCACCCTACCTACTCCCTGCTCCTTTGTCAGTTTGTATTTGCATTGGCTGACTCAGAAATGCGAACCTTGGCTGAAAATCGCCTTTGGCGCTGCTCTCATAAATTCCATATGTCGTTTTAATAACCCCATATTTAAGACCTGAACCTGAACCCGAACCTGCAGCTCGTTAAAGCCACACGCTTGATAAATTGAGATCTTCTTTGCCAGCTGACTGAACGCGCTTCATCGATAAGACATTTCTGTCTACTTTATTGTATTTGTATCTTTAAGTTTGCCTGTACTTCATTTGCATCGCTTTTTGTTTTGTTTGATTTTGGTTTCGTTTTGTGCAGTAGCTGCAACTCTTTTGTTGCTGCGTGCCTCATTGCCATTTTCCTGCTGCCTGCTGACTGATTTATGCAGCAGACCCCAAAACGTTGTGCATTTTAACAGGTGAACAAGCGATTTTCATAAATCTGCCAAGCTGTTAATTAGATTTCGCCTTAATGTCTTTTGCCCAGCTCATAAAATGCTGATTGAAAGGGCGAAAGTGTTGCACAAATTTACCAGCTGATAAAATCAAAACGTGCGCTGAAACTCGAGCTGCCTGCGACGCTCTCTTTTGACTCGAACTGCAAATGCAATGCAATGCAGTTCAAAATGCAAAAGCAACTCATTAGTAGTAGATATTTGAGTTGGCATTAGTTCAATTGAACTACTCACTAAGCTGACTGAATGAACTAGGCTTTCTCGACTGTTGTTCATTGATTCGTTTTGTTCGGTTTTTCTAATTGAGTAGGTATATAGTTTGCATCTTTCATTTAAGTTCGCCTTGGTTCGAATTTGACAAAAGTGGGAAACTCAAATCTCCCAGAACAAAGCGAATGAACTATGCGAAGCTTATAAATATCTTTCTTTTCGCATATGTCGAAATTAGCCGAATTGAAGAGCTACATCATATAGCTGATATAGTTCGATTGGCTACAAGCTTAGTCCTTTTTTTGAGTACTTCTAAACGTATAAGGTAATTATGGTTGACTTATACATATTTAAACAAGATTAAAGAATGGTTCAAGCCTAAAAAGGTTAACGTTTTTTTAAATTGTGTATTATAATTCCCAAACAGTTTAAGCAAACTTACCCGACTGAAGCACTTTTTGAAGTTACATCTTATTTCTTATGTTACTTTAACATATTATTTCTTTTAAGTTTACATGGGCGTTTTTATGCGATGGACAAATCCACGATTTGTGGCATCTTATTCTATTGGTAACAAAGCCATACAGTCTGTCAAACAGCTGTATATCTTTTCTGTGCAAGCCCAATCGAGCTGCATCGTCTGTTTATTCCTTCCTCATTTTGAGAATCGCATATCTTATTTTATCTTATTTTAAATTTTCTTCATTCTTCTGATTTTATCGGATACATTTTTCGGAAAACATAGCTCAAAGAAAGCTTAGCAAAACTTTCTGTTCCAAAACATTATTATAATGGAATCGAATGCATTAAATTGACGAAGAGACGGGCGAGCTTAACGAACAAACAAACTTAGTTATGAAATGAAATAAACTTGACAATAAAATGAAGTATGAGCATAAATGAACTAAACAAACCAACTAACAATTGAACTACTGAACTTGAACTTAAAGCCTTGAATTGAACTACATTGTACAACACTGCTGGACACTGGCCAGCTGCTATTGAATTTCCATTGGCTTGAAGTTAAATAAAACCAATGCCAATATTGACTGCGGCTACTTAAAACGTAATTAAGCGCAGCAGCAGTAACAGCAGTAACAGCAGCAGCAGCAACAGCAACTGCAGCAACATCAGCCCTGAGCACTTTGCATTGGAATTTCTGTGGCTCTCTAGTAGCGAAATGTGTACAATAAAATATAAGTACTGTATAAATAAGACTGGAATGGAGCTGAAGCTGAAACTGGACAACAGGCGAGGCAGTCAACACTTGGCCTACGTCCGAGAGGCAAAGTTAATGGAACTTCCAATGGTTGGGTGGTCTGATACGATTCGCTGAGTTGAGCGGCGGTGCTGAAGGAGGCTATCATCAGTTGTGGCAAGGCTTATCGTTTTGCGATTTGCTTTGATTTAAAATAAAGAAAATATATAAAAAAAATAGTGGAGCCAAGCATTTGATTTTAATTGCATTCGATGTGCGCAAAGCTTTTTGAGTACGCTGCCATATGATATATGGCATTTTAATTGAAAAGGCAAAGGCCAGAGGAGGCAGCTTGATGTGGAGTGTGGAGGCAGTAAAAAGAGGTTTTTGCAAGACATATGTTTGAAATGAACGCCCCGAAAAGAAGCGTAACGCAAATAGTATTCATTTTGTAATTAATTTTTTTTGGCTTTCCAAATGGGGCGTATGAGTAATTTCCTTAGCTGTCTAACAAACGTGGGGCGTTCACTTTTTATTTTTGTGCATTGCTTAACTGTTTGCCATTCATCAACTATGATTGGCGGTACATTTTGCTCTCTCTCTCTCTACCTCTCTCTCTCTCTTTTGCAGCAAAAAGGCAACTAAAATTTCAATTACGCATATTTCATAATTGCCTGTTGTTTTATGGCCCAATCGTAAAACACAAAACGTGCCCCAATCAAGCAAACAACACACAAAAAGCCGACCATAACTATTTAAGCCAAACACGCTTTCACAATTAAAGCATAAATTCTAAGCTTGCCAAATGCGTTAAGATCATACTTTGGCCTAGACTCTGTTAACTTCATGACGCTTGTCATTGTTTTTCTCTCTTGGCCAGCTGTTGCTTGAACTTGATTTAATGCCTGAAAGCGTTGCAAATTTATTACTCAACACGAATAGAATCAATAAAATACATTAGCCAAAAACCAAAAGAATAACAGAAATTTACAACTGTACAGCCCATCAAAGACTATCAAAGAAAAAGACAGCGATTGAGACTCAGACAAAGACAGCGACAGCGACAAGCTGTTGATTGAATTTGTCGGCTTGGGAAATTCAATTTAAAACACACAAAAATCAATCAAAATTTTCAGTCAAGCCAACAAGCACTGAAGCGAACACAAACAATAATTGGCAACAAAAAAAGAATTTAGATATTAAAAAGCAAGCAAAGTTTTTATAAGCACAGCCGAAGATTTAATACCCTCAAAAAAGATCTTATGAAATAAAAACTATCAAAATAGAATTATTTATATAACAAAACACAACTCTTAATTAAACTCCATGTGACAATTTAAACACTTTTATAATATTATATGGATTAAAAAAAAGAAAGTCGAAAAAACAGCCAACAACATCTTCTTAGGACACATCTCAACTGCTCTGTATAAAGTTACAGGAAGTTCCCTACAGAATTTTTAACATCAAAGTCAACCTAGAAAAATGTTTATTTCGACTGGCAATTATAATTCCCAAACAGTTTAAGCAAACACTATGTGACTTGCCCGACTGAAGCACTTTTTAAAGTTACATCTTATTTTAATCTTTTTTGTTAATTTGTTATTTAATTTTGGGAACAGCTTTTGCAATATTTTTTAGTCTGCGACCCCAGCTGATCATCAACTTCTTATTTCGTAAATGTTATGTTACACATTTACGTAATATCGGCTGAGACATCATGATTTTATTTGATAATCTTATTTGTATCTAATTTTCGTCTTATTTTAAATTACTTTTCTTTCAAAATAGTCAAAAAGAAAATGCTCAAACTTATTCGTTTTGCGTTAAATATATATATATACTTAACACGAGTTGGTAGATAAAATGGCTCTAAGATATTATTATATTATTATGATAAGATATTATGCTCCCATTCAAAGAAAGAAGCTTAATTGTGGGAGAAAGTATCACAAATTGATAAGCGTATCAAAATTGCTGCAAACCTAGAAATAGGCTTTTGAAAAGCTCGTTAAATAAAATTACAACAAAATCATTTTTTATTTTTGAGCTTATTGCGGTTCGTCGCAGCTCTGATCTAATAAATTGTATGTTTAATGGAATCGAAAATAGTAAATCTGTCAAAATGTTATACATTTTTTGACAAAATAAGTATACCCTTTGTAAGAGTATAATAAATAAGAAATGTGTTTATAAAATAAAGTCGAAAACCGCAAATAAAATTAGCGTAAAGCAAAAGGGACAATCAGAAAAGGGATGGTAAAGGGAGGACTACGGGGGGGAGTGGGCAGGCGTAGTGCTAACCAGCAAAAAGGAAAAATTGAAGGGCGTTGCTGTGAGCTTATTATGTTTTGCGTTCTTTGATTATTGTTATTATGAACAGTGCCTTCTAAAGTTATATATACACACACTCGCATACTCGCATACACTCCACGCAATTTGTTGGCCATAAGTCAGTCAGAGGTCGTGTCTTGTTTAGGACGTGTATCTGTAAGATAAACGCCTCGGTTAAGCCGCAGAGATAATGTGGCTATTTTTATAGCTGCGGCTTTAAAACGCAAAAGAAGCAAAAAAAAAAAAAAACCAGTTCCAAGACTCGCGCTTTTGTAATCAACGTTTAATTGAAAATTGAGGTATTCGCATTCAGCAAAAATTAATTAATTTAATGGCCATCATTTTGTGGCATAAATGCCGAATTGTAAGCCCTGCCACAGCACTTGGCCAAATCAAATCCAAAATAAAATGTTGGCGCCCACACAAATGTAGTGCCCACAACCCACTGAATATAAAAGCTAAGTCTGAAGTGTTGTGTTTGATGTTTGTCATGCTGCCTGTCTGCTAACACATCATGGCTAAAAAGTAGCCAAAGTGTGGCCCAAAGGCAGACACAA
Organism: Hirtodrosophila cameraria; assembly: GCA_949708635.1. Taxonomy (NCBI): domain Eukaryota; kingdom Metazoa; phylum Arthropoda; class Insecta; order Diptera; family Drosophilidae; genus Hirtodrosophila; species Hirtodrosophila cameraria. The sequence goes on from OX453089.1 coordinate 8,392,461, forward strand.
TTAAGACAATTACCTACAAAAATAATTGCGAAAGTAATGTTTTGCCTGCTAGCCACAAATTGATTTGTCATTGCATTTCAAATTCTAAATCTTTGTTTTTACTTTGAGCTGCGTTTATGCTATGAATATCATGATTGCTTTATCAAATCTTGCAGTTAATTTGGCTGCGCTTTCTAGTTTTGCTATAATAATTTACGTTATCTTAATATTTGCAAATTCATAAACTTTTCTGTTTATGACATACATTCAAATTGAGGATCTAAGTTGGCTGATTCTCACCTTTTCATGAAATGACGCACAATTAATGTTCATTTTATGTGCATTTCATGATTTCAGCATTTCGCAAATTCCAAAAAAATATCATGCATCCTTTACAAATAGCACATTTATATGCCACTTATTAAAAAATAGTCATTAAAAGTGGAGGTTAAGTGTCAAATTACGCTTAGTTTACGATTATATATAATGGAATTCATGATTTCATAATATTAAAATTTTAAAAACGTTTCTTTAAAAATCGAAAGCAAAATGCCTTCTATAAAAAAATACTCTTAAATATTTTTTAATTTTATATTAACCATAAACTTTGTGATTAAAATGTTTTGTAAATATAACTTCTTTTGTGTAGTTTGCACAAAAAAAAAACTGACAAAGACATCAAATATAAAAGAAAAATGGATTACAAAAATTACTAAGCTAAGTTAGCTGTGCCTTAAGATATCCTAAAATCAGATTATGTTTCTTAATCAACTTCCGCTTCTAGTAAAAATTTTTAATATGATGTGAATGCAGTCACTTTCAAACACGTTTGACACGGCATAAACGCAGTTTATAAATAAAAGTAGCTCATTTCTAAAGTGCTGATTAATTTGATTTAGCTTAAAAAAGAAATTCATGCAAATTCATTTGTCGACCACCACAGCAAAAGTGGCACAAATGTCATATAAACTAAATTTTTAGCACGATGTGCCCGATTTGTGAAAGTGTCCAAATTCAAAGCGAGTCGAAATCGCCCGCATAGCTTTCATAGCTTTGCCGGATTCAGACTCTGTTGGTAGCTCCAAAAGATCTTTGAGTTGAAAATCGTGATTTTCTTGAAATATATTTTAGCCACTTGGCGGGCAGCAGCGTTGAGCTGTCTTTGGCTGTTGGCCAACATTTGCGCAAATTGTTAACAGCAGCTGCACACAAGTGTCTTCTAAAGCCTCCTCACCCCACTGCCCCTTACTGTTCCACCAAAAAAAAGTGCAGCCTAATGCAGGCAAAGATCTTTATGCTACCTGACATTTGTTATTCATGTCCACGTCCGCGTCTGCGTCAGCATCACAATTAAGCTGAAAAAACATGTGTAGCTGCATTGCCCAGATAAAAAGATACAAACATACAGATGCATGCACTCGAAAAAAATTTAAAAAATTAAAATAACTGTGCTTAAAGTCAGAAAACAATTTTTAAATTGATTTAATAATTTTAAATTCCAAAATTATCTTTCATTTATTGCTTTTGATATTGCAACTCAAAAATTGAAAATAACTTGACTAAACAATTTTTTAAAAAATTATAAAAAAAACGAGCCTAAATTACAAAAATGTGGCTTAATTTAATGAAAGTGCTTATTTTTAGAAATTATAAGCCAAACAAAATACTGCCTCTTTTCCAAATTCCACTGCATATTATTTTGCTCAGTGTAGATGCAGCCATACAGATAGTTAAGAGTCCGCAACATGAGGCGTGAGTGGCATGCCCAAAAGCCAAAGGCGTGGCAGGTCAACATCTTGTTTTGAGCTCTTTACCTCTTTAGCTCTGCCAAGAAAGACGCCCACACAAATACTGCAAAATACTGAAAAAAAAGCACACAAAAAATACTGAAAGTACTGCAAGTGGCGCGTTAATGAGCCGCCTTCTTAGCCCTAACATTTGGTTTTGATAAATTGATGGCTAGCATACGATGACGATGGCTCTGACGATGAATTATGTTTAAGTAAGTGGTGGCAAGGAAGTGCTTGCAGCTAACGGCAACTTGCAACTTGGCTAACAAGATCCTGCCACACTAATTTCTATACAGAACTGTTCGAGTTTACGCTTCAAGCTTCATTAGCCAAACAGTTGCCCAGTTCTTAGTTCTTAGTTGCCCAGTTAGCCAGTTGCTCAGTTAGCCAGTTGGCCAGTTCCCAGCATCAAGTTGGTCAAATAGTAAAAGTTGGCTAGTTGGCTTCCTGGTCAGTGTTGCCAATGCCGCCATTTGAGCGTTAAATCTGGCTTGATTACGGTTTATATATGAGAAAACACAGCATGCAGCGGCTATTTTGACTTTCTTTATATGTGTTGTTTTCTTTTATTTAAGCCGGCTAATATCGATCAATTTATTTGTAATACTTCGCTTTAAGACAATATACTTCAATTGCACTCAATATTAAGATAATATGCATTTTAAAATAAATTATAATATATGCTAGTTTTATAGGCATATCATAAAGTTGACATGCTTTAAGTTAATTATAGCTATCAATTTAATTATTGGATTTAATAGATATTTGACAAATGAAAAATGTTTTATCTAAAATGCTAATAAATTATGTTTTTTTGATTTTTGTATTTCTAAAAAAGCTTTTCCTTAATTGGTTTCAAATTTGAATATTTTACATTTTACTGAAAGCATCAAATTCGATGAATAAATGAACAAAATAATATTGAAAATAGTTTTGCATATTTCGTTTACCAAAATCAACATTTTTCTTTTGTTAATTTCTTTTTATTTTTATAAAGTACGAAATGAATTTAATTTATTTTTAATTTCATAAAAAAATATATATTTTCTGGTCATTTTTGCAAATATTTTAAAGAAAATTAAATTAAAATCCTGCATTTATTATTTTTGTTAATTTGGTTTGGAGTTGATTACGTACAGCTTTTATGGAAAAGATTGAATTATGATATTCCTGAAATAAAATTTTTGAATATTATTTTCCATAATTTTCTTCTTTGCTTTTATAAATTGAGCATTTCCTGCTTTAAATCCAACTTAAACTTGGCTTTATTATGTTGCACAAAATGTGTGCAACACTATTCGGCTGGCTGCCACAACAAGTGTGCATCTTGCTAATGCGTTCTGCATGGCACTTGGAGTCTGCATTCTGGATGCTGAATTCTTGAGGATTGGTCCACAAGACACTTGCAACGCGTATGATGACTTAATTGCGCATTTTAGCAGACACACTGATACAGACACAAGCACAAATACATACATAGAAATGGAAATAGAAATAGAAATAGACAGGGGCAGACACAGATACAGATGGCTGTCTGTCGAGTGGAGTTTTTGTTTTGACAGGCGGCGATTAGACGAGTTGTGGCTCACAACTCTGCTGCCAAAAGAGACAAAGAGAGGTAGATAGAGGGCAAGAGAGATAGCGAGAGATTCCTTAGTCTTTTAGTTAATTGAAATGTTGCTGTCTGTTTGTTGCCTAGTTTGCCTGTCAAAGTCTGTTGTGTGGGACACACACGATTTCAAAACCAAGTTGGATTACAGTTAACAAGGAAGTCTAAAGTGGGCTTTTGCGGCACATCAAAGTGTTGTGTTGCGTTGCGTTGTGTGCACTCATGCAACATGCAAAGTTAATCCTTTTACGTCTCAGTGCACTCGCAATTTACAACTGCCGTTGCATGTATGAGAAAGTCTCTCTCTTTCTGTAACTATCTCGCTCTATTGATGCGTCATGATTCATATGCCATAATTAATTATATGCCACACTTCCGCTTTCTCAAATAGTCCAAAAGGTGCAGCTTAGCTTGCCCCAAGGCGTGTTGCACTTGCCAACCCATTTGGTTATACTTGGTTGCTTTTATAACTTGGCTTGCTTCATGGTCAGCTGCATTTGTGGCAACTGCAGTTCAGCAACCGCAACAGGGTTGCAATATAGGTTCTATAGCGTTTTTTTGTTTTGTTTTTGTGGCAGCTAGCTTCCTATTTTGGTAATTGTTGCCGTAAGGGTCGCATCAAGTTTCCCACGTTTCAACAGGTATTGCTAGAGAGTCACCTGTTTGAAGACTTTCAGTTCCAGACACATCCATCAGAGCATGTTATACGCTTCGTTGATTTGTCATATGAGAACAGACAATAAATTTAATGGCATTATGTTTTGACTTTGTTGTTTTTTTTTTTTTGGGTTCTTTGCTACATCTCCGATTTCTATTTCTGTTTTCTGTTTCTTTAACGTTGGCGTTTCTACGAAAATTTCTTACTTATTGTGTCAATTATTTTCATTTCTATTATTATGCTGCTCTCTGTCTCTGTTTCTTCATGCGCTTAATTTAATCAACTTATGGCGCTTTTTTATTTGTCGTCGCTTTATATTTTTTTAAAATGTAATCTTTTTGATGTGTTTCCATGTGCCTTAATTTGATGAGAAGCGAACGCAATTACATTTATCATCAGCATCAGCATCAACATCAGCATCAACATCAGCAACAGCAACATCATCATCATCTTCATCATAACTGAGTTTAATATCTAATTTATGTTTAAGAACTGTGGGAGTCTGCTGTAACCGCCTTAGCACAAATCTATTTAAGTTCGCATATCATCGGCACCCAATCTCCGGCAATTACATTCCAAACAATGTTCGAGCTGGAAGCAAGGTTCAATTGTCTGGCTGAGAATGGGAGCGTTTCCAACAGGCAGTTAGCCAGGAACCCGTTCCTGAACTGAGCTACACTTGAACCAGCTCTATTAGCTTAATAAGACTTAAATGCCACATTACATTCATTTTACACACAAAAACAAAAAAGGCAGGCTTAAAACTTTAAACCAAATTGGTAACTAATTCGCAGCTCTAACTATTTCCGCTTAAAAGCTGTTTAGCTGCGTAAGTCAAAACCTTTACTTGAAAACAATTTAAAAACTCGTAAGTTTTTAATTTACCATTCTCGTAGACAAAAACAATTTCCAGTTGATTTTGACCTTGTAGTGGGTATTATGGTTTTTTGATCAAATGTGTTTGCTTATTGAAAGTGAGGCTTTTTCGAAACCAAAAAGTATCTTTTCGAATGCCAAATTTTTGAATATTGTAAGAATATTGATAGTAGATAGATGGATAATGTATCAAAATTCAAAAAATATATATAATATTAGTTTACCTTACAAATTATTCAAGTGGTATCAGCTCGTAGCAATCAAAAATAAGGTTGTTTTGAAAACTTAATAGTTAATTGGAAATTTTTGATTAAAAAACCTTTGAATTTCACATAAAGCTTAGCTCGTGTTACTTTCCATTGAATTGTAGAGAGAATCGGTAATATCAATTATGACATCAATATTTTTCCCACTCTTATAGGCAGATCATTTGAAAAACCAGCTCTTTTTATATATCTAAAACTTAAAATCATTTAAAAAAGATCGTTTAAAAATTGAGCTGTTGCATGAATAACACTTTTTGTAATAAAGTTGCTAACTGACAAGTTTTGTATTAAAGTCAGATTACCATATCGTAAAGCTGTCATAAGAGGTAATTTAATTAACATTTAAGTAAGGGTATTATATGTGCGGCACTCTAAAGCTATAGCTGTTTTTCTTGTTTTGTTTTATTATATTTATGTATGTGAAAACGTAAATCAATAAAAACCTGGCCATCAAGTTGGACTAATGAAGGCGAAACGTGAACTTGAAGGCGAATTTCGAATTTGATGAACAAAAAGATTTTGCGTGTAAAGCGCTAAACAAGAAGCGCTTAAAAAAAAAGCAGATTGGTTGGTGCAGAAGGAGCGGCAGGTAAGGGGGCAGGATTGAATTACAGAAGAAGAACAACATTTTGCATAAATTAGAGCGTAGCACATGCAACATGAAAATCGCTGAAACGTGTCTTAAGCCGTTGACAGCGGCACACGCAGTTGGGGGCAAGGTCTGCGCTGATGTTGTTGGGGCAAGGGTAGGGTCAATTCGTAGTTGTAGTAGTTGTTTCGTTGGAGACGACTCCATTTTCAATCGCCGTTTTCTGCGGTGAGTCTGCATAAAATTAACCGTGAGCTGTTAATGACGATGAGCGTAAAAGAGCTCAGAAGGAAACTCACTCGATTTGGTTTGAGTGGAGTGAAGTGGAGTGAAGTGGAGTGGAGTGGAGCAGTCATGCCACATGTGGCAAGTCGAGTCTCGATTCCAGTCAGATTAATTATGCATTTTAGCCAATGTTGTTGACTATGCTGATGATGCTGCTGATGTGGCTGCAATAGCGGCTGATGCGGCTGATGTGGCTAATGTTGCAGCAGTTACTGCTGCTTCATCTTCTGCTTGTGTGCATCTGCATCTTGTTGCATCTTGGCAACGGCAGCTTATCAGCAAGAGGCAGCTACAGTTTTAGCCTTGCCGTCTAACGGCACTATTGCACTAAATCACTCGCGGTACTTAAAGAGGCGTTGCTGTTGTTGTTGTTGCTGTTGCTGTTGCTATTGCTATTGCTATTGCCGTGTTGCACATTGAAACTTGTGCAACGGGCCTGGCCGGTCGGTCTAGCTACAGGTTGCCACTTGCAACTTGGCAACAGGGCCATGAAGCACTCAAATGAGTCGAAAGGCAGCGCAGCAGACAGGCAACAAACAACACACAAAATGTGTGCATGTTCATAAAAAATGCATAAAGTTTGAGCGACATCAACACGTGTCGTGCTCACACACACACACACACACATACATACCAATAGACACATATACACATAGCCATACCACACATGTGACACGGTTGCATGTAACATACAACTCTTATCGTTGTTGTCGGCTGCTTGTTGTTTGTGGGTTGTTCGTTTCTTTTGCTTGTTCCTTGGCCTTTGTTCGTGTGACGTAAACTCAGTCAAATGCAGCAGTTGCCCCAACTTAAACAAAAAATTCAAAATTCACAAAAAATGAGCTAGTCGAGTTTGTTTAACTGGAAGATACCCTGTACTTAAGCTTTACTTAGCTGAAGTGCAAACTGAAACATATTTTTATGAATAACTTGAATGTTTTTTATGTGATTTATTTGAAATTTTCGTGAAAAATAAGCAGCATACTTATCTAGGAGTATACCAAAAATCAACTATATATCTTTTAAATTGTGACTGCAAATTACAAATTTGCGAAGTTGACTTCAATGCACTGCAGCGCTTATCGTTTCTAAAATGGGATTGGACAAGAAAATTCAATCATTTTTTCATCAAATTGTGTAAATTATATAAAACTGGAAAGAAATTGTAGTTTTAGTCCCGAACTGTTTTTAGATTCGTCCTAGTTTCTTATACTATACTGCCTTTTCTTGACTGGAAATCGAACCAGAGGTTTTGTGTGTCAGAGCAGAATGCCTTCCCACTAGGCCACAGTCCAGTACAGAGAATATACAAGTAGAATGTTATGTGAAGAGTTGAAGATTTGTTCCTCTATCTTAGTATACTTTGATATACCCTTTTTACACATTTTTAATAGTTTCAAGGGTATGAAAAACACTTTAAAATATTATACGCTCGCTTTTTAGTGCGACTGGTTCCGTTTTTTTTTGACAATCAACGCTGCTCCGCCCATTTTTTAGAGGCAATACGGTAAGACAATGAAATGCTGAATGCTGAAACTCTCAAAACACGCAACAAGGTCAGGGCACCCAGCAGAGGTTGAGGCTAAAACGCAGATGGAGACGGTGACTGATACTGTAACTGAGGTTGGGGCTGAAGCTGTGGCTGGGGGCTGGGGCTGGGGTCGAGTCTGTTGCCGAATTGCACGAGATTTTGTAATGGACTGGGAAAGGCGTACTATAGTTTGGATAGTTTGCAGAGGGCGGAACGGGTGGGGTAAAGTGTACTGTGACTGTGACACGCCTACGGCACAACATTTTAATTTAACAGTGTTCGATTCTGGAGCAGAACCCCAGCTGAATGCAGAGGTAGCTCCTTAGCTCCTTATAGCAGCCCACACTGGACGAGGCGTGCTCAGCGAAATCTTCTTAAATGGCAGCTACAATCTTGCCCAGAGATCGTGTGCTATGCGATGCAGATAATACTTGGCTTTGGTTTAACTTAAGCTATAGCTTTGGCATTGGATTTTAAGAGTGAGAGAGAGACTACATAAGTCGTAGACTTGGCTAAATTGGGAGCTGACGTTTATCTTTTGACCAATTGTGAAAGTAATTTAATGCGGATTGATTCGGTTTCGAGATGCTTCTTCTACTTCTTTTTTTTGTTGTTGTTGTTTCTGTTTTTTTTTTTTTTCAATTACAAAGAATTGCATGTTTCGTTTTAATTTCCACGTAGTTCAATTGCCGTTCTGCCTGCCTGTCTGTCCGTCTTTCCGTCTGTCTGTCGGTCTGCGTGTCGTAGTGCACTTCTGGGAAAACTGGTTAAAGTCGGCACTTTTACCAGCTTTATATGAATCTATGCATAAGTATGTGTGTGTATCTGTGTGCTTATTGCTTTGCTGGTGTTTGTGCCTAAATGATTTTGAACCAGTTACGTGTGCCTTGCCTCTCCTGCCACATGCCCCCTGCCTGCCTACTGCTTCTACTCCTGCTGTGAAAAACTGCAGTTCTGTGGAAACTGCGTGTCTAAAATTTAATGAAATCGCATAGTTATAACTATACTCGTATTGAAAAGAAAGCAACATTGAAATGCATTTGCTTTGCTCATTTCTGCTCTGGACACTCCTGAGTGCCCTGCCAATCAAGCATGATGATGTGGATAATTGAGATATTATTAGCTATGTGGCACGGCATTGGCATTTCAAATTAAACGTGCCACATTTGCTGAAATGTTAGCTAATGAGCTACATAGCTGCTCTATCTTTCTCTTGTTACCAATTGCATAATATTTGAAAATGTTCAATTTCAGCAGATAAGTCAGTTTTAAGTGCAGCTATTTTGCTAGCGGTTAAACAAATATCATCTTGTAAAAAAAAAACATTCTTTGAAGTATACGAATTTAATTGAGAAAAAAATCTTTGAATTGGTTTTGTGAATTTATCCATAAATAATCTTTATATTAACAGTTGAAAACAATTAATTGCATTTTATAAGAGCTTTTTATATTTAAAGTGAATTTTGTTTTATAAGTTGTAAGTTGACCTGAGGTGCATTGCAAAAATTCTAAAATATTTCCAAATACATTTTTTGTTTACAACAAGGCTGTTCAAAACTTTTAAAGAAGTTACTTCTGATAAAAAGAAGATAAAGACAAAATTAAATAGAGATACAATTTTTTTGAATTTTATGGTATCTGTTTTTAACTTACCGGAATCTAAAATGTGAAAAATCTAACAATGTAACTATAAAACATCTAATTAAGTTTAAAAAACGAAATTTTTGTGGATGAGTAAATTTTGTAATATTTTCTTTCTACCTAACCTGTTACAAATTTTCTCTACAAAGACATTTTTTGATTCCCCTAGAGTTTGTAATAAAAATTTGGGGACAGAAAAATTAAATAAGACATTTGACACATTCCTATTATTTCTGTGGATGTAATATTTTAAAATTTATATGCACGTGCCAACAGGTCTCAGTTACAAATGTTATACATCACCTTTGACGAACCCAAAGCATGTACACAAACTCTATAAAATTGTGATTTGAATTTAAAGTAGCTGCAATGTTTTGCTTTGTACTGTTATGCACGCGTTGCACGCTCTCTCGTGAGAGAGTTTTGAGTGAAGAGAGAGTGTGAGTGAAGCAGTAAATGTAAGACATGTTTGTTTGTTATTTAATCATTGCGTGTATAGCATTTTAAATGCAATTCTATATGCAACTGATTTTAATTTTTATAGATGTAAACCTTCCAAGCATATTTAATAATAGTGCTACAACTCATTAAAACCACACAGGAAACTATTTATAATTGTTAAAAAAAAACCTGCATTAAACTGTTTATAATTAGGTGCGATTTATAGATTGCAGAACATCAAGCGTTTGACAGATATCAACGCATTAAATCATGCTTGATTTGAAAAAACTTGTCTTGCCATGCCATAACCATTTGCAATGAGTGTCAGTTAAGCACTTAAATTTTTAATTATGCTCATACATTTTGTGCAGTTGTGACATATACACATCAAGAGCCAACTGACAAAGCATCAAACCAAATAAACTGCAAATCTTCTTAACCCAAAATTCAAAATTGATGTCAGAGATCGCACCATAGTTGGTCAGATGCACGTCAAATCCAAATCCAAAGCGTATGGAGAATGGCAATATAAAATTGCATGCCGCGTTAGAAAATCAACAAAAGTCAACTGGTTTTTGGTTATGGCTTTTGGCCAGAAAAGAGAAAACCGCCTAAGCCTGGCCAAAGCCAAAGACTTTCAGAGTGTGTGTGTGTTTTTTTTTCAGACAGCTGCGAGTATGTCAACAATTGTGGTCCGTATTTGGCAATCGTTTTTTTTTTTTCCATGTTGGATTTGGTTAGATTTGAATTGGGCTAGCACACTTGGTTAGGCCACCGTTTGCTTGGCTTGGCTATCAAAGTCAATCAACAGGCTCACAATTAATTTGTGACAGATTATGCCTTGACTTTTTTTGGTCAACAGTTGGACAATCGCAACAATCGATTGCGATCGCCAATCGATTTAGAAAGCCTGTCATTGGGCTCCCCCCTTTTTGATTGATCGCACGCAGATGTGAGAAGACAGCATTTGGCACCCAGCCCCACACAAAAACAAATGAATTTGCATTGGAACAGACACAACAAAAAAGAAAAATAATATATAAACGTAGCCTAAAACTTTCACTAGCGCCAAATCAACACGCTCACATTGCCATACTCGATTTCGTGTTTTCTTCTTTAACGATCTGCCTATCGTTATCTTTCTTAACTGATCTCAAGCTGAACCACATCATGGTGTAAATGTTAATAGCATTGCCCATCAGTTACTTGCAGTCTGTGGTCTGTGTATTTAACTATTGCTCAGAGACGTTCACTTTTGCATGCCAGTTGAAAGAAGACCATTAATTTGGCTTAGCGAAAGGGCTGCCCCGTAGTGATATCTAAAGTATCGATGGCATTATCGATAGTATCGATTGCTTATATTTTGTTGAGGAAATTTCATTGGGTAGCTAGCAAAAGTCTCAGATCTGTATTAAAAAGAAAATCGATTATCTATCTAAAGTATCAATGATAGTATCAATCGATAGTGTCGATTGTTTATAGTTCGTTGTAAGACTTTCAATGTATAACTAGAAAAACATCGTAGGTTGAGTTCTGTAATGGAAACAAATGGAAATCTATTATCGAATTGAAGTAGTTTTTTTTCTTCTTTTCTTTTAATATATTTGTACTGAAAAATCTTCTCTTTGAATTATTCTAAAGAAAACTATTCAAACATTACTTAAGAATATGTAAAACGGTTGTAATTAGTATTGAAAAGTATTCGGAAATAGAAAAAGGATGAAAATTTCAAAATTTTTCTACAAAAAAATTGTCAAGAAACCGAAACTGTCAGCAGTTTTTGATTCTGAAAATCAATTGAAAATGCAGATAGTTTTCTTTTTAAGATATTGAAGAAGAAAAAGGTTTTAAAGAAAAGGATGAACATTTTGGTAATTTTTTGATCCTTCATCGCAAATAAGAATGGTCAAGAAATAATCATTTCGACTTCGTTTAAAAAAATGTTGTTTTCCACATATTATTTGAAGTTACAGACACATGAAGAATATGTTTCATCAATAACTGAAAAACGAAATTGAACCTTCTTTAAACTATCAAAACTATCGATAGTATTCGTAACGATAGCTTGACATCACTAACCATTTTATAGGCCGTGCTAAATAGGCTCACAAATGCGTTTGTTGTGCGTTTGTTGTTAAGCAGAAGCAGAAGGTTAACTGCAGCTTTTGTTACTAAAAATTTGCATAACTTTACAAGTTATGCAGATAAAATTTGCTTGGCCTGGCTGGCAAATTGCTTTCAGCTGCTTTCAGTTTAAGCTGCTTTAGCTTCTCACATTTCACGAGCTTAAGCTGACCATTAGCTGGACACACAATATATAGCTTATAGCATATGTATTCATGCTCCAAATGTTGTGCAACATGATACAAATCGTAAATGTTTTATGAATGAACAAAAAAGGCAACTGCAGCGCGTCTTTAATTGCATAGAGAAGCAAAACGCATAAAGCACTTGGCGTTAAGTCACACAAATGACTTTAATTACAAAAATTAAAAAAAATAATACAAAATACAAAATTGTAGCCAGCGGGCAAGCAAATTAAAACTGAAACATGGACGTGCTGGGGTGCCATATGAGTAAGAGTTGAAGTTGAAAGAGTTTAAAGCTGCCGCTGGAATTTTAAAAGCAAAACATCAAATTGTTGTTTATTGCTGTTGTTGTTGATGTTGTTGTTGTTTGTTGCTTGGCTGCATAATCGCTCAGTGTGCCACAGCACGAGTGAAAGTACACAGAAAGCGGCAAAGAAGATGCCACAGTGTGGATCACCGGACTTTATTTTTATGACTGTGTCGGAGTTGGAGTTGAAGTTGAAGTTGAAGTTGGAGTCCAAAACTATCTGGATAATGCTGGCCATGCTGATGGCCACATGCTGATGGCTCCGACATGGCTTGGCAATTTCGAAATTTCATAAATTGGACAACTACACGCATGCACAGCAGCAGCAGCAGCTGCAACAATTGCAACAGCAACATCAACTGCAGCTGCAATTTGAGCAACAATTGCTGCCAGAACACATTAGAAAATGCTTGGCGCGTTCAATTTGACTAAGTTTTGTATCTCAGCTGGCTAATTGCTAATGGATTTGTCAGCATTCATCATAAATCAAATGAATATTCAACAAATGTTGCAACTTGCAACATTATCTACTAGTCCAATTTTAAGCTGCATGCTAACAAATTAACATGCCACAAGATTTGCGGCAAGCGTTGCAACTGTAATGTTTGCTTCGGCAAAACGCAATGCCATTTTTGCCACGAGCTGTAAAAGAGGAGTGGGCTTTACAGCTTTATTAATGCCACAACAAACTATGCAACATTGTGTAGCTATTTATGCAACCATTTACATTGTGTATAATTACAAATATATTTTGTAAAATATTTTTGAATGTGAAAAATTGCAAAACACTTATTTCAGACAAATTAATTTGGTTAAATATATTTTTAAAATTATTTTAAAAGCGGTTTATTTTTACTTTATTTATATATTTTATTTATATATTTTTTTAAAAAGGTTTTGCAATAAAAAGATTACATTTTGAAAGCATTCCCATCACAATTTTTACTACAAATAATATTTTTTTTGTTTTTATATAAACGTAAATATTTTTATTTTGTTGACTATTTTAAATACGACTTAACCAAATTGTGTAATAAACATTTATTTACTATTTTATATTTATGATGAACATTAAATTAACTACTTTAAATTGTTATTTACCTTTTTTTTTTATTAATTACGCTCAGTTAAAGTTTAAACACAGACTATTTACTGTGGCAGTTGTAAAAACTCTGATTGATTGCGACTTATTTATTGAGCATATAAACACACTTTAAATTTAATTTGTTTAGCTTTATCAATCAGTTAATCCTTGAGCTTATTGGCGTAACACAGAATGGATTTATTTATCGTTAAAAACAAAGTTAGAAAACTAATTAGTTTGCTCTTAGCTAAGAGGTTTGTTTGATAAGTTAGTTACTAATTGAGTTTCGAAACAAAAATGGAGCTTAAAACTTTTAGTTGTATATGAATAAAATAGAAATTTCCGCAGCTTACTTATCATAACTCTCTCATCTTTCTACTTGCAGCAGCCAGCCAAACCACAAATATAAGCCCACACCCGCACCGCGTACGACGAGCAGCAGCACCTACACCACCACCACCACCAGCAGCACCACCAAACAACTCAAGATGCAGCAGCCTGGCAGCAGCTACTACACGCAAACGGAGAGTGAGCTGCTGCAGCTGGAGGCAGGCGGTGGTGCGCCCTTTCCACCACATCGTGGCGACCAGAAGCTGACCAGCAACACAACGCAGCAGCAGCAGCAGCAATCAAGTGCGGTGGGTGGCAAGCGGCAACAAGAGGCAGCAGCTGCGACATGCAACAATTTGGAGGCAACAACAACAGCAACAACAACAACGACGGCCAGCAGCAGCGGGACACCATCGCATTTTGTATCACCGCTGCAGCGACGCCACTGCCAACCACCCAACCATCTGCCACTGAACTCGGTGGTGGCTTCACCTCTCCGCACCGCCAGCTACAAGACGGCGGCAACGGCCAGCGTCTATCATCATAGCCACCATCAGCAATTGGACTTTCAGCGCAATTCGCAGTCGGACGATGACAGTGGTTGTGCCCTGGAGGAGTACACCTGGGTGCCGCCGGGTCTGCGACCGGATCAGGTAGGTTTTGGGGCACAATAGGGTAAGGCAGGGTTGGGCTGCACATGCAACCGCAAAGCCGCAAGCCGCGGCAAACATATGTAGCAATTTGTCACAACTAATTAGGTGAAATCAAAAGTAGCCAACGGGGTGTAATTTCGCTGTCGATTTCCATGTGGTTTCTTATACTCTGTTAGCAAAGTGAAAAGGTGTATATTGAGTTCTTCATTCTTCTTATGAATGTAATTTTGTTGGCGATCTAAAACTAAAATAACGCTAAGATTTCTTATCATCCCAAGCTACAGAAAGTTGAAATTTTTAATCGATGTCAAACAAATATTGGAATATATCTTTCAAAATGGAAAATGCTTGAAATTTCTTTTGAAATTTTCATCACAAAATCAAGAATGATTTTGTATGCAAGATAATAGGAATTGGGATGACTTCTGATTTTGATTTCTTACTTGGATTACATTTTTTAAAATTTATTTTACTAAGTATAACTAAATATTATGCCTTTTTAAATATTTTGATTATTGAATTAGTTTTGTTTATTTTCTGTTAGAAATTTTCTTCATTTATTCAAAACTCCAATTACATTTTTTTGATTTTATTTAGTTTTTGAGGAAGTCATTTTTACATCTACTGCAACTATTCATTAAAAGTTGCGTAACATTCCTGCCGCCCACGCAAATAAGCAAAATAACTGGAAACAGAGTATATGACCAGTCAGTTACTTCCAATTTCAACGTTCCTGCTTGCTTTGTATTCATTTTCGTTGTTCGTTAACATTTTTGCATCCAGCGGCCATTTTGGTAAGCCACCTGCTGCGGGCTTTGGGCTGGACTCTTGCTTTCGTTTCGGCTGCTTTCCATGCTTTCCCAGCTTCATGGCCAGCACGAAACCCAGTAGCCAAATGCTCAAATACTCCAATGCTCAAATGGCCAATACCCAATACGAAAATCAAATCACAGCAAAGTAAAATCCAGTTCAATGGCTGGCCAGATGCACGTTTAAGGAAATGGTGCGACAACTTTAATTGCGGCCTAAGCTGCTTTTTTTAGGCATTTGGTAAAAATTATCGCTCCATATCGAATCGAAATGGCAATCGATCGAAAGCGAAAGCGTTTTGTAATTAAATAGCTGCTGGATTTGGCCGCAATTAGAGCTGGTCAAGAGCTAGCGCAGGCCAATCGTGTTCGTGGTCGGGGTGGTGCCCCAAAATGCCACAAGAAAATACGCTTACATAATACTCAATGCAATGGGAAAAACTCTGGGAAAAACTTCAAATCGTTGGCAGCTTGTGTTGACTTTTTGTGCTCTGCCCAGCTCTGTTAGCTTTTTCAACTGCCTGCATTCTGTCTGCATCATGACTTTAGCGACATTTTCCATTTTCGCACGTTTAACATACAATCTGTTTTTTTGTGGCTTTTACATTTTTTTTTTTGGCTTGTCGTCGTGGTCCAGTCGTAGCCAACTGCAGTGGGCGTTCATTGTTGTATTAGCCAAGTTAGTGAAAGCGTTTTGTCACTGTGGCTTTGATTAATTCGTTATGAGTTGTAGTATCTAATGAATTGAGTTAATGTTGCAAGATTTGTCACGATTAGACCATGTCAACATTAGCATGAACTAATCTAAAAAAGTACGTTAATAACAATTACGATTTAACAACTGCTCTGCAGACAAAGTTTTTACCTCAAAATAAAATTAATAAATATTTTAACTATATTTTTAATATGAGAAATCGTTCATTGATTACTGCTTGATTTTAAAACCATATTTAAAATAATTATTTATTTGAAAGTAAACAAATAGTTCTTATTGATATTTATTTTTATTTAAAAAAACAACATATAGTTGCTCTTTTTGATTTTACAATAGAATTCATACAAGTTTCTTGTTTTTATGTGAAAAGTTAAAAAATAAATCAACAATTATTTTTGATATTTAAAATGAAAGCAAGCTATCAAATTTATTTTTTTATATTCTTTTCTTTCTTTAAATATTCCATTTAGAGAATAGTTTATGATATGTGATTATGCAAGTTTGTTTTTTAATTATTCCTTTTAAATATTTTTCAAGCAGAACCTTATTATTTAAAGTATTCCCCACTTAAGTGTTTTATTTATTTGAAAATTAAGGTAATAAC
Source organism: Hirtodrosophila cameraria (assembly GCA_949708635.1). Classification (NCBI taxonomy): domain Eukaryota; kingdom Metazoa; phylum Arthropoda; class Insecta; order Diptera; family Drosophilidae; genus Hirtodrosophila; species Hirtodrosophila cameraria. Next base: position 8,408,937 of record OX453089.1, read on the forward strand.
TTTTAAGCAAGGCAATCAAATAGTCATAAAACATAAAGACAGTTGGCAAGCTTTAAATGACAGCTTATAGCTTATAACCGAGGGTACTTAATTTTATTCTAAACTGTTCTTTCACTCTCTGGTCGTTAACAGGTTCGTTTATACTTTAGCCAGTTGCCGGACGACAAAGTGCCCTACGTCAACAGTCCGGGGGAGAAGTATCGCGTTAAACAATTGCTGCACCAGCTGCCGCCGCAAGATAACGAAGTGAGTATTGGCCAAAAAGTGAAAAAAAACGTCAAGCATAAAAATGCAGTTAATAGCAAGTTGTAAAAATGTTCGAAAAGCAACCAAAACAATAGCAACAAAAGGCACTAAAGTAAAAAATATATATAAAATGTTGTATAAAAATCAAAGCACGCCCCATGCAAAACTTGCAGCGAGATTAAAAAAGTTGCTGTTTGCCTTTTTTTGGTTGTGAGATTTTTGCCATAACAGAGATTTTAATTAAAATTTACAATACAAGAAAACTTGCTCCTTTACTCATTGCCACCAATGCCCCTTTTCCCCTTTCAACTTTCCATTTTTCATTTTCTATTGATGTGTTGCAGGTGCGCTATTGCCACTCGCTGAGCGACGAGGAACGCAAGGAGCTGCGCATCTTTTCGGCCCAAAGGAAGAGGGAGGCGCTAGGACGTGGCGCTGTGCGGCTGCTGTCCGATGAAAGGTCCTGCAAGGGGGTAAGTTCTACAAAATACAGCACCTCTCTGCCTCTCTGGCCATACGCCATCTTAATTGTGAGCAGGAAATTTGCATTTTATTATGAGCAACAAAGGCGCTCAAGATGGCGAGTTTCGATTTCATTTCAGTTTTCTTTTCTTTTTTTTTTTTGCCAGTCAGGGCAAAGTTTTGCGCAAACTTTGACAGGACTACAGACAGGTTCCGAAGGGCTCCTTATAAATTGTTTGTGTGCGGGTGTACAATGCAAAGCAAAAAATGCAAAAAAAATTGACAATGGCGCCTGCCAGAAACAATAAGCACGCAGCATGGGGCAACGTGGCAAGTTTCAAACGTCGCGTCGCAACGTTGGCAGCATCTCAAATAAAAGATGACAAAAAGATTTCATTAAGTACACTTTTAACAAACGGCAAAAGTGCTGCAAAGCAGCCGATAGACGACTGCAAATGAAAAACGTTGTTGCAAAAACAATTGCTGCAACTTGCTTTTGCAACAGCGCAACACAAAGACTTCGACTTCTACTTCAACTTCAACAACGAACTACGGATTTCATTCTGCCAACTTCAACTACTGCAAGTTGGGGTCTTTTTGTTTTTCCTGCTTTTTTGTCTGTGCTGGGACGAAAAGTGAATGTGCATAGAGAAACTGTGCAACGCAGTGAAAAGGCACTAAAGCACAATGGAAGTAGCATAAAATAGTCGTAGTAGCTGCTGCAGTAGCAGTGGCAGTAGCAGTGGCAGTGGCAGTGGCAGTGGCAGTAGCAGTAACAGCTACCCTTTTCAATAGCTCTGCACTTGAAGAAATTGTCAAGGATTTGGTGCTTCAATTAATTAAGTGAACGAGTGGAAGTTCCACTCGAACTGAGTAACAAATTTGTATTACAACATTCCTTTTTCAATTTTCAATTTTTCATTGCATTTTGCGATTAATTTTTAGAAAATTTTAGTCAAAAACTATTTTTAAATGCAATCTAGTTCTAGTTAGTAGAACAAGATTATTTTTTATACGCTTGCATAGTGTATTATAAATTTGTCATGAAATGTGTAACGCATTGAAGGAGACGTCTTAGAAATAAAAATTTGTATATTCGTGATCTCCATCAACAGGCTAGTCATGTCCATCTGTCTGTCTGTCCGTCTGTTTCAAGACTTTGTGCCAGAGCTTTCTTGATGAAACTAGGCACAGATGCTTCTTCTTATAGCAGGTAGTACCTATAGTTGAATTGGCCAGATCGGAACACTATAACAAATAGCTGCCATAGGAACGATCGAGAAAGACAACCAAACTCACTAAACCTATGTTTAAAGACAGTTTATACATGATGACAAAATTTTATCGAAATCGGACTTCTGTATCCTATTGCTGCCATAGAAACGATTGGTTGAAAATAAGTTTCTGTATGAAAAACTTTTCAAAATATCTCAACTAAACTCACTTGTATATATAAAAGCACGTTCAAGGGTATATATGTTCGGCACGCCGAAAATAACATATCTTTCTTGTTTTTCTGATAGCCGATTACTTGTGCTTAAATGCTTCTTTGCATAATAAACTTAATATTTTTTGGGCTTCAAAAACCCAAAAAACAGAGTTTCCTTAATCTTAATAATTGTGTTCGATTCAAGTTGTTAGATTGAATATTTACACAATAAAACTACCTACATTACAAAATTATTGTAAAACCACAAATACCATCAAAAGTTACGATATTTGCATTATTAGCAGCAGATAATTTGGTCGTGGTTTCGAAATTCCTTTTATTCACTTTGTTTTTGAACTCTTATTGAGTATTTCCATACAACATTAATTTGGATATTGATAGAAGACTTAACATACTATTTGTTTCTTCTTAAATTTTAAGTGATTTCATAAGATTTGTATTGAAGTTTGATTTAAGATCACATAGAAAGCAGGATTATTAAGCTTGTAGGAAAATCACGCTAAGAATTGCAAAATTTGATTTGAAAACTGTTTTTTTTCCAAGTGTCCTTCCCCCACCACTTCGTCCCAAACGAAAAATTTGCATTGTTATTAGCTGGCAGTCTCTGGGCGAGAGTTGCTGTGCGTGCTGGCTAACCAAAAGCTTCAGCAGCTTCAACTTTAACTTCAAGTTGAACTGTTTCGCATCCGAGTAGCTGGCCAGTCTGCATTCACAGCCAACATACATATATAACGTTATCCATAGCCATAGTCACAGTTGCTAGTCTAACACGCTGGCTGGCAGAGATAGTTTGCAGCTCGATTTTATTGTGTTCACATTCGCCACTCGTAAAACTTATTAAAAACTTTATGCCGCATGCAGCCACGCAGCCGCGTCTGGCAACGAAAGAAGGGGGGCTGGAAGGGGTTAAGTAGGAGTAGGACATGGACATGAAGTTACGTTCATTTGTCCGCTGCAGTTGCTCCATCTTCGTCTGCATCGTTGTCATCTGTCTCTGTCTCTTTCGGTTGCCCTGTCTGCTACGTGCGTGGGCGATGTGGGTCTCTTTTGGAGGTGTTGGCTGTATTAAAGTTGTGCCCAAGTTTTCCACTGATTTTGTTTGGCTTGCTTTGTGGCCTGGCAGCAAATTGGCAGCCAAGTTGCGTTTATTACGCTTGCACCACAACAACTTATAAGAAGAAGTACTTGCAGCACTCTGTGTCCAGAGGCTAGGTTAGAGTTCATTAGCAGCTCTCAATAAGTTAGCCGTGCATGTTTAATGTCCAAAGTGCAGCTAAATATTTGATTTCATATGTTTGATCAATGATTCATGGCAGCAGTCAGCGTTCAAGGGTTAACTTTGAAAAATCTTACAGTTATTTATGTAGATCCTTAGCACTATTTGCTGGCTGTGAAAGTTGGCAACAGTTGGTAGGAGACATTTCAACAGTTTCTTTATTAAAAGTTAGTTTACAAATAAGAGAAGAAATGTATAAGCTATTGAATATACACAAATTGCTGTGAGAAATCTGTATAAAGTTCAGAACAGGAAATGCAGTTTTTTTCCCAAACGTTGAATGGGACTAGTTATCAAAAAATAAGTTCAACTGAACTGTCTTTTTTTGCTCAGAGGAGGTTTGGTTCAATTAAAAGTTAGAGGCAAAAAAAATTGATGTAAAGTAAGTTTTTTTTAAAGAAATACCATTTTTTGAAAATTAATAAGTTTAATTCAAACTAGCGAAAAATCACAGCCAAACAGACAATTCGCTCGGAAATTGGTTAAGTTTCGACTAATAATGTAAATGGGAAATCTATTAAGAGAATTTTAAATCAAGTCTTAAACTTTAAACATATTTTTATATATATTTTTTATATTATCTGATTGAATATAATACACACTCGAAATACCTAATTTTGAACCTTTTAAAAATGTACAACGCAAGTACAACAAGTACAACGCTCAGATAAAAGATAACTAGAATCTAACCATTTGAATAATAGCTAAACGGGGTAAATAAACGGTCTGAGTACCGTACAATTTATGTTTGCCTAGGCCGAACTGTAGATTAATGCATTATTAATGAAATCAGATAAGCTAAGCCGGATTTCATGTGACTGAGAAACTGAGGAACCAGAACAACCCACTCTGATGGCTACTTAAAATTCACAAACCATAACTGACTTGCTAAACGGACGTTAAAATGCGAACAAAGGCAAAGGCCCGTCCCTGCTGGCTGGAACGTGTTTGTTAAGAGGAGGGGGGGGGATGGGGGCGAAGACAGCCATGCAGAATTTATACTTAAAGGAAATTTATGAAAACGCTCAATGATCCTGAATGATGCTGCCAAAAAAAGCACTCATATTCAGTCAAGCGTAAATGAGTCGCAGCATGGCCAGAAACGTGCGTCAAAACTGAAACACAAAGTGAAAGCCAAGTCAGAGCGACAGGGATAAGCCCAAAGCCAACTGGCGTTGATGATTTGGCCAGTGCTGAATTTTCCACACGAACAATAACAATGGAGCGGCAAAACAGACTTGAAGGCTGTGCTCAAACGGATGTGACAGCACAACTTGACAAGGATGTGACACTAAAGGTCGTCCTGGCAACGTTGAAATACAAAATAATTATAAGAAAAGCAGCACCCTCAAAATGCATGAAATATAGTATTTTGCACAGAGGTGTAGAAGTGAGGAGGGGTTTTTGAGCTGCGCAGTTGCCAAAAAAGCAGCAAAAAGTTGGCTGCCAAATAAATAAAAATAACAAAAAAGAGAAAAAAGAAAAAAGGTAGCCTCTGCCTGTGTTAAGCGAAAAGTTTATGTACTGAAAAGGGCACGATAACGAGCGTCATTAATAATTTGAGGCACTGTGCAGTGAGCTACAGGATTCGGAAGGAATCAGGAGCTGGAAGGATGAGTGCAAGTATGAGAGGGGCGACTGGTACAGGAAATTGTCTTGCTTGTCTGCAGTAAAGTTTGTCAGGCAAAGCGCCAAAGTTGGATTAGGACGGACACGAAATGGGTTAGCAAGGACACTCAGGACTCAGGACACCGACAATTTGCTCCGGGGCCAGCAGACAGTCCTTAGCCGGCAGTCAGGTGGACCCTCCGCGGAGCCAGCGACAATTTGTCAATAGCATAATTGTCTGCAGTTGGGGGGGTCACAGTATTTCGTGTCGGGGTCATCAACTGTATGCGACTGGGATTAATTGGATTGATAAGATAAATGAGCAGCGATTGTTGCTGATTCACATGACATTTAGCCTAGCGGCAACAAATACGAGCAGAGTACTGAAAAATGTCCTTTTAAGTGGATAAATTTTCGTTGCAGACTCAATCAGACAAGGTCGGCAGTGTTTTGTTGCTTTGCTTACAAAAGTTTTGCACTTTTGCCATTTGTTGTCACCACAGAAACTACTTTAAGCGCTTTTCCGGCTAACTTTGTTGTCAGTCTGCCTGCCAGAGTGTGGAAAGCCACAGCAAAGTGCTGACAAAGTGCAAGAACAAGAAGAGCGTAACCGCAAACAGGACGACTCTGAACTTCAAAATACATCATTAGCGCCGCTTGAGTTTCAGTCTCAGTCTCAGCCTCAGCCTAATTAAAGTGCTCAGTTCTTTGGTTCTTTTTTTTTTGGTTATAAATTCTGGAGTTGGCAACAATTAACGACGCATGCACAGTGGAGCCAAATTGGAGGCGTAGTAGCTACTTACTCCTGCCATTGCTATGGAAATGGAAATTATCAACCCTGTACAGCAGGATGGGCACTCTCGCTGTCAATGTTTAATGGCTTGCAAAAGTAAATGTTGATTGCGGGGGGGACACAGCGAATGCTGAACTGAGGTTTAATAGCCTGGAAAGTTAAGAAGCTGCAGGCAGCCAACGTTGTCCTGACACTCTTACTCGTCCTCGCATCCTTGCCAGCGTTCTTGTCTTTTCTTGTGGTTTTTGTGGCGCTGCTCTGTAATTTGCGTGCTGCAAAATGAAGACGCCGAGCTGGTAGAGGGAGCGGAAGCGGAACCAGTAGGAAACGGAAGTTGAAGCGAAAATGGCGCAAATTGGCATAGGCTTTGTCAAGAGTAAGAGCGAATTGGTTGAGGGGCTTGGGGCGAGGTAACGGCTACCACCAAATGGCAGCAGTTAGAGCCGCATGTGTTAACTTTTTGGGGCCAAAAGCATTCATAAATCAGAGCAATTGCGCTAATTGCGTTTCATGCTCCGAAAAAAAGAAATAAAGTTGTGGCTTTCCAAAGCTAAGCTATGTTATTATGAAGACCTTGTATTTAGATCTTGAATGAGTAGTTTTAAGGTCGCATGTGCTGAACTGTGGACGTTAACATAAATACATGGTCAAGCTATTTGCAAGGTTTATTAACAGGTGAAAGTCTCTTTCTTGAATGCTGGGAAACATTTTCAGGAAAATTACAAAGTTTTCAGCTACAAATTTAACAATAAAAATGGCACAGTTCAAAGGAATTATTCAAAAATAAGCAGATATATATATTCTATACTATATCTAAGGTCAAAACTTATCGAATGCAAAAATCTTTATTTATGTGGTTGATAAGTCGCATATGAAAGCTATTTAGATTTTCCACCTAAAAATGTTGTGCTTTTTTAAGGATGTAAAAAGTCATCAGCTTTGTTGACCCTATTAGGATCCTTGCTAGTTAAGAATATACGTAAATGAGTTCATTATGCGAATGCCTTAAACTTTAACGAGTTGAGGTTTGGGTCATTAAAAGCTGCGCTTCCGGTTGGGCTCCGTGACATTAGCAACAGCAGCAGCAACAACAGCAACAACAAAATGTTCCTTGCGGCTTTTCCAGCAGTTTAAAGTCTCAGTTTTCTCTGGGGAGCACTTGGGAGCCGCCTCGACTCGCCACGACTCATGGCCGGCAGCTATTTTTGCATTATTTCCGTTGTGGCAAAGCAAAACCGCAAAGCGGCAGCAGAATGAGGTCAGGGGTCGAGGGGAGAGCTGGCAGAGGAGTAGCAAGTGAGTTCTCCGTACTGTGTTCTCGTGCTGGTTTGCCATGTCCTCGCTTGGGGGGCTTAAGCGTTTTATTACCGTTATTTAGCATTTATAGTCGCTTAAATATTTTGCCAAGCAAAGCAGACGCTGCAGATTTCTATCGCCTGACGTCTCTACAACTTTAGCATATTTCTGTTATTTATACGATTTACCTTTTTTTCTTCTTTTCCTCTTTTGCAGTGCGAGGAGCAGCTCTCCGGTGGCGACATTGTCGTCTTTGCCCAACGCCTGGGCGCCCAGTTATGCTGGCATCCTGGCTGCTTTGTCTGCAGCGTCTGCAAGGAACTTCTCGTCGACTTGATATATTTTCAGCGAGATGGCAATCTTTACTGTGGTCGCCATCATGCCGAGACACAGAAACCACGCTGCTCCGCATGCGATGAGGTGAGTGTTAAAACAACAAATGGAACAACCTGTAAATAGTACACAATCTGATTGATTAACTGACTTTAGTTGAACTTTAAGTCAACATAAAAATATACGTTTTTTTAACTTATACTTTTTTAACTTAAACATTTAATTAGTTTTTTAAGTTATTGAGAGATAAATTCAAAATTAGAGTTTTCAACCTTGCTTTGAAAGTAATTTTGAACATAGCTTTGAATCAAAAAGGGATCTTCAGTTCCGAAAAAATCAAATTGTAAACTGTTCTTAGTTCCAAAAGATGTTTAAAATCTGTTACCTTAAAGATAGGAATGTAAATCGTTAAAATTATAGCGATATTACCATGAAAAACATATCGCAAAAGCTATATTGATATCAGCAAATATATCGCTAAATCGAATATGTGTTAGATGCTAAATTGAATAGAATTTCGCTTTAATCAAATAAGGACGATATTTTTTTATTATCGATACCTTTTATATAGTCCTATTCTGAGTCAGTCGAATATAAACTATTAGGACACAAAAAAGATAAGGATTCGTAATGAAAAGTAGTCTTTCTTAGTTTAGTTACAAAATCATATTTGACTTATCTTTCCTGTCCATAATCATCATTTCAACAATCATCTTTTTCTTTTCAAATCCTTCGCAGATCATCTTTTCGGATGAGTGCACCGAAGCCGAAGGTCGCACCTGGCACATGAAGCACTTTGCCTGCCAGGAGTGCGAGCATCAGCTGGGCGGACAGCGTTACATAATGCGGGAGGGGAAACCCTATTGCCTGGGCTGCTTCGATACCATGTTCGCCGAGTACTGCGATTACTGCGGCGAGGTCATCGGTGTCGATCAGGGTCAGATGAGTCACGATGGTCAGCACTGGCATGCAACGGATCAGTGCTTCTCCTGCTGCACCTGCCGCTGCTCACTGCTGGGCAGACCGTTTCTGCCACGTCGTGGCACCATCTACTGCAGCATAGCCTGCAGCAAGGGTGAGCCGCCAACGCCGTCGGACACGAGCTCGGGGCCGCAGCTGCGTCCAACGCATCGCGCCTCCACATCCAGTCAAATAGCGCGTTCGCCAAGACGCACTGCAGAGAATGGTGGACATCGGGCGGGCGGACGGACGGCACATGCGGGCAAGAGTGCGGGCAGCGCAGGGGATCTGCTGGAGCGGCAGGAGCGTAAGCGCATGGAGGCGGCAGGCGTGGCAGATCTGCTGCTAGGCGGCTGTGTGCCCGGCATGCCGCGACCCGCTCATCCGCCGCCCATTGATCTGACTGAGCTGGGCATTAGTTTGGACAACATTTGCGCTGGGGATAAGTCCATCTTTGGGGACACACAGCTGACGTCCTCCATGCCAGATATGCTGCTCTCCAAGGCCGAGGATTCGCATAGCTATCAAAGCATAGATAAAATTAATCTCAACTCACCCAGCAACTCGGACATGACGCAGAGCACCCAGGAGCTGGGCCATGAACTGGAGCTGGACAATGAATCTATGCGTGAGCTGGAGCTGCCACACGATGGCTACGAGCAGCTCTTTGCGGCCAAACAGCGCAGCAATCGCAGCAACTGCAACGAGGAGTTGGCTGTTGAGCATCACGAGCAGCTGGATAATCGTGCGCCGCTAAAGGAGGTGCGCTTCCACAGCGTACAGGATACCATGTCACGGTCCAAGAGCTACACGGATAACTCCAATGCACGACGACGTCGCCGGCGTCGCAATCAATCCCGCAGTTCCTCCGAGATGCAGATCAACCAGACAAATCTGCGTCTGCACAATGCACAGACACAGGCGGGCGGCGGCACGCTTAATCTGCTCAACAATCTGGACAATTGTGATGTGGCCAGCATATGCTCCACTTGCTCCTCGAGCTCCTCCAGCGACATGGATGACTATGTCTATCGTCTGCCCGCTCGCAAACACTATGGCGGCGTTCGAGTCGCCTATGTTCCCAATGATGCACTTGCTTATGAGCGCAAAAAGAAACTGGCCCAGGCCAGCGATCCGGCTGCACTTGGAGCAGCACCTGGTTGTGGCATGGGTGCCCAATCCGGCATGCCGGCGATCATGCACGAGAGCAAGAACTGCACAATATCATGACCACCTCCCATGTTGCCACCGCCACCCCTCAACCTTAGCAGCTACTACATTCTGGACACCATCTTGGAGGAGCAGAGTCTCAGCCTGTTGCCCGACAAGAAACCAGGCTGCCTGCGACGTGTCTGGAACTTCTTTGGGCTGGGTAAGCCGCGTTCCGGCAATGGACAACGTTTGTATAGTGTCTAGATACGATAAATAGAGAGTTGAGTTGGCAAAATATCGATATATGGAAAGTGCATCAATTTGAATATCGAAAATCTATTTAAAACGATACTTGCCAAAAGTATTCAAGCTATCGATATTATCGATAAATAAAAAGTGCATTTCGATATAATCGATTTTAATATCGAAACACAATTGAAAGCAGTTTTTTGTAAATTTTGAGCTAACAAAAGATATTGATGTATAAAAACAATACTCGCCAAAGAGTATTAAAAACTATCGATATATTGTCAACTCTAATGGACAGGGGTAATGTAAATAAACATATCGATAAATGTATTATACACTATAAGTATATTTGACTTGATATAGTTACATATAAAACGAGCTTGAAAACAAAAACCGAAATCTTTTAGTTTCTTGTAAAATATATATGTTGTTTTTAAATTCAAGCTCAAATATTGTCTAATGTCATAAAGCAGCTGTAAGTTACAAGTATTCCAATTACATATAAAGTTAAGAGCAGAAATTAAATCTTAATTCTGCTCTTACAAACAACTTTGTACAAAACTAAATATATCAATAAAGCATTTACATACTTCTACTAAAATAATGTCTAACTAACTAGGTAAGATTAAGAATTTGCCACTTAAAAAAAAGCCAGCGAAAAGCGCAAAACAAAAGAACGCAATCAACGAACAATAAATTTATAAATAAATAAAGTAAAAATAAAAACAAAAAACTGCCAACAAAAGAATTTGTATATGTAAATGTCATAAAACAATAAGAAACCAACGAATAAAAGCGAAAGTCTTTTAACATACAAAATGTGCAATAATTTCAAATATATAAAAACAAAAACGAACTTCCAAAAATGTCGCCCAGTTACAATTTACACAGCTATAAACAATTCTTTACAAACATAAATATACATATATATATATATGCAAAAAACAAAAAAATAAAAGGTTTCTTTTCGGTTATTTGCGGTTTCTTTGCGTTTGTCTAAGTTTTGGCCAAGATTCTTTTGTTTTGTTGTATTTATGTAATTTTCAGCTTTCGCCGAAGCGTGAAAGTGAAAGAGTTATATAAAGTGGAATGTGTCCAGAATGCTTTTCGAAAGTTTTGTAATAAAAAAGATAGATTGCTTGACAAGAAAAGTGTTTGTTTTTTTGTTGTTAAAGTCGAAAGTTATTTTTTGCATAAGCCTACTGGAACGAATACATATGATGAGCTGATATTTATGTTAATAACTTGATTGAAACTAAGTATATCATTATAATTAAAGTCAGTGTATATTGAAACATAATCAAAAATAAAATATATATATACATATGTGTATTTTAACGCAAACTCAATTATTTGTATTTGTATTTCAATTATTTCTTTATCTAGGCACCAAATGCACCCAGTAACCATTCTTGGGTGTCAGTTGGAAACCCACAGACTCAGTCAACAGATCCTTGGTGGTTTTGGCAGCTCGTTCTATCTTATATTTCAGCATAAGATTATATAACATGGCCTTGGCTTGCATCAGAGCATAACGATTGCCTGCAAATTGTAAATATAACAATAACTATGCAGTTCAAAGTGAATTCGTATCAAAACTTACCTATACAATTACGTGGACCCACTCCGAAAGGTAGATACGTATAGGGCACAATGCTGTCCTTGTTTTCATCGCTAAAACGTTCTGGAACGAATTTCGCAGGTTCGGGAAAGTAACGTTCATCCAATTGTAAGCCAGCAATAGGAATATTGATGCGATCACCAGTCTTGAAATCAAACAGTTTCGTGCCATCCTCATTCTTAAGTGTATAATCCTTGGAGCACACACGATCGGTGGAAGCAGCTAAGGCCCACTTTCGCAATGATTCCGAGATGACCATATCCATATACTTCATTTTCATAACTGCATCATAGTCGAGTGGTTTGCCATTAAGCGTCGCTTCAGTTTCCTTGATCTCTTCGTAGAGCTGTTCCTGTACATCCGGATTATTCAAAAGTTCATAGGCCGTAGTGCAGATAAGGCTGGCATTGTTCTCGAATGCCGCAAAGAAAAAGATGAAACACTGTGCAACAATCTCATCATCGGTCCAATTCTCGGTAGATTCCTTCTTGGCCTCCATAAGCAACTGTATCATATCTGGACGCACAATGTTATGCTCCTCACGATGTTTCATGGCATCAATAACGAGACGTATGAAAAAGTTGGTCTTCTCCTCATCAAATATCCTGAAACCCAATGTCGTAAATAGCCAGGGCCATGCAGTGGCCAACAAAAACTTGTACAACTGCTTGCCTCGAAATTGGGCCAAGGATTGGCCAATCTGGAAGAACTCATTGTTGGGCACCTTATAGGAGCTAACCTTAAGTCCAAAGGCAGTTGTTGCTATCAAATCATTTGACAAACGATTGCACACCTCCTTAAACTCCAAATCGAAACCTTCGCCAGGCTTGACAACATTCTTTGCCTGTTTGTCCAAATGCTCGATGCACTCGGCAAAACTTTCACTCATTAAACCAAACATGCTGCGCATCTTTGCTGCTGTGAAGACAGGTGTTAGTGTATTCCTCATGTGTTTCCAGCGCTGATCCTTCATCAGGCTCAACATATCAGTGAGTAGACGCTCCTCGGTCTGCACGAACAGCGCATGATTGGGAAAGTACTCAAAGTCCTTGACAGTTATAGTTTTAATGATCTCAGGATCGTTGATTTGTATCATTGGCTGGCGTACATTGAAGAAGCCAACTATTTTGCTGCAATAATCAATTTAATTATATATCATTAAGTAATTGATAGTATTCTAAATACACTATTCCAGAGCATAAAAAGAGCAAACTGTCTAAAAGAAACTTTGTACAGAACCAGCTTGATATATGAAACAGCTGCCATTTGAACAATGTGTTGAAAATTTAGTTGTTGTTTGAAAACTTCTTTGCTTTTGAAAACATCAAACTTTGATTAAAATCGAATCACAATATCACAAAACTAACGTAGGAAAATTGGGATTGGATTGACAAGTCTCTACAGTTCGCTGTCTTATGAGCTAATCATAAAAGCTTGAAAAAGCAGGAAAATTGACACCAAAATTGAGTTTTGTATAACGTTAAAACCCACCAATTGTATAATTTATTGTGTTCTTTTACTTGTTGACAAACCACATAATCACTTAAGAAAAATCAAATCAAAAATTGTTATCTAAAAAGGCACAATTCAAGTAAGCTCAACAATTTCGAGTTTAATTAGACTTTAAATAGATAGTTGCAATATTAATAAAAATCTTATCATATAAATAGCAGCTGTGTGTATGGAAACATTGGAAAAACTTCCATATATTTTGCTCATCAAGTGTATTGAGTATTTTTCTTGTTTACTTACTGTTGTCGTGTGCGCATATAGAAATCGGCCATTAGCTTCTGAAACGAAGACTTGGCCAGCATAATGTCTGCAGCATTACCAAAAAGTGGCCATGGCTTCTCAAAAGGCAAACCACGTTCAGCAAATTCAGAGTGTCTGTGCGTTGACCATTTGTAAAGCCAGAAGAATAGGCCCAGCAAGGCCAATATGACAATTATATCCATGTTATTGTGAAATTCAATTGAATTAGAGAACGCGACAATTACAGTTAGAATAGTACTTGTTGCTTCCTACAACACTCGGCTGAAACTGAATTCTAACAACAGAGCAAAGTCACATTTATAAGGCGGCTCTCCGTACAAACAATATGCACATATATGGCAACATATGAAATCATATTATCTATATATATATATATATATATATATATATTCATAGGTAAGTGCCGATTGATAAAAGTGGAGGCGATAATGTGCGCTGTTGAGAAATAAAAACAACATAACATAGACGCGTGAGCTTTTTTTTTTTGTGAAATAACCTGCTGAGAATATTGTTATTTTGTTTGTTATTTGTTTTTGTTTTCATTTTTTTTGCCGGCACTCTCAAACTACGCTCTCAAAACAAAACAAGGAAAAACGTGTTAAAATGCTATCGCCGAGAGTTCGTGACTACGAAATACTTATTTCTTAAGTATTGTTTATCTATTATAGTTATATTCATTTAGAGCATATTATTTTGATCTACATATGAAATTTGTAGACTCTAGCTGCTCTTTATATAGATATACTTGACTGTTGATCAGTGTGTATATATAAGTTTCAGTTTCTGCAAAGTTTGCAAGCATCTGTATTTGCACAACTTGAAGACACCCTTTTGATCGATTTCAGGATTCAAGGGTATAAAAACAAACACTAAGATTCTACTTAGCAGCTTTTATTTTCAAACCCTTTATGGCTTTTTATACTATAAGTGGTTTAGATCTTTTAAAAATGAATAAAAATAGCGGAATTGTAACTGAAATGCCCCCATAAAATTTAAATAATTACGTTATTCAGTTTTAATCTATGCATTTGTATAGATTTATTTGGTTATTATTATATTCATTAACATTAGGTTATTGTTTTTTAGTATTGTGCAGATTGGATCGCAATTAGTTATTTCAATTCATTTCAGATTGCGTCATTATTCACCATTTAGTTGCACGTTTTTTCCAGTGTAGTGCACATGATCTATTCCAAGCACTTCAACTCCAATCGTAAGGGTGTACTTATAATTGATAACGACATTGTGACTATATCAGCAATTGAAACAAAAAGAAAGAACACTGATTGCTAAATGCTCTTTAAAAGTTGAATTGGGGAAAATGAAGACAAATTTAATATTAATTCAGTTTTTAAACCAATCTCAAACATTTAGATAGATAGGTAAGAAAATTGGTAGGTACTTCGTACAAAAGGTTTTTTCTTCGGTTTTTTCTAAATTTGTTCATACTTGAGATCTTAACAGAGAGATCTTTGTCTGCCTATGGTATATATCAACATGTATACCAAGTTTGGTTGCTCTACCTTGTGGTAGAGAAAACCTGCGTTCATACGGGTGGACAGACAGACAGACGGACAGTCGGACGGACAGACATTTCACAAAATTTAAAAAAATTAAAAAAAGAGTATAATAATGGGAATAAAATGAATTAAATATAAATTAAATAAGAAATCGGTAATAGGGGAAACGGTAAACGGCATTTCTTCATCGATTAGGTTCACTTTGTGTTATTAACGTGATAACAAAGACATCTCTTCCAAAGGTAGAGTAAAATTAAAATCAGAAATCGAATAATGTTCTTTAAGAATCTACAAAAGACTATCCTTATTGTTTTGCATTACGAAATTTTGGAAAACTTTACGTGAAGATTGGATTTGATAGATGTTGGGCTTTCAATGTTGGCAACAGTAGTTCCCTTAGAAAGCAGCGATAATAAGGAGAGCTGATAACAGGTGAGTTCCTTTTATCATTTTTGTTAACTACACTCGATTACATATTGATATTTATCGATCAATGTGACTATGGCTGATGCAATGCAAAATGTGTTTATTAAATAAACATATGTAGAAAAGATTAGGCCGAAAATAACCAATGGAAAAATGGGTGCAACAATTTGATAAGAATTTATGATGATACCCAGTTGATTAATTAAGTAAAAGTAAAAAGGCTATTAACCTTTACCTTAAGCAAGCTTTAAGAACCCTAAATTCTGGCATTCAAATTGAGGCAACAACTATGACATAAACAAACAAAAAACAATGAAACTTCTTTCTAAGCAACCGCTTTGAGTTTTTACGGTTTGAATATTTTAGCATATTGACCGATTCCTGAGTTTGCAAACCCAAACCCTAAGTCAGACTATGAATAGGCAGAAAACCTCAAACAAAATTGGAGGTAAACAGTTAAACAACAAATCTGCCGCGAGCTTTTTAACAAAATGTGTGTAATTAAATATTTAGTCAGTTTGTTTAGCTGCCCATGGAAAGATGGATGAATGAATGGTTGGATAGTTAGATGGTTGAATTGACTTGGCTGCTTTGTTGCTTGATTGCCAGACTTTGACTGGGCATTTTCTGAGTTTAGAAATTTTATAAAACTGTTTGTCATGTGTCACCACCAGATGCATAATGTGACACAAAGAATCGCATGGTTAAACAGATAAAACATTATTTAGGAGTATATGTGAGAATGACAACTCAGAGATTATCATGATGAAAACGATGTAAGTCTATAAAGATTGTGTTAAAGTCAGTGGATTAATCACCATTTCAACACAATCTAAAAAATGAAAAATCGGTCAAAAATTTAAAAAAGTATTCAAGCTTTAAACGTTAAAAGTTATTCGAGAATAATTGCAATGACTCATATTTGAAATCTTTCACGATTGAGCAATTCTCGATCTGTCAATTTTTAGTTGGAATAAATGAAAAAATTCATTTTTTAAAGTGTATATCAAATTTATAAAGTTTTGTTTAGTCTGATCTTCTGGTCAATGGCTCTTTGTTCGTTTTTTTTGTTTGTGCAAATGTTATCAGAATATATAAAAAAAAAATAAATGATAACAAGATTGTGATAATTGTTGGTTTATTTCACAGCTATAGAAACAGTTATCTTTCATGTTTCGATTGCCTAACTAACCTATCCCACTTGCTTTGAAGAAGCTTTTTAATATTGCATCAGCCAAATTGAAAGCACGTGATAATCTAATATCAGATGCTTAGTCTAAGGGGGTGTTAAAAACCAATCACGACAAGACTATGGATATTGAAAAAAAAGGAAAAAGAAATTGAAAATTAATATTTATTATTTATTTATAAAACATTTTTTAAGTTTTTGTCGACTTCTGTCGATTCATGAAGAAATCTTATAATCCACTTATAGTTCTAATTTCTAATATTTTTAAAGTTTTGACTAACAATAAACACACATGTCCATATATGGTAAGAATCAAATTTATTTTGTTTACTGAACTATGGCTTAACTCTCAAACCTTTTAGGGTTCAATATTCATAAAAGAATTTTCTCGACAATGAAAACACTTACCTCTGACGTTTCTAACTGACGATTATTGTTGAAGTTACAATTTTTTTTTAGGAAAGCTAACATTTTCTTTAAATTTTTATTTTTGTTACATTGAAGATCTGATCCAATCTAAAGTAAATAACAATTGAAAAACGGTTTTGTTGCCTAATTTTAATTGATTTAATTGTGGCTGAAGCTCTGAATTTGACAACTTAAAAATCTATTCGTTTTGGCCAAACTGACTAAAACACGGTATAAGAGATAACAATTTTTGCTTATAAATGTATAATTCTCAATAATTTAAATATTTTCAATTACATTATGTACTCAAGCGAAATGATTTTTATAAAATGTGTGTGTATGTTATTCATGCATTCGGTGCTGAAATTTCATACCAAGTTCATCACTATGCGCATCATTTTTTATATTCTTGGCTTCGCTCAAATATGGATACTTCTAAAACCGAATTATAATGTAAGTAAGATGCTACATTTGAGCTTAGATGAATAACTCATCCAATTTTCTTACAGGAAGCTGCCGAGATCAAGTTTACGAATCTAATTTGTGAAAGCTATAATAAATCTTGGGTTGTGTTTGACGAATGCCGTCTAAGGGCTGTTTCACGAAATATGACAACTTTAAATATGCAAAAACGTTACCTTCATCCTGTCAACGATATATTTGTTAATTTCCAGTTCTTCAAGAAGGCCAATGGGTATAAGCCATGGCTTTATAACAGCACCATTGATGGCTGTCGGTTTTTTAAGAAATCTTATAATCCAATTGCTATTATGATCTATAATGTATTTAAAAAATATTCAAATATTAATCACACATGTCCATATGTGGTAAGTACCAATTTGTATATGTTTACTGAACTTTATCTTATCTTTCAAACATTTTAGGGTTCAATATTTGTAAAAGGACTTAATCTACGATTGAATTCAATACCGGTGACCCCTCCAACTGGCGATTATTTGTTATCTATTGACGTTAGTCTTCATAAAAAGCTACAATATGCAGTCAAGATATATGTTGCCTTTGTTGAGAATCTGATCTGAACCCAAAATAGTGACATGAAAATTATTATAAATTTGTGATAACATTTTATTTTGTTTTTACTCCCTGTTTCCATTAAAAAATGGAAAAACTTTTTCTAGCTAAAGGGGTGTGAGAGATACAGTGTTGGGGCGGTGGTGGCCATTGCCAAATTTTTTTTAGTCAAATCAATCAAGAGAGTAATCAGTTGTTCTTTTGTTTGAGGGGGGAGGGAAGGGGGAGGGGGGAGATCTTAAATCTTTATCTGTATATAGTATATATCAACATGTATACCAAGTTTGGTTGTTCTAGCTTCAAAGCTGTGGAAAAAACTGCGTTTTTTTTTAAATTAAAAAAAGCGTATAAAAATATCAAAGAAAATCTTCCTTGGACACATATCGTCTGCTGGAGAAAGAAAATAAAATTCCTAAAAAAATTGATTACATCAAAGACACTCTAACATAATGGAAACCACATGCTGTTCAAGTTTTTATACTCTTTTTTTAATTTAAAAAAAAAAAAAGAAACAAGTAAGAATACTCTAGTCGAGTGTGCCGGACTACGAGACTCCCTGCTCCCAACTTGCATTTCAAGCAGTTCAGCGGCAACACAAGCAAGCAGTGCACTAAACTCGTAAGCTGCTTGTCAAACTGTTGTTGCTGCCAACTGCGTCGGGCGTAATAGATTATTCTATAACTTTTGTGATATTTATCCGATCGTGTTGAAATTTACACATCCAAAAGACATTGATTAAACAAACATGTGTACCAAAAATTAAAGCTTTATCTTTAAAATTGTGGCTGTGGGAGTCTTTTGCGATTTGCGGGGGTGCGGGGGGGTGTATCCGAAATTTGAAATAAACTTGATCTGCGTATGGTATACAGGAACCTGCATTCCAAGTTTGGTGTCTCTAGCTCTTATAGTCTCCGAGATCTGTGTGTTCATACGGACAGACGGCCAGACGGACAGACAGACGGACATGGCTAGTTCGTCTCGGCTGTTGATCCTGATCAAGAATATATATAGTTTATATAGTCGCAAAGGCCTCTTTCTGTCTGTTACACACATTTGCAGTACTTTATAACTCCCTTTTTCCCATTTTTAATGGGAACAGGGAGTAAAAAGAGTATATTGGGTTTGTGAAATGTCCGTCTGTCCGTCTGTCCGTCCGTCCGTCTGTATGAACGCAGTTTTTTTCCACAGTTTTGAAGCTAGAGCAACCAAACTTGGTATACATGTTGGTATATACCACAGTATGACAAAGTGTCAAGATCTCCCCCCAACCCCAACTCCAACCCCCTCCCCCACAAGCCGCAAAAAAATATATCTTCCACAGTTGTCAAGCTAGAGTGACCAAATTTAGCACAAGGGCTACAATCAATTACTTGATTGATCTAACAAAAAAAAATTTGACCACGCCCACCTCCGCCCCCACAAATAAACAAAGTCTGTATCTCCCACACCGCTTAATCTAGAATCACCACATTTTGCAGGTTGAATTCTGTTGCCCTATTAAATAGATTGGATGAAAATAATGTTGCCACGCCCACCCCCGCCCTTGCAATCGAGCAATGTTTGTTTCTCCCAAACCTGTAGAACGGGCCCAACCAAACTTAAATTGATGGCAAAACTTGAAAGATTTGAGCAAAAATACAATTGCCACGCCCACTTCTGACTCCGCAAAGAGGCGAAAAAAAGAGTATATCGCAGTCGGGTCCATCCGACTGCAACGTTCTAACTTGTTTTAGATTGTCACTTGTAATCCTCAAAGAGTTCAAGCAAACACTATATGACTAAACAGTTTTTAAAATACAATCTTTTTTTTGAATATTTAATCTTCAATCTGCTCCTGGTCAGCCAGCCGCGAGCAACCTGCAGGGTTATACCCTTGCAGATGATATAATAATAAATTTGTCACTAAATTTGCAAGTACTGCAAATGTATGTAACAGGCAGAAGGAGACATTTCACACTAAGTTGTGAGCGGGGGAGTGTCGTAGTCGGGCACATTTGACTTTTTCCTTAGAAATTGTTTCGAAGTGAACTAAATCACTGAACTTAGCCACTAAAAAATATTCCTATTAGCCAACCTAGCGCATACAGGGTATAGAAGATAACACTTTTTAGTCATAAATGGATAGTATTCAGTAATTAAACCATTTGAAAATTAGTAGATGTATTCAAGCGAAACAATTTTTATAAAATGGGCATATATGTTATTCATGCATTTAGTGCTGAAATCTCAAACTGAGTTCATCGCAATGCGCATTGTGTTTTTAATTTATGCAATCTTTTGCCTATGGATACATCTAAAACTGAACTTTAATGTAAGCTTTAATTATCAAACAATTATGGATGCATTTTGCAGGAAGCGGTCGAGTTCAAGTTTACGAATATCGTTTGTGAAAGTCACAGCATATCGTGGGTTGTTTTTGACTAATGCCGTCTGTTAGGTGTTAGCCGAAATAAAACAATTTCAAATGGAAGTGGACGAGTCCTTTATCCAGCCAACGATGTTACTGTTCAATTCCAAGTATTCAAGAGGGAAAATGGATACAAGCCATGGCTTTTTAAGGTGAACATTGATTGCAGTCGATTTATGAAGAAACCGTATAGTTCAGTTGCTATAATGATCTTTAATGTTGATCTTTAAGATTTTACTAATATGAATCACACCTTTCCTTATGTGGTATGTAACAAATTTATTTTCTTCACTGAACCTTAGCCTAACTTTCAAACATCTTAGGGACCACTCATCGTTAAAGGACTTTATCTAAGATGGAAAGTATTCCCATTGACTCTTCCAACTGGCGATAATATGTTGAGTCTAAAAGTATATGTAGATAAAAAGCACCAATTCACAATTAATACATACTTTTGTTTTATTGAAGATCTGATTTAAACACAAATATATTAAAAGATTAATATTTAAAAGAATTGTATAAACAAATTATAATATTTTATCAGTGGTGAATGTGCTTGCAAAAGGAATTTTGTTGTGGCTTTAAAAATAAAGCTGAACTTGATTCAGTGCAAAGTTAACCTTTTAGACTTGAGCCCCAAATCAACGTGCCTCAAAATGTTTTTTTTTTTTTCATGAGCTTTGAAATGAATCAGATCGGATAAAAATTAAAGTTTCGTTCAATCATACATTTAATGCCAATAAATAATATAGTTCCAGTAATTTAACCACCTTCAAATTACTTAACGTATTCAAGCGAAATAACTTGTATAAAATGTGTTTATTGGTTATTCATGCATTCAGTGCTGAAATTTCATACAAAGCTCAACGCCAAGCGCAATATTTTTTTCAT
The DNA here is from genome assembly GCA_949708635.1 of Hirtodrosophila cameraria. Lineage (NCBI taxonomy): Eukaryota > Metazoa > Arthropoda > Insecta > Diptera > Drosophilidae > Hirtodrosophila > Hirtodrosophila cameraria. Next base: position 8,430,029 of record OX453089.1, read on the forward strand.
TTTTGGAGTAATTCTGTTTTGGATAGTTCTGAAACTGAGCCATAATGTAAGCAAGGTACTAAACTACTGCCAAGATATCATAATCAATTTATTTTACAGGAGGCTGTTGAATTCAAATTTACGAATCTCGTTTGTGAATGCCGTCTACGGGCTGTTAACCGAAATAAAACAATTTTAAATGGAAGTGGACGATTTCTTCATCCTGTCAACGATGTTTTTCTGCAATTCCAATTTTTCAAGAAAGAAAATGGTTACAAGCCATGGCTATATAAGGCAAACATTAATTGCTGTCGGTTTCTAAGGAAATCTTATAATCCAGTTATGACTCTTATCTATAAAACAGTTAAAGAAGTTTCTAATCTTAACCACACATGTCCATATGTGGTAAGTATCAAGTTGATTTTGTGTACTAAACTAAGACTAACTTTCAAAAATTTAAGGGCCCAATAATAATAAAAGGAGCTTACCTTAGATGGACAAAACTACCGTTGACCCTACCAACTGGCGATTATATGTTGACTTTGAAATATTTTTTTGATAAAACGCCACAATTATCTGTTAAAGCATATTTTTCTTTTATAGAAGATCTCCTCTGATTTAAACATAAACCTACAATTCAAATATTTAACATTAAAGTGTGTATTAACAAATTTTTATTTTTTGTGAGAAATAAAGCTTAAAGCAACGTTAAAGTTCGTATTTTCGAACAGGGTATAAAAAAAAAAACAGTTTTCGTTTTAATTACTCAATATAATAATTTTCAAATTAGTTAACGTATTCAGGCGAAACAATATTTACAAAATGATAATAATAATGGCTTTAGTTCTAATATTTCAAACGAAGCTCATCGCGATGCGCTTCATTTGTGGAGACATCTACTATTTTGAAACTGAGTTACAATGTAAGTAAGGCGGTAAATTACTGATTGGCTTTTAAAAAACAATTGATTCGTTTGATTGGAAGCTATCGAATTCCAGTTTACGAATCTCGTTTGTGAATGTCAGAACAAATCGTAGCTTAATATTGAAAATTGTCGTCTACGAGCGATTTCCCGAAATGAAACGATTTTATCCTGCCAACGATACTTCTGTTCACATACAACTGTTCAAGAAAGCAAATGGATACAAGCCATGGCCTTATAATCTGACCATTGATTGTTATTGATTTATGAAGAAAGCTTATTAACCAGTTATGATTCTTATCTTTAGTTTACTTAAAGACTTTTCCAACATTAATCACACATGTCCTTGTGTGGTAAGTTTCAAGTTGATTCTGTTTACTGAACTTAAGCCTAACTTTCATCTAAGATGGAAAGTAATGCAGTTGATACTTCCAACTGGCGATTATTTGGTGTCAATGCAATTTCTTTTTGATAAAAAGCCACAATTCACAGTAAATACATATTTTGCTTATGTAGAGGATCTGATATAAGCAGCATATAAATAACAGGCTTCAGTAACAGGCTTAACAGGATACTTATATTTTATTTAACATTGACATATTTTACACATTGTAATAACATAAATATAGCTGATATTGATTGGATGTCAGGTTGAGGTGTACGCGTATGAAATTAAGAGTTTAATTTATTTGCTTTTCCATTGATAAAATGCCATAATTAAACGCATTTGAAAATTGACAGTTCTGGCCTAATAGCTGTCATTATTTACAGTAACATTTATTAAAACTTTTTATTGCAATGTTTTTTTAGTCTGTAACATTGGACGATTTGTTCATATAGCAATAAAAACGTATGACTTTTGTTGAATGTAGTTTTGAATGAGAACACAATAGTTTTGTGTATATGTGAAGAAAGCTCAACTTGAAAAACTAAGTTAAAAGGGCTGCCATAATTTCTCCGAGTGTATTTGTAGCTGTGCATGTGGACATAGGGTTTATTCACCCGTTTTCGCATAACTTTCGTTTGCTAAGGAGTTGTTGTTGCTTTCATACAAACGGCTTTAACATTTTATGTGCAACTAAAACGTTGGCAGCTGTGTGTGTGGTCCTGGAACTGTATGTGTGTGTGTGTGTGCTTGTGTGAGTGAGTGCAGTTTATCAAAGCGCCCAGTTGCCAGTTGGCAGTTGCCAATGTCTGTCAGTCTCAGTTAGAGTCAAAGAAGCAGTCCAGGGGCGGAGTTGGAGTTGGAGAAGGGATCGGAACAGGAGATGTAGTAGGAGTAGGAGTCTTTGGTCCTGTCTCTGACATTCTTTTTTTATGCGCAAATCATGCTGCATCATTAAATCTGTTCGCTGTGCGGGATGTGGTTGTTGCTGGTGTTGCTGTTCCTGCTGTTGTTGCTGTTGTTGCTGTTGTTGCTGTTACTGTTGTTGCTAGGTTTTTCTTCATTTCGCTTTTACATTTGCTTTCGGTTTTTCCTGGGCACGAGCTGGCTTTTCATTTCTATTCACAAGAATTTATGGCTTTCAACGTTGATTTTGTTTGGTATTTTTTATGTGTTTTTAAGTAGTCGTAAAGCGTAACACTTGATGAGATATTAAACGTTGTTTATGCACCATCCCCCGCCCCTCCCCCCTTGTTCTCCCCCTCTGAAAAGGATATGCTTGAGGATATTTATGCTTGGCACCATTTGACCCACACACATTGTTGCACTTTGTTTGATTTGATGGCATTTTAAATATTGGTTTTGCATTTTTCATTATTTCCGTGGAAAGCATTTTTGATGCGCGTTTAATAGAATTGAATTGATGGCACATAAAACCATATACATAGCTAAAGTCGAGGCTCGAGCTGTAAATGATTAGCTAAGCGAGTGAATGACACCTGCCAGCAGCATTAAAGGAACCACAAAAGCCACAGGACGAGTTTGCCAGGACCTTGTCAGTGTCTGCAAACTTGTCAATGAGCAGCAACTAAATATTTTATTAGGCTGTCGGCGAAAGAACTCTGTGTGTGTGTGTGTGTAGTCGTGATTGCGTGAAATTTATTAGTCCTTGGCGTGAGTGTATGTATGTGTGTGTGTGAGTGTGTGTGAATGATTATAGGGACAGCAAACGCCTCAGACATGTTGCGGCTGATGAGACTCATCATGATGATGAAGATGCCAGGTCATAACAAAGAACCCAATGAAGTTGCCATTGCCTTGAGTCCTGTCGTACTCGCAGGACTCTGGGGAATTGCTCAACGTCGGCAAAGTTGTTGACTCTCTGTGAAAATCTTGGGCTGCTTTTCTTCTTTTCCTGCTGCTTCTGCTGCTGCTTCTCACAATTGGCTGTACGTGTGCAACATTTTTAAGTAGCTTTTCTTTCAGTGTTTGCTTCGAAGTATGTTTGTTTTATGGCGGCGTTTGTTTTAACTTGTGTCGCAAAACATATATGAGGCAACATATGTTTTCAATTTGCAAGCAAATGGAAAAACTTGATTGAATTCCAGGCCGCAGATCGATGCGACTCAGCTGACTCAGCTTTAAGCAGCATTTTTGCTTTAAGTTAAGTTTGTGCCGCCACACAAAACTATGCAAAATTTGTCATCAGTCAAAGTTGGTTGGCTGTGAAGTAAGTTGAGGTCCCTATAGAGTAGCGCATACACAAATTACATTTGTGGCGTCTGCGGCAGCCACATCAATCATACGCACCGTGTTGCGCTGGGAGCTGGCAACGTTAGCATAGGATGTTGAGGATGCCCAGGAAGCAGAGACAGCTTGGGAATTGTTGTCAGCTAGCAGTCGGGCTTGATCCTAGTTGCTTTTATATGCTGTGAATGCGTCGCCTAATTGTATGCTATATTATTTTAAGCAGGCTTCACAGGCTCTTACTAATTGAAGCAGGACGAATGTCGCTCACTTCTCGCAAATTAAAATAAATTGTGAAATTAAACGACAACTTTTACTTTTACCAGACAAGCACACAGTAACAGAAAAAGTGACAGAGCGAGAGGAAGAGAGTGTGTGTCCTTCGTGTCCTTACATTTCCGCTGCCTTGTTTGTCTGTTTACGAATTCAAATAATGTCGCCTACATGGCTGCCATTTTGCCATTTTGCTCGCTATTTGCCTTGTCTCACAAGCATTGTACAAGGACTAAGTATGTATATATGTGTGTGTGTGTGTGTGTGTGTCCTTTGGCTGACATTCATTTGAAATTCGCACAGCGTAATGATGACTTCGCTGCTCTTTGCAGCTTCTCCTGCTGGCAACTGCTCCAACTTTTTGCATATTACGCACTTGGTCACGTACGATTCTCATATTTATTTGCATAAGCTTGAAGTTCGCAGCTTTCGCAAAACTTGAAGCTTCAGCTGGCAAAACTGAATTAGCTCAATTAGATGCTCTCTGCTGGCATCCGCGAGATCTTTTATGATATATTGCATTAGTTAAATATCTTTTTGAATATGTCTCGAATATGATCATGACCTCTGTTTCGATAGGGAGTAGTCCTTATTCCGTTATTGACAACTACGGTTTCTGAAATGATGAATACTTTCTGAATAATGCTGAATACGAGCTCAAATGATATCATCATAATCATATTACAAATTGAAGTATGCCTTGAAATTAAAACAGCCATTTTATATCTAAATAACACACTTATTCATAATTCAAAATCTTAGAGTAGACAACGTGATTTGACCTTTTGATTTAATAAATTGTTTAATATGTGTTTCTGGTCCATTTTTGATGGTGCTTATAACATATTCTTTGGGTTTGTATATTTTGTTGTATCTTTTTTCGAATACAGAATCTACTCGGGTGAAATGGCTGAATTTATGGGACATTTTAATACGTTTTTTTTAACTGCCAAAAACCCAAAATATGATTTTGTTTCCAAAGACAATGTTTATGCTATCGTTTACGAAGAACCAACTTGTAAACATTGTTTGTATCTTTGGATATTTTGAGTATCATGGCTGATACATGCGATTTCTGGACTTCTGATGGTATTGGCCGTTTGTCAAGTAAGTGCTTCAGCTTTAACTACATTATCACTCTTCTCAAGACGTTAAATATTTAACAAGGAGATGCCGTTCTTGTTCCTTTTGCTCCGTACATCTTAATTGAAATTTTAGAAATAGGTAAGTTAAATTATGGCATAAACGAAACCTTTATTCCGTATGTATTACCTATATTTACACCCTTGTTTTCAGTTATTCATCTGTTTCGATGCGAGCTAGTCTTAAACTTCCATGTCATATTTGTATCATTTCCATGTCAGTTGGGCTCCATTACTCATCTGGCAGCTCTGGGTCTGTCTCTGTCTGCATCTATCTCAGTCTTATTTCTGCAGTGGGTTTGGCAAGTAAGACGTTTGCATAACACGCGTCGTCGTGTCTGCAGCAATGAAATATAATGAATGATGTCACGAGACATGCGGCAGCTTGTCAAAAACACATGGGTCTCTGTCTGAGGTGCAGTGGACTAAGACTACGAATGAAACTACGAGTATGAATATGAGCATGAGCATGAGTATGAGTAAGAGTAAGAGTACTCGTACAACATGCTATGAGTATAACTGTCAATGTGGCATTTGGAGCAGTCAGCGCGCCCTTAAGAGTAGACAATGATAATGATTGTTGTTTTGCCAGCAACCATTGAAAAACTTCCCTGGCAACTCTGATAGATGAAGACAATTTGTCATTTGATGCAGACGCGACACGGCCAGGAGACGTTAGCTGGAGTTGAACCTGAAGTAGATGCTGACAATGGCAACCAACTAGTTCAGGACTAACTGAAAAGGTGTCTGTGCCACATGTGTGTCGCATTGATTGGGCCCAGCCAAATGGGCGCAGCTGGTGCTAAAAGTAATAATAATGTTGAAGTAGCAACAACAATAATAAAATCTCAAGTGCGTCAATGCAAATAGCTGCGAGTGCTGCAAGAGTCCTTTGGTAGCTTTAAAGCGGCTTTAATAGCTGCCCAAATGGCTGCAAGCGTAATGGCCACAAAGGCGATTATATCGCTGAGCGAGCCCTGAATAATTATAAAATTTCAGAGCAGTCACACACATACACACACACTTACGCATACACACGCACGTCATTCATAAAATGTATAAAAATGTAATGGCATTTAAGTGGCCGTTGGCGTCGTTTTTTTCTGCTTTTTTCTTCTTTATGTTTATATTTTTTTATTTGCTGCTGCGAATAGGCAAGGCGCAATTAATATTATGGCGTGGCAGCAAAAGTTGATGTGCCACCTTACCTCACACCAGGGCTAAGGGGAACTCCTGCCCGACGGCGCACAGGAAGCACTTAGCGTCGCAACATGCGAAATGAAAAATTGTGTTGCCTGCTTTTTGGGGCTGCGAGCTCAGCCATTGAACTTGGCCAACAGGACACAACACACAGCACACAGTACACAGGACTTCCACACTGGCACACAAATATGAATTGGCGCATAAATAATATAAAATGCTCAAAATTCATAAGTGCTTGGCTATAACTCACAAACTGTTGCCCTGTCCCAATTACCGTGTCCACAAAATTGCCTTTGTTCGGCTCTAGTCTGTTATCAGCAGGCGTTTTTTATCAGCGCTGCAACTGCACAATTACTGACCGCAAGTTTTCTACAATAAATTATTCTAAAATATACTTAAAGTGTGCTAAATTTGCACTATATTTTGTTTTCTATATTTTTGGGAGAACTATGTTTTTATGTTGAAAAATTTGGGTTAAACTTTCCAATCCAAATTCTATGAATAACATACTGTTTTTTGAGTAATTTAAAACTTCTGTATCTATTTTACTTGTTATTCAAAATGTTAAAAAAAAATTAACTTAACATTTCGACAAACAGATGTTCTTGGCTTTTTCAACTCGATCAAATATAGAGAAAATCCCATTCAATGCAAAACCTTTAAAGCTAATTTCTTATGCTGTTTGGTCTGATTTTTAACGGAACAGAATACATAAATATTTTAAAATAATTTAGAATACTTACATATGTATTGAAATCATGCATATTTTTGTAAGAAAATCAAAAAAGATTCAATAGATTCAAATGCCAAATCAATCAAGAGGACACACAATGAAAAATGCACAGACAAATTAATTTTCAAAAAATTCATAAACCTAGAAATATCTCAATCTGCCGAAATTCTGCTATTGCTGTATTGTTCCAAATAGCATCAACCCTTATATATAAAAGGTTTTAAGACGAAATTCAATACCGATTTCAGTTTGCAGATTTAATGAGCAAAGTTTCAATTATATTGTAGCTTTGCACTTGCCTCAGTCTAAGCTTTTTGCTAAGCCCCTTCCGCAACAAATCGAAACAAATACAAACAACAGATTTGCCCCTTCTCCCACCCTGTTTTGGGGAAACCCCCTCTAAAAAGCAATGCCAATAAAACGAAAGCAAAGAAGCAAAAAAAAGTTTATGTGTTTTTCCAACGATTGCTGACTAAATCACAGCTAAATCTCTCCCAGCATCATGGCTTTTATTTGTTTGTCGTTTCTTTTTTTTTTTTTGTTTTTAAATGTAAACTGATAAAAACAATTGAATGCAAACAGATATCGGAGGGGAGAAAGAAGCGCAAGCAGCGAAAAAAGTAATCTTTAAATTAAGGGGCGACCCTTAGGGGTGGGTGGATGCTTGCCACACACACACACACACATATATTCGAAGGAGCAACTGAAACTGTGCAGTGCCTGAGCTAAAGATTCCTCACCGTCCTTCCCCTTTCCCTCATCATGGAGCTGCTCCCCCTCAATACATTGCATACATAAGTATATTTAAGTAAAGACATTTCATTTCGATTTGAATTTAAATTGCGACTGCAGATTCCTTTTTTTTTGTTAAAGCATTTACCGCAAAGTATCTGAGTATGAGCTCTACACACACATTAACACACACACACACATTTATAAACATACCAGCCCAAAAGTATGCTACACTTTAATTGATTTTTTGGCTCTAGTTTTTGTGGCTGCATGTTGAATGCTCATTATGTTTTAATTAACTGCGCACTATTTTCTCGGTAATTCATATTTAGAGCACATTTAAGCCACATTTCTTGTGTTTGTTTTATAAATTAGGCGCAGGCACTGCATAATTTCCACATTTGCTTTTATCTAAATGTGAAATTTAGTTTTTCATTATTTAACACAATTTTGGTGCGTGTATTTTTTTTGGGTTGCCTATTTTTACTCATGTTGGTATTGTGTTTAATGTTTTGGGTGTGCCCGACCTTGAGATTTGTCAAGCAACAATAAACAGGAAATGGAGAAGTTCTATGCGAATCATCGGGGATTTATTCAAATGAGTTCATAACTAATCATTGCTATCTTAACCCTTCTCCGTTTCCAGAAAACTTACCCGCTAGTTAGCAAGCATTATTAATTAAGAGTTTCTGAGTTGTGTTTTAAGAAATTAAGTTAAATACTTGTATGTACATCAGTTGTGCACATTATTTTCCATAAATTCTAAAACAACAATCTAATTCTTATTAAGTATGAAATATCTATAAATATTTGAGACTATAGGTTCAGTTATAAACTGAATAAAGTGCACGTTGAGTAAAAATTGTTTAAGAACAAGATAAAAGATGGATTATATGTTATCATTTTGAAATTTTCAGAGTTCGTTTATGTTTTAAAACTAGTCCTAATAAATTTTGAATATAATACATAACAACGTTCTGAGCTTCGTAATAAAAAAAACTCATGTGAGTTCAACTACATATCTCAACTTCACTTTTTATGTAGTTTCGCAGAAAATTGCTCCCACTTTATAACCTGTGTCATAATTAAGCTATATAATGGCTGTGTGACAGCCAGCACCCCTCAAATTCCAAATCCAACTCCAACCACCTTCACTCCACATGTGTTTGGGAGTGTGTATGAATTCTGTCCATTTATGTCATTTTGCAGCGACAGCTTTTGGGTTCACATTTAGTTTGAGAGCTGCACACTAAGCAGCAGCACTTAGCTGCGTATTTTACAGTTCATTGCATTGTTATATAATTTAACAGGCAAACACCTTGCTTGAGTGCGCACTCCTACCAAATACCCGGAGGAGTTTCTTTTGCCAGGAGCTAAGAAGCCAACGGGGGTTTGCGACACAGCAGCGATGAAAGGGCAACAATGTGGCAAGTTTATTTGTGCTTAAAAAGAGTTTCTCTAGCCACCCTCGCCTTGAGTTCTGCTCTACCCATATCAAGTGTTCAACTCGCAAGCACACACACACACGCACACACTCACACACATGAGCACTTATGAAATGGGTTTGAGTTTTTCTGGTGTGGTATATAAAAAATAGCTACAAAAGATGCCATTAAAAAATCTTTGTGTTGCCACAAATAAATCCAGCAAGAAAACACACACACACGCATACTAATGCACACTCACACACACACACATGTATATAACACAATGGGGCTTTACATTCATCAAAGCAAAACTAAGTCGCAGGGCAGCAACAAAAGTTGCTAAGCTTCAAGTTGGATTGACGGGGGGGAAGCTTCTTTTTTTGCTTTCTCCCATTTCAGTTGGCTTAACACATTTTACACTTTGCAATTGTTAGCTTTGCGTTTGTATGAGGGAATCACGCCCCTAACTCCCCCTACTCATTCTTAAGGCAGCTGCAAGCAAAGCTAGAAACATTTTCCATTGCATACTTTTAGGCGGGCGCTTTAACTTCAATTTTAGGGTGATAACAAAAAGTCGCACATTAACACATTTTAGTGGGTAACAACAAGAACAACAACAACAACTTCAGCGTCATAAAACGCACTCTCTAAAACTATTTTCGCAGGCGTGTCGCACAATAAATTTCCAGCAGCTAACCCAAAACACACAACCAAAAAAACTTCAAGCTCGTAAAAAAAACAAAAATACAAAAACAGCACGGCAATTTTGAAAATCCCGGCTTTTAAAACGCACATGTGCGCGGCTCTTGTTTCATTCTATTCTATTTGCATACTATGTGTGTGTGTGTGTGTGTGTGTTCATATGTATGTGTGGGCTGAGTGACGCTGTCATCGGAGCTGCCTTTTCTATTCCAAAGTTTTGCCTGCTGTTCGCGTTCACACGCCAGCCTAAAAATTGTTCGAAAATCCGCGCAAGCTCTGCCAATACGTCAATAAATTTAGCCGAGTGCAAAAAACTAAAGCTGACAGTTCAATTTAGGCGCAAGTTGAGTGGCTGCCAAATTGGTTGGCTCGCTTGGACCGGGAAACAAAAAAAGTGTTGCATACTTTTGTGCGCGCTTTTTAATAGAGCCGAATAGTTGTGTGGAGCACTCCAGTTGCTGTCTCTTTCTATCGGGCTGGTTTACACAGATAGAGGTATATACGACATGGGATAACTTGGTATTTGAGTTTAAATAGTCGTATATTAACTTTTGAGCAAGCGTTTGTTTTTATGCAATTAATTTCGAGCTTTTGACTTAAAGATCACCGGCAAGTTTCAATTTTTGAGTATCGAGTATCGATGAAGAGCTTCCCAATTAGTTAAAATAATCTCTTTTGAAAAGAGTTGTTTTTTAGTAGGCACAGGATTCAGATTTTGACTTTATAACAAGACTTCAATATATATCTTTTACTTTCTATATTTATCTTATTGCTAGTGTCTTGCGATAAAGTTTGAGAAATGACTTTATTTTTAAAACATTGATTCGAAAGTGCATTTTGTTACTCTGACCTGTAAGTTTAAAGTTTTTGAGTCCAAATACACATGAGTGTCAGACATGCAGTCAGTGTGTGTAAATCCGGCTTTAACTTTTGCAGCTCAGATCGATGTTTTGACAATAAAATTAGCATACGCAGGGGAGAAGAATGAATTCCAGCGGGATCAGCAGCAGCAGCTAAGGAGGAGGTGGGTGGGGAAAACACATCCAGACAGCATCATTTGTTGAGCCATGGCCCATCATCCAGCTGAAGAAGAGGATGATCGCGTGTGCCATTGTTGTTGGTGCTGCTGCTGCTAGCAACATTTTCATTTGCAATTCAAAGCGGGAGACGTTTGAAAGGCTGATCGTAACATAAAGTACCCCACAAAGTAGGTGCAGCAGCCCAACAGAATGGGAAATGGGGAAACGGGAATGGCAAAACTGTGGAAAATGGGGGAATGGGGCAGCAGAATCTTGATCTTGTCATTGGTTTTGGTTTTGGTTATGGTCCCGTTGGCCATAAATTGAAATAATAGCGCTGATTGAAATCAGCTAATTGACATTTTATGACGGACAGTTGCGACATTATTCAAAAGAGATGCCATCAAACGATCGATCGGTTTGATCGAGCAATAGAACGCTTGATAGACAAATCAAATTGACGACTGCTTTGAAGGTTGCCAAAAAGACAGGCAAATTGATGCATTTTATTTTTTATTGATAGTGGTGCTGTAAAACTATCGATATTAAAACCAACTTGATCATTTCGATAGTGAAGTGCATTATCAACGCTATCAATATTTGTCAATATATCGAAAAAGGAAAAAAGGAAATTTGAAGTTTAATTAAAGTCTCTAATATTGAATATAAAGGTTTCATTTTCCAACGATATAATTTGTTAGTAATGCTGAAAATCAATCGATAGTATCGAAGGTATGGATTTGTCTGTGACTATCGATCCTTTTTGTACATATTTAAAATTATCCATACAATCGAGAATGTAAGCTAACGAATATTAAAACAATCGATAGTTTTGTAAATTATTAAATACAGCTCAATATCAAAAAACCACAATCGATGCTGACCAACGAAAGCACATCCATTTATAGTAATCGATAGCAGTATCGATAGTTGTATAGCAATTGCTGACAACCGTTGAAACGCTCTCAATATCAATTCTTGACGATTGACACTCGACTCTTAGGCTCGCTGCCACAGTGCAACATGGCAACTGCCACATGCCACATGCCTATTGCCCAATACCCACTTGAAATGCAGATCATGTGGAGCCTATCAATTGACTGGGGCGCTGTCAGCTGCCTTAACGGACATGCAACATCATGTTGCGTCAGCATCACCTTATTTGACTCCAAAAGATGTCCGCTGATTTCGTAGAAACTGAAAGGATCGCAATACGATCGCTATACGCATCTTGAAGTTTTAGTTGATGTGACTGTGTAAAGGTTCTCAGTCTCACTTATTTGAGTGCTAATTAACGAGAACTACAACGAGTTCTAAATATGCAACATGTTGTTGCTGCTGCTGTTGTTGCTCTTGGTGTTGTTGTTGTTGTGGATGTTGCAGTTGTACTTGCATTTTTCCAGCTTAATTTGTCGCGGCAACGGCTCGAATTGGAAAATCCTGTTCCATGTTGCATGCCGCATGTGGGCAGCGGCAAGATTGACGTGTCGTTTGTGTCATCCGCGTTGTCGTGTAGTTGTTGTTGTTGTTATTGCTGTTACGCTTGTCAGCGGCTTCGGTCTGGGTTTTGTCCTCCTTCCCTCCCCCCCGCCACACCCCTTGCCTAAAGCCTCTTCGCTGGTCAAGTGGTTGAGTGTCTCGGTCTCATGTTTGTCGCTGCGTCGCGAAGCGTGGCGAGTTTTGGTTTTGCATAAACTCCATTTGCTTGATTTGCTGTTTGTATTGTTGCTGTTGTTGTTGTTGTTGCTGTTGCTGTTGCATTGAATGTCAACGTTGTCGATATTGATGTTGAAATTGAATGAAAGTTTGCCTCGTTTTCACTGCAAAGTGCTGGCCAAACTGTTGATTAGATTGCGGCACAGGCATTGCATTTGGCTAATTATGCTACTTGTAGTGCAGTGTAGAGTAGAGTAGTGTAACCTCTGGCTAAATGAAAGTTGACTCAGCTGCCAGTAAAATACTAATAATAATGCTCTAGCAGAGTATGTCCGACTACGAGACACCAAACAATTGTTGCTGTGGAAGTTTTTTCAATCTATGGAGATGTCAGTAAAGTATTCGAAATTATATGTCCTTTGTTTGTTTAGTTACTGAGATCACAGCAGACAGACACGACAGAAGGACATGGCCAAATCTACTCAGATATTGATACTGAACAAGAATGTACATGGTACATCCCTTTTTATCTGAGACGTCTCCTTCAATGCGTTACACATTTAGTGACAAATTTATTATATTATCACCTGCAGATTGCTCATAGCGGGATTTAACTACGCCTGAAGAGCAGAGACTTATCCAAGCTGTTTAGCCGGACAAGTTAAATAGTGTTTGTTAAAAATGAAGATTTTGTTTGCTAATTTTATACGCTTTTAATAATTTGATGAAAAAAAGAGAATATGCGTGTGAAATATGCGTCTGTCCGTCTGTCCGTCTGTATGAACGCAGTTTTTTTTTCACTGTTTGGAAGCAAGAGCAATCAAACTTGATATACATAGAGTCAAGAGTCAAGATTTTAAAGTCATTCAAATTTAATGTGAACAACTTATATATAAAAAAAATTATAAGAAAATATACCATTTAGTTTAAAAATACACTGTAAATTTGATTAACTTTCAGTTGATTAAACAAGCTTTGCAAATATATGTAATAAGAAAAATGACATTGGTAAATGTTATACAAGCTCTTATATTCTAATGAACAACCGGAGTATTTAAAATTTTCAAAATTATGTATGTTCAAGTTGGTCATAACTGTTTTCGTTTATGGGTAGTAATTCTAAGTTTCCACTTCTCATTAATAACATAATAAGCATTAGAATAATTGACAAAATTCTTAAAAGAGCTAACATAAAAAGACTCTGATTAATAAACAACTAACTTATGCCTAACTGAACTTCTAAGTAGGACAATCCTAATTCTAAATAACTTAACCAGAGCGCCTCACGCAGGGAAGATGATCTTGATTGCTGTTGTTGCTATGCAAATTGCAATTATTTTATGTAGTTATGTGAAAATTTATTGTTTAAAGCTTTAAGGGGAAACGCAAAGGGGGGACGAAGTGAGAAGCGATCGCTGCCATTGTGTTTTTAGATGTACTTTTTTTTATTTATTTTTGTTGTTGTTTTTGGGCTCGGTCTCTTTCACTTTGGGGCTGTGGGCCTTTTGTCTTTTTGCTCTATCATCAACTGGTTTTGGGTTACTTGCACGCAGACAAAACCCACACTCTGAGATCAGAGCGGTCTGTGAGATGCTGGAACGATCACATAATTCGTGTTGCTGTTGTTCTTGTTGTTGTTGTTGCTGTTGTTGTTGTTGTTGTTGTTGTTGCTGGCTCATCATTCTTGTGCTTTTCCCGCACAGCTCAAAGAACTTTGTGGCAAGTTTATTTTTATCAGCAGCATTTTGCTGCCGTTGCATGCTGCAAAAGCCACAAACTGAGCCGCAGCTTTAGCCCCTGGCCACTGCCTCCCTGCGCCTGTGTCCTGCCCCCTGTCAGCTTGTGTCTTGTGTCCAGTCGCAGACTCTTTTATCGGCATTCCTTTTTCTGCTGCTGCTGCCTCTGCTGCCTCTGCTGCTGCCGTGTTGTGTATCTATAAAGACAACAGCCTTCTTGGCCACAACATCACGATCTTTAACATGTTTTGTCTCGATCAGTGAAATCATTCAATCAGAACGGTCAGCGCTTTGGCAGCTCCGGTCGTTGCCAGGACACACACACACACACGCACACACACACACACACACACGCACACTTGATCGTAAATTATATAAGGCTAAGCCAAACCAGTATCTGGTTTGTCAACTCTGTGATATGCTTGAAAGTGTTTCTTCATTTAAGAAAGCAGCCAGCACTCACCCACAATTAATAAAATCTTTCATACGGTAGCCAAGCAAATTTATGATACCATAAAAATAAAAGACACAAGAACTAAATGCTAGTTGCCGAATTTAAAATACTCTTGTATATTCTATCTTATAGAGAGGTATACCTTTATTCATGTCTTTGGAATGGCAGAGCTCAAAAAATCCCTTCTTAGCATTAATTAAAAGCTTTTCCACTTCAACGCATAAGTTCTAAATTTCGAACCTCAATCGGGAAATAATTTTGCAACTCAAATTAAGTATTTAAAAATAAGGCTTTAACATATCTTAGTAGAAACAGCGCTACATAGAACATGTTTCAATGGATTGATTTTATTACGTTTAATGAAGGATTAATAAAAGTTAATTTTTTAATCAAGGTCTCTTGAAACAATCGTTTTGTATGGTATAATATTGATTTTGATGTTGATATCTGTGCAAATAAGAATCTTTACTCACTTCTGACCAATTGTTTCTATTGAACGGTTTTGATCAAATATCAATCGGATCAAATATTGAGCTTTTGCCAACGAAAATTTCTTTTGACTATATGGAGATGTAACAGCTCCAACTGCCTGTAGTTAAACGTATCATATGTACAAATGTTACCCAATTGGGAGACAAGGATGTCAAAAATCGCACTTTTTATTGAACACCTTCAAAGAGTAACTCTTAAAATATGTTACACATATCGTTACAAAAGAATAGGACCTTCTTTAAGCGTATATACTCGTATATTTTGAGAAAGGCACCACCAGTTGTGGCATCAATTTGGCAAAAGAGGCACAGGCACAGTTAGCCAGGATGGTCAAGATTTATATTTATGAAGCGGACACTGCGGCTATAAAGCATGTTTTTAAAATTCCATTAAAATTTATTAGCATTTCACACAAACTCTGCATAAATAACAACAGTTTGGGTCTTTGATACCACAGTGCACAGTGTGCTCCCTTTAATGATAAAAAATTGGATAAGGCCAAAAAGACAAAAAAAAAGAAACTGAACAAGTGCTGCCTTTGCCCTGCTGAGTTTTCAGAGTTTTGTTTTCTTTCTTTCTTTTTTTCGATTTCGATATTTCAAAATTTATGTGTGTGCGTGTTGCGTTTAATTGGAACGGTGTTTGGTGTGTGTTGCTGTATGTGTGTGTATGTGTGTAAAGTTGGGGATCAGTCCATAAACAATTTACGAAACAGCCTGTTTGTTTTGCTGACTGATTTTTGTTGTTTATAGATGCATTATCTAAACAAATACGAAAATAAACAATTAAATGCAGCGCATAAAATACAAAATTAGAGTTAATGTTCAACTATATATATATGTATGTGTATATATGTGTATGTATGGGGTTCACACTGTGCACGGCAACAATTTGACGGACAAGTGAATTAAAGTCGAGCCCGTTTAGCTAGAGGTTGCCCCAAGATGAGGCAGCCACTCGAGCGGCAAAATCGAGGCACAAACTCAAACTTAAACTCAAACACAAGACACAAATCCAAACAAAGGGAAACACGTGCAAAGGCGAATGGCAATTCAAGTGTGGCGCACAGCACATCATGATGCAAGTATTCAAGGTGGTAGCTGGCGAGCAGGTGCTTTTCAGTTTTTGTTAAACATTGTTGTACAAGGTGTTTGCTATGCTTTGATTTTTGAAGGCAGTAAAATACCTAAAAAATGTAAATTCAAGCTTGAATCTTACTTTAACAGTCTCTTATTTGAAATATACATCTGTATTTAAGAGGGGATTAATCGATAATCTTCGAAATTTACAACATAACCTTATAAAAGTATTTCAAAAGCTTTGAGACCTTTTTAATTTTGAAAAACGATTCAAAAGTAGCCAACTTAGCGAACTTTTGCTAAGCCCCTCGTATAAAACCGAAAATCAACTAATTAATCTAGCTTTCTCCTAATTATTTACACTATTTGTTATTTTTTTTTAATTTTCGATTGCTACAAATACAAAGAACTAAAAGTTATCACACTAGTCAAAAAGGCTTAAAAACATGATCATATTAGTTAGATTATTTATGTATATATTATATATCTATGTGAATTTATTTTATCAAATTTTATAGTTTTTTTTGTTTTTATTTTTAAAATTGAATGTCAATAATATTATTCTACTTGACAATTCATTTTTTAAGAGCTTGTCAACTGGTAACTTTTAATCACCTAACAA
Organism: Hirtodrosophila cameraria; assembly: GCA_949708635.1. Lineage (NCBI taxonomy): Eukaryota > Metazoa > Arthropoda > Insecta > Diptera > Drosophilidae > Hirtodrosophila > Hirtodrosophila cameraria. The sequence goes on from OX453089.1 coordinate 8,446,832, forward strand.
CAACTTTATGCATTACGCCATGCTTAACCCGAGGCTTCTGACTCTATGGAAGGCGAGAGTGTGAGCGCATGAGAGTGGGAGAAAGGGAGGGAGAGAGAGAGAGAGAGAGTGTTCCCAGTATTTTTCACGCTCAGAACCAGAAGCGTCCAGAAGCAGCGCAGCGATTCCTCGCCCCCATTTCATCTCTCTTCTGCTCTTCTCTTCTCTCCTCTATTCTTTTCTTTGATTCTTTTCTTTTCTTGGATTTTGTTGCTGCTTGTAATGCAAAGCGCATGCGCAGCCGCTGTTGCTGCCGCAGTCGCAGTTGCGTCGTGATTGCAGTTCCTGGCGCAGCTATAAATGTCAGGTTCTGCAGCCTTTTCACTTTTAGTCTTGAGGTGTCAACGCAGACGCAATGAACAAACGCGGGCTGTGCTGTAGGTGGAGTCAATCAGAGCTGCAACTTGCAACAAATCTTAACTATGCTTTTGACTACTTCTAGTTGTGGTGTTGCAGCTGCTGCCGCTGCTGTGTTTGGCAAATACAATCAAGGAGCGCAATCTGTTTGCCACTGAACTGTTTCAGACACTTGCCACCGATCGTCAGAATGAGAATGTGATCATATCACCTGTATCCGTGCAGCTGGCGCTGGGCTTGGCTTACTATGGTGCGGAGGGCAGAACGGCAACGGAGCTGCAGAAAACGCTGCATGCATCGGCCAAGGAAAGCAAGGATGGACTGGCTGAAAGCTATCATCGTCTGCTGCACTCCTACATCAAATCCAAGACGGTGCTGGAAATAGCCAACAAGGTGTACACGCGTGAGAATCTTCAAGTGGCGCCACATTTTCGTGAGGTAGCCGAAAAGTACTTTGACTCTGAGGTGGAGAGCTTGAATTTTGAGCAGGAATCGCAGGCTGTGGAGCGCATCAACAGCTGGGTGAAGCAGAAGACACAGGATAAGATTGAGCATGTGGTGGACACCTTGGAACCCGATACGAATGTGGCGCTCATCAATGCCATTTACTTTAAGGCACGCTGGGCGCGTCCTTTCAACGATGACGACACCAAGGAACGCGATTTCTGGCTAAACGAGCATCAGTCGGTTCAGGTGCCCACCATGTTCACAGACAATTGGTACTACTATGCCGACTATCCGGAACTGGATGCCAAGGCTGTGGAGCTTTTCTTTGAGAACATCAACATGACCATGTGGTTTATACTGCCCAACAAGCGCACAGGACTACAACAGCTGGAGCAGCAGCTCAAGGGCGTTGACTTTAAGCTGCTCGAGGATCGCTGGCAGTGGCAGAGTGTTGCCGTTTATCTGCCCAAGTTCAAGTTCGAGTTTGATACGGATCTCAAGCCCACATTGCAAAAGGTGAGTTGTGTGTGAGAAAAGTAATTGAAACTATCGATAGTTCTATTGTTAAAATTCGACTTGATAAAAAAATCTAAATTATAACACATCGATAGTATACAAAAAAGTGTAGAAGGTTGTTTCTGTGTAAGAAATGAATCGAAACTATCGACAGTCCCATTATTGAAACTATCAATAGTTTCTTTATTGAAACTATCATTAGATTCATCAATAAAACTATCGATAACTTTACGATTGTAACTGTCCATATTTCCATTATTGAAACTATCAAAGGTTCCATAAGTGAAACTATCATTAGTTCCTTTATTTAAACTCTCAATAGTTCCGCTATTAAGTCAATCGACGACTCCATTATTGAAATGATCGATAGTTTCATTATTAACATAAAAGTGAATCTACTTAGATTTTATAGAAAAAGTAAAGTACAGCACATCGATAGTTTAAAATAAAGTGAATCATAACTATCGAAATTTTCAAAATCGATAGCATAAAAATAATTTGTAAACAATACAATCTAAGTATCAATGGTCAACTGTTGTTATATAAAGGGGTTTTATGGGTTTATAATCGTCTGTAACATTTTTCCTTCCCAGCTGGGCATTAATGCCATGTTCTCGGATGCGGCTGACTTTAGCAATATCTTCAATGATTCGCCCATTGGCACAAGGATTACCAAGTTGCAGCACAAGACCTTCATCGATGTCAATGAGATTGGCTGTGAGGCAGCAGGCGTCAGTTGTAAGTATATCCCTATACAACAATATAATTCTATATAGTTCTTTATAATTCAAATTTCTTTCAGATGCAGCTGGTGTGCCCATGTCCCTGCCTTTGGATCCCAAGACATTTGTCGCCGATCATCCGTTTGTGTTCATCATTCGTGATCAGCATGCAGTATATTTCACTGGTCACATTGTCAAGTTTTAAAAATATTTCACATATTTTTGCAATTATATTAAACACTTTTATTTATACCATCCTTTCAGCATCATATAATAAATTGAAGCATATTTAAAATTCAAAAAAACTGCACTTGGGTAACATGTGTCTGGCACATTTTCCTTCAGAAACGAATATAAAAGCTGTCGTGAATTTTAAAAATTAGTAAGATTTGCAAATCTAAAATATTTCTAAAATAACTTACGTTTCTTTCCTCTCAGCTGGCGATCACAGTTCAAAAATTCCATATCAGCTTGGTTAATATTCAAAAAACAGCCTTGGTAGCCACAAACTTCCATGAAAGGCAAGGTGCTATAGCATTTCGGAGGTGGTCTGGCTTCTGTCAGAGCTACAAGGATGTTATATGTATAAGTTGATTTAACTAAATAATAACTACAGACCCAGAGCTGTTAGCAGTAATAAAATTAACCTCATCTTGCAATGATAACTTTTAGAAAACTGGGGCACTTGATTTAACAAAGCAAAGAGCGTGTATAATAACTATATTATATTGATTATCTCAGCACAGTTAAGGCCGTTTCAATGTTAAATAATGTTATTTGGTACAGTAATCTTCTTATAAGCGTTTATTGTTTCAACATGCTAAATATAAACATAGCGTCGAAGCAAACAAAAGAAATGTTGGCTTAAATTATGCCTCGATTTCTTACGTGCGACCCAAAAACGACATCAACAAAATGTAAAAAAAAAATATTATTTAAAAGTGAAATAAGCACAGTAAAGGTAAGTAGGAAATATTTACTTGCACTTAAGGTAAGTAGTAAATATTTACTGCATATCTGCTATAAACTTCATGATTTCTTCATTTTCCTGCATCAATAGCTTTTCTTTTTCACAAAATTTACTGAAATAGCAGAAACACATTCAAAATAGATATAAAAAGTAAACAGTTAAGTTGGCTGCGCCTTAAAACATTTTATGAAATTTCGCTGAATTCATAATCTACTTTTATATGTGACTTGAATATATAAAATTGTAATACTTATGAATGTATTTATGTATTTCATAACAATGTCATTAAAACTAAAAACAAATTTAAAAAAAAAAACAAATACTTTTTATTGTGAATTTTAAACTGAAGAGTTGGTCTTGAGGTAATTGAAATCTTTAGAACAATTTTCTAAACTTTTATAATTTTTTGGAATACTGTGAATTTCCCGATTTTCTAAATAATTTAGTAGGTATTAGATAGTTTTGAAAGCACACAACAAATTTAATAGGATATATTAAATATTTTGTATCCTAAAAAAAGGTAACATTATAAAGGTAGAAAAGTATTGAAAACCAAGTTAGAATGCCCTAGTCGAGAGTTCCCGACTACGAGACTTCCTTCTCCCAGCTTACACTTCAAGCAGTTCAGTGGCAACACAAGCAAGCAGCGCACTTAACTTGTCCAGTGCATGTCAAATTTAAATTAAACTTCCTCTGCGTATGGTATACAGGAACGTATGTACATATATGCTAGACGTACAGACGGGCATGGCTATATCAACTCGGCTTTTGATGCTGATTAAGAATATATAAAGTTAATATGTTCGGAAATGTCTCCTTCTGCCTGTTACATACATTTGCAGTACTTTAAAACTCTCATTTTCCCAGTTTTATTGGGAAAAATTAAGTGTAGCATTGTGTGGAGAAAATAATATAAAATTAGAATAATATTATATATGCTCTATCTATAACTAACACCTAATCTTAAATGATAAACCTAATAAGGTTAAACAAAAAAAAAATGTTAGACAGCTTACAGAAAATAAAAAAACTACATAAGATGCCAGTTGTCATCTAAGACTTATCTAATTGTTGAACTAAGTAGTCGAAAGCGGTTAGGTTTCTGGTTTAAACGGGTTTTTGTTACTTGTCCTGGGCTGCTTGAGATCAGAGCCAACAGATAGTGGACCCTTTAAGCATTTGTGGCATTTGTTTTAAAAGCGCCTGCGCCTGCACCTGCACCTGCTGCAACTGCTGCCTGTTGCTGCACTTCGTGAGAGGTAGGGTTAGGGAAGAGGCGGGTAGCGTTGCCCTGTTGCCCACTTTAAATTCCACTCACAAAACGAACATGAAACAAAGAAAAACTTGTCAAGCAATACAAACAAATCTAAGAAAGGGTCAGGCTAGGGGTAGGGGAATGTGAAGAGGGGAGTCGAACGCAGCTGACCACAAGCAAAGTGAGGGCGCGCTGCAAAGAATTACAATTACAACGACAATTACATGCAGCTAGAACGAGAGTGAGAGACAGAGAGAGGGACAGCCAAAGCATGCCCAGTATTCTGTACGCAGCAACAAAAACCAGTATTTTTGCTCGCGAGCGAAACGAGCGCCAATGCCGCGAGCTAGCGTGCGAGAGTGAGAGCAAGAGCGCAGTTGGAGTTGTTTTGAAGTTGGCGTTTGCCATTGGAGGGGGCCAAGAGAGAGAGAGAGAGCACGCAAGAGCGAGTGAGCGCGTTGGGCTTGTGAATTGTGCGAAAGATAGGCGCGAGGATCGCTCAGTCTGTGTATTGGTGTCAAACGCGACAGACGATTTTGGCGGCAAAAGCAGCAACAAAAAAAAAAAAAACAAAAGAGTTTTTTTTTTAAGATCGTTTCACGTAAATTCGCGTGCGTCTCACGCGCAGCAACAGAATTCAAACTGCAGCCTGTGGCAGCTGCCCCCGCAGCAGCGCTTGCCTGCCCCACCACCCACGCGTGTGTTGGCTTATCTGGCATGCAGCATCAGGTAGCTGCTACCTTATAAGACGCCAAAGTCTGGCAGGAATTAAATGCAACAACAGCACATAAAAAAGTTGACCAGTTTGCGCTTTTTCCCCTGCACCCGCCCTCTCTATAAGTGTATAAGTGTGTGTGTGTGCGTGTTGTGAAAAGTGGAAAACGCGCATCAATTATTTTAAATGGTCTTAAATGTCTGCACGTTTGCCCCGCAGTGCGACAATTTTCAATTCAAAGAAAAATTCAGCCAATTAATACAACGTGTTAATCAATACGCTGTCATATTTGTTCAGCTTTTGCCTCACTCTCCTCCTTCCACCAACCAAAATTTAATTTATATCCAAATCTTAATCCAAAACCCAAACGTCATAAAAGTACAATTAAGCTTAACGGCAAATATCAACTAAATTTTGGGCTCACGAACCAGTTTCGCCAGAGCACATAAATTTTGGTATCGCTCAAAAAGCAAAAATCAAATAAAATTAAGAAAAAAAAAAACTTTGTATTTTGTTGATTTATGTGCGCGATTATAAATCCAGCGACAAAATATAAATTGTATTTAACAAAAAAAAAAGGAGCATAAACAAAAGCTGCCTTTGCGCACCTTTAAAATCTCAAAAATAAAAATAAAAAAATTCGCAAATCTTTTTGCAGTCCCAAATTAATACGAAATATGTTGAAATCCTAAGCGGCTAATATTAATTTATGTGTGTGCTTAAATGTGTTGAGTGAAATATATATGTATATATATTTAAAAAAATCTACAGATAAACAAGCTTAGATAGCAGCAAAAGGATTTGAACAACAACAACAACAAAATGGATAACACAAATCAAATGCATGTGGAGCTCGAAAGGTAAGTTTCAAAGCGATCGTCAAAAGCTGATAAAGTTTATTTTGGTTGCATAAATTTTGATCAATTTAAAAAATCGCAAAGCATAATATTTAGAATACAGTTTTGTGCACGCGCTTTTGAGTCTTGCAATTAAAAATGCTATAAAATGTCAAAATCAAAAAAGAGAATCCTAATAATGTTAAATTTATTTATAGATAAGAATAACATTATTTGTAGAGAAGCATCAAATTTGAATGCCAAATTAAGTCAGCGTATCCAAAGAACATTAACGCAAGTAAATTGGTTCAATATTTACATAGTTAAGATAGTAGTCAAAAGCTATTCTTTTGTTTGTTTTAAAAAATGTATTAAGACTTATGCATTCGATTTGAAACCATGAGAATATATATAAAAGAGTTTGTCCTCACTGTAGATGGGGATTGGCGATTGGCAATCAACGCAGTGCCCAAACCATAAGAGCTAGCAGGCTGAAAATTTCACAGTAGTTTAGTCCTGTGCCGAAAGTGAGCACTAATCCCGGAGGTTCGAAAATTCGGTCGGGAAATGAGAAAAATTCGCGGAAAACCGTTGTATGCAACCTTTATGTTTATCAACCGATCAACTTCAAACTCATTTTCAAACCTGTGTGAAAATTCATTAATGTCTGCATACCAATTTTCCGGAAAATTTACCCTCCTTGGTGGAAAGTGGATAAAGTTGAGTTTTTGTGCGAATTGCATCGTTTCGGAAGATCTATATAAAAACTCAATAAAAACTGCATACCAACTTTCCGGAAAATTTACCCTGCTGGGAAAACTGGTGGCTTATATTGTAGGGGCGAAGTTAAATTTTCGTAACATAAAAAAATGTGTTTAAAATTTTGAATACATTTTCAAGAACTTAAGTACAATCTTAAATTTTAAGTATATCCTTTTCATTTTCAAATGCAGTCCTCTTTCGGTTTCCACTTTCGTAAAGATTTAATGCAAAGTTGTTTTTCTTAAATGTTTTCATTTGTTTTACTTTAGTTAAGCTATTGAATTGAAACTTATATAAATCAATTCTATATTAAATCCTATCTGAAAGATTTGCTTAAGTATAAATAAAAACATTTCATGAAAGTTCATTATTTCAAAACTAGATCAAAAGTGGAAAACGGAACAGATTCAGCCCTGTTTCTACACTAAGAAATCTTAGTCCAATCTTAAGTCTCTAATATCAAACCCACTTTTCGAAAAAGGAAAATAGAAGAGCATTGAAACTGTCCATTTATGAGTTCGAATTTGAGCTTTGTGACTTTCTTTGATTTCGTTGTGCAACAAAACATAACTTATGTTGGTCAACTATAACACACTTACTTGATAATTAATAGTCTTTTAATTTTGCTAATATTTTAAACATAATTTGTTCAATTAAAAAAAAGACAGACTTGTGTTTTGAGTTGCGCTGAAAGGCGTCAAATTTTATTCGTTATGAGTGTTGAATACATTTGCATTCATTAAGATTGACAAATAGTATTTTTATTGAGTATTTACTTCGCAGCTCAAAATGGCTGCAACTACAAGTAGGAAAGGGGAGGCGGGGGTAGCTTTAAACATAAGCATAGTTGGCAATGTGACCCATAAAGACAATGGAGTCTTTATATTTGATGGCAAAGGCAAACGGATGAGCGGCTTCAAATTTCTTGGTGCGCGAAAAGAGGCTCTTCAAAACTGTCAAATGAGAAGAGTTGTTTAAATAGTCAACTTAACTTTTTAAGATCGTTTAACTTACCACCTGATTCCAGGGGCTGTTCCACGCCTGCCTCGGAAACCTCCACGTGAGCCTTGTGTTCCACACTGTTGATGAAATGGCTGACAAACATGCGGTACATGTTACCAAAGTCACCTTCACGAGTGAACATGGTCTTAACGCCCAGCTAAAAGTGGTCAAAAGTGGTTTAAATTGTAGTGAGAAATCAATCAGAGTTGTTTCCATTTTCGAGAATTTTTTTTCCCGAATCGTTCATAGTTCAAAATTGGTAAAAACTCACATTGCGAATGTTTTGATAGGACTCAGAAGTGGAAACAGGCCACAACTTCTTTTTAATTTAATATTTTCCTACAAAACCTATCATATCAAGTGGAAATTAACCTTAATTATATGAAAATATTTTCAAAACTGCATTAGCTAAAAGAAAACTTAATAAAAATGTTAATTTTAACATCTCTTTGTGAATTTTAACATATCTATGCAAAGTGTAATTTTAAATTGAAAGTAAATAAAAATGTTTTAGAAATAAAAAAATATGGACTTGCATTAAATTTAGGAATTTTCTAGTTTTCCGATAAAAATTTCAATTCATATGTATAGCTCACCTGCTTGAAAGGCTGCTCCAAACCCAGGCCAAAGGTCACACTGAACTTGGGCAGCTGAATCTCCACCTTATGCTGACTCAACTCTCCCAGTTCACTAAGCAGATTCTTGCCCACAAGGCTCTGCTGCAGCGAACGCAGACCATCCTTGCGATTGGGCAAAAGGAGCAGCATGGAGAACTCGGCATTTTGATAGGGCAACTCAACGACCTTGGCATCCAGGCTGCTGACCTCGGCATAGTTAAAATTCTGCAATGTCCACATGGTCTCCACCTGAACAGACTGACCATTGCCGGTGCGGAAGGATCTGCGCTGTGTCTTGTCCAGCTTGAAGGCCTTTTGCCAGGGTGCCGCATAGGTGACACCATTGACAATAACACCCTCGGTGCGATCATTGAGCAGCTCTGCTTTCAATATATCCGTTATCTGATTATTCGTCTTGGTGGCAATAGCACGATTGATGCCATCTGCGGTACGCTTGTTGTAGGGCGGATGAAAGTCCAGTTTGTCAATGTTCGAGTCAAACTGACGCTGTGCCACATCGCGAAAGGTGCCCTTGAACTCCAGATTCTCATTAATATATATATTGTTTGCAATACGAAGATTGTTGTCTCGTGTCAGCGCTTGTTGAAAGCTGCCAATTCGCTGTGCCACCTGCTCAGCATCTCCAATGCCTAGACGCATGCCCTCCTTCAGCTCGTTGGCCGTCGGACCCTTGGCACCATAGAAAGCCAATGCCATGGAGCTCTGTATAGCCGCTGTTCCAATCACAATATTCTCATTGAGTCGCTCTGCTCCAACTGCATTGTAGAGCTCGGCAGCCAACAAATTGCGATCCACGGCTGCATCTAAACTGGGTGAGGTTTTCGCGTGACAGCCACAGATGAGCGCCAGGGAAACTGCAAAAACAAAAAAGCATTTTCACCATATTATTAATCAGTTGTTAAATATGTGCATAGCTAAACAAAAAAAAAACAGGGTGTTCTCTTGCGTTTTGTATATGATGTTCCCATTTCCAAAGCGTTTTCATTCTAGTCAGATATCAATTTTAATTCAGCTTGAAAGTTTATTGAAAAAAGTATGAATATATCGAAGTTTCGATTGTTATCGATCTTTTGACTACGAACTATCTATATTTTATATTTCTGTATGTAAAGTTTTTCCAATAATTGTCAAATAATGTTATCTAACTCATGATAATAAAAGTTTTTACATATAGTACACAGCAAAACCGATACAAAATAAGTACATAAAATCTATGCTTTTGTACTGTTACACTTATCGATGAACGATAGTTTTTAAAACAAATTTTGAACATATATATTTATCGATTTATTATGTACGATTTATCGTAAGGCCATCGATTGCATTTTGTTAAAGTCGATCGATTGGTTAGATTATTTCACAATTATTTCAACCCCTAGAATGCATGGATACAAGAAATTGGATACATCCTGAATTTAATAGATTTTGATTTTTTACTCCCTGTTCCCATTAAAAATGGGAAAAAGGTAGTTATAAAGTACTGCAAATCAGGATCAACAGCCGAGACGAACTAGCCATGTCCGTCTGTCCGTCTGTCTGTATGAACGCGTCGACTATCAGAGCTAGAGACACCAAACTTGGCATGCAGGTTCCTGTATACCATACGCAGATCAAGCTTATTTAAAATTTCGGATGCACCCCCCCGCATGCCCACAAATCGCAAAAGACTCCCACAACCACAATTTTAAAGATAGAGCTTTAATTTTTGATACACATGTATGTTTAATCAATGTCTTTCGGATGTGTAAATTTTAACACGATCGGATAAATAGCACCAAAGTTATGGAAGAATCTATTTTCCCTGTCTAAGCAGGCAGAAACAGCAGTTTGACATGCACTGTGCAAGTTGAGTGCACTGCTTGCTTGTGTTGCCGCTGAACTGCTTGAAATGCAAGTTGGGAGCAGGGAGTCTCGCAGTCGGGCACACTCGACTAGAGCATTCTTACTTGTTTTCTATGTATATATAATATTTCGTTAAATGGCACGTTTAAGCTATAAAATCTTTAAAAATCTAATTTAAATCTAATTTAAATAACATATCCAAAATGATTATTATTTTCAATAATTTGAAGACTCAATATATATATATATATTTATATCTATATATATAAAATGTTAATTTTATAGTCTCATTCTTTGCAATCTTTTTACCGAGTTTCAACACCATAGAATTCACATTGATATCAAAAACGGGAATAGACTTTAATAGATTTCTCACATAATTATGTGTTGTATTCTTTTTTGACAGCAAAAAGAAATAAACGTTGAACCTTGAGTCCGTTGACAGGCAGTGATCAAATTGAATAGTAATCGATGTTTATTGAAGTTTATTTTTTTACCGAAATCAAGTCATAAATATTGTCAACACATGGTGGACCACATTTAGACTGGTTTCTTACAAGAGTACAAGCTCATAAAAATCTTAAAGCTATAGGCAATAATTGAGGCTTACGTAATAGGCACTGCAGTCCAATGATCATGATGATCGTCTAAATTGTTTTATTTGTTGTTTTCTGTATTTTCTTTATTGATAATTTGCGCTTTACACTTTTAGTTTGATTGCCTTCGTCGAGCTGAGTCTGAATGTGAACTGAAATTGAGGCTGACTGTGAGATACATTCAGAGGCTGACTTTGACTTGGATTCAAATTGAGTGCGAAATTGAGCAGAGAAGAGGCAGAGTAGAGCAGAGAAGCTGAGTTTTTAGTTGGGCTTAGGCTCTGTTTACACATCGTTTATCACCTTTGGCATGTTGTTTACTGAGGCGCTGATAACGCTGTGATAACCTTCCGAATTCCGTTGCTAAATGTCAACCACATGGCCAGCGAGCAGCAAAGTCTGTTGATTGCCGATGGCATAAAAGAACGGATGATTGATCACCAGGTTGAGGGTGCTGCGAAATAGATCGGTAAAGGAGGCAACTGCAAAATGCAGCTGATTAAAGACTGGCTCTGATCGATTTGTCAAAAGTATACTCTAACTTACCAAATGTTTGATCCAACTCGCCGCCTGCTTCTTGCAACTCCAGCAGCGCCGTATGCGGCACGGCAGTCAAATGCGGCGCTGAGCTGGCAAACAACGAACTGAAAACCTTTTGCAGCTGCGCCTCTGCCGTGAAAAGCGTGCCCAGACCCAGCTGAAAAAGTAGACAAGATTTAGAGTTAGAAATCCACTTGAAATATCAATTCGATTGGCTTGAAAGTGCATACAAGCAAACAAATCAACTCAAACACGTCTGCAAGCTTTCAAGTGCAACCCAAAAGCTCGAATGATTTGATTTAGTCCAGCCAGTTATTTCAAGTAAGAAAGCTTGAATCGACGCAAGCCAATCAAGGCATCAAAATTGCAACTGCAAGACAAAAGCTTCAATGATTTGATTTGTTGAAATTTAACTTTCTTTGCAGAGTTATAAGCAAATGATTTGAAGCAATTTCACTTTGATTTGCTTGGCTTCCACAACCAAGTTACTCGATTGGCTTGCACTTTCGAGTGCACACGCGCCACTCACCTGCTCCAGAATGTGCCTTAGTTCAGTGTGTGCCAACAAATTGAATTTGGGCAAAGTTAAAGCCAACTTGCGCTCAGTTAGCTGTTGCCTCAGCTGCTTCAGATCAATGCTCTGCAAATAGCGTTCCAAAGCAGGCAATCCATTTACTTTATTCGGATAAATGATGAGCAGACTGAGCTGCGCTGTGGCATAGGGCAGCTCAATGACGCACGCATCCAGTCCAGCCAGTTCCGCATACCTGAAGCGATGTTGCACGAACATGGCATCCACCAGTTTGTGTTGCTGCACATCACTAAAAAAGTTGATGCGTTGCGTCTGCTGCGGATCAAAGCCCTGCGCCCAGGCAGCACGAAATGTCAGCGCAGAGACGTGCAACAAGGGCGTGTCTGCAGCCTGCAACATGGCAATGCTGACCAGCTCGCCCACGCTGTAGTTGCTGCGTGTCAGAAACTCATAGTTGATGCTTTGTGCCACGCTTGCCACATTCCCAAACTCCAAACGATGCACGCCAATGCCCAGCTTCCCAGCACGTCGTTCAAATTCATCCCGAAAGTTGAAGCTGTATCTTTGCTGCGTATAAAACTCGCTGAGCAGTCGCAGCTGGCAGCCTGCCGCTGCTTGCTTCAGTTGCGCCGTAAGCGACTCCAAGGCATTCAAAGCCTGCTCCGCTGTGCCCAAGTTTTGCAGTTCCAGTGCCACACGCAGCTGCTGCGCTGCAGCTGAGCTGGGATCAGCTACGCCTGCATAGAGCAGCGTCAGCGCCGTGTGCAGCAGCAGCGGCGAGACTGCAACATTGCTGCGCGGCTGACTTAAGCCCAAACTGCTCGCCAGACGCAATCCAAAACGCTCGCTGGCAGCAGTCGCTGCTTCCAGATTGCCACCTGCCTGGCTACTGATGACGAGTAGTATCAAGCCGGGAATTAGAAATCGTCTCCAGTTGTCGAGGGTCATGCTTTAAGTTGGGTTATTCCAAGCTTTACTTTAGTTGCTGTTGCTGTTGCTGTTAACTCTGTGGATCGCACACAACTAAACTTGGCATCACGTTACACAAACACATGCGGCATTTGTGTGTTGACGGCATTGTTCATCATTAGTTCAGTTGAACATCTGCTGTGCATCTAGTTCGTTTTGGTTTGATCATTCTTGGCAGCATCTTCTAAGCGTCTTCAGAAGTTGCTGCGCTGCATAAGCTGGAGCAAATAAAATAAAGCGAGATGCTTATGAAGTACGAACACCATTTCGTACTAGATACTCTTCTCGATTTGTTTTACATGCTCCAGTTCACTCAAAGTAGCAAATTTTGATTAAAGTTGAAGTGAGCACTGTGTCCTTCTATAAGAGATAATCAAGGTCGTCTAGTCGAGGATTCGAACCTATTGAAAATGTGGGTTACATTAAAACCAAAAATTTGAGAATAACAACAACTTTGGTGAATAAAATCAAAATAAGATCAAAAAAACTTTGATAAAATTTTGAAAATCGTAAATAAACAAATCAAATCCAGATCGTCCTATTGGAAGCGGCTGCATTGTCTGATCAGATATCCAGATATTATGTATCATGCATCAAGATTGTTATCACGGACAGTACAATAGAATTCGGCCCAAATCCGCCGATTAGTTCTTTGGTAATAAGTTTTGGTAAATAAAATTGAAATAAGATAAAAAAAACTTCGATAAAATTTTGAAAATCGTAAATAAACCAATCAAATCCAGACCGTCCAATTGGAATATCTCAGGTAGTTTCTGGTTTGCTTGAGGCAGATAGTACTGCAGATGAATTTGGACCAAATGGTATAATCGCTTCCGCCAATTAATTCTTTGGTAATAACTTTTGGTAAAAAAAATAAATAAGATAAAAACTTTTATAAAATTTTGAACTTCCGAAATAAACGAAAGAGATGTTTAGCACAGCACAGTTAAGTATAGACTAACTTTATTTAAGAATATTTCTAATGCTGCTGAACTAGAAAAATGAAGAAAAGTCAAAGTCTACTTTGTTTTTCTAATTTTTTGTAGAAGTACAGTCGAACTCATTTAAGACGAATTCCCCCGAGTCATAATTGCTTAAAATCAAACTAAATTAAGTAACAAACAAAAATGAGTTAAATTATTAAAAATAAATAGTATTGAAAATACCCAAAATTTGACAACAGAAATATGGAATGCTATTAGATTTTTATATCGTGAAGACATTTTTAAACTCTAATTATTAAAAATTTAAAGAAAGTTTACAAAACTAAAAAAAACATTAAGTTACTTAATTTTCTTTGGTAGTTCTTATTATAACTGCTTTTTTCTAAATCTCATACTTTCATTTTCTTAAATAAATAAATAAACAAATTTAAATAAACTAGAATTGTAGCAAATAAGTTGAACATCTGAACTGATTCCTCTAATTGAATCGCAATGCACAACTCTCGTGTTGATTATAAAAACACACAAACGGCATTGAGCCGGTTTCTTTCTCTCGAAAAAGCTCTCAAGATTTTTTTAATTGAAATTCTTGGCTGATAACTTTGAGAGTGACAGGGATAGACAGCTGTATAAAACGTTCTAATCCAGCGGAACTATGAGTTTTTCGTAAGTGACCTAATTGGTAGGAAAGGCAGAGCTATAAACATCAGACAAAATGATTGGCGATGCATTAAACTAGTTATAAATATTTATAATATATATATAGAACATTGGAATGTTTTTATTTTTATTTTTTGTAAATATATAAACTGGTTTGCTTATCACTTCTGATCTTCATAAATAAACAAATAAACATTTGCGATTGATGTTTTGTCTCTGTTTCAGTCTCAAGTTCATCGTATGCTCTCTTCGCTTTTCTTGATTCTCTCAATACTATACTCATATACATATATAGAACTGATGACGCAAAAGTATTAATGCCTAGTACTTGCCCATTAGTTCATTAGTTTTTTAACTGTTGGATTTTCAACGGGATTTTTAGATTAATCAGCTCTACGTAGCTGAACTTCCCATTTGAAACCGGATAGCTGGCTTTGGCATGCGTTCTTCTCAGTCGTTGTTCAATGAGGAAGTTTGATTGAGAAATTTTTAATTTGCTCATTATGCAGTTGAAGGCATTGGCGTCAGTATCTGTTTGAATGTTGCTGTAGAACCCAACTCCCAGCGTCCCAGCCTTCCATTAGGGGCCAAGAATAATGGCAACTGGCGGACTAGCTTCCCGTCATGGACAGTGGGGCTAAGCGGTCAATTTCACTTCTTATACTATTATATTTTTCTTTTCAATGTATACTTAGACCATTTTGAGGTTTCATACATTACTTTTATTAAAGTAGTTTAAAAACAATGAGACTGGAATTCGAAAAACAAAAAAGTTGTCTCAAAAAACATATTTTTTAATTTAGTTGATCAAAGAAGATCGTTTTGATCAATATTGAGCATTTGAAATGCAAGTGATTTAGCGACTTTTGAAAGCATTATGAACATAAATGCAAAAAATGTATTCTTAGAAATGGTTTTAATGAGCCGATTATTTGCAATCTAGATGATTAAGTTCAATCTTGAGCATTTGATTAACTATTTTTTATTGAAAACAAATAAGATGACAAACAAAAAAGTTGTTTACATAAAAACTAAATTATACCGTTGGGTTTTGTTTCACTATAATTAAAGTTGCACTCACGCTGTGATTTTATTCTTAGAATCTTTTTTTCATTACGAAAAAATAGCATCTCTCACTATAAATAATTATAGCTTGATTACCATTTTGGCCCACTGTGTCACAATGAAAAACAAAACGGGTTTGCCAACTTTTATAGCTGGGCAAAAACCAAACGGCTGTAACTCAAACACAACAACAATAAACGAGGCTGGAAAAGGTACAGAAACTGAACAATCAGCTGAGCAAAGGTTATCAGGGAATAAAACAAATACGATTTTAATTTAAGTACTATATATTTATATATTGATTTTGTTTTGTGTTGTTTTTTTTTTTCTGAAAAATATTATAAATGTATATTATAATTAACGAGTATGGTATTACACGTGGCAAAATGCGTAATTTTAACTTACAGCTATTAAGATGAGCACAAGAACACGGTTCCTGGCATCACTATTACACTCATTCTCACATTTATTCTCACACATACTCTCACAGCTTGGGTGGCTGCACCACATGACCAATGAAGAGCACCGTATCGGCTGTGCGTATGGCGAAGAGGAAGGGATGATTGGCAGTAAACTCGTGCGATTTTACGGGCAACGAGAGTGGCACAAACTTGGCATCTAAAGCAAGAAAGATTGATTAGCAGGGATTGGGAATTGGGGTGCATTAGTAGGCTATACTTACAGGATGCAGCGGCTGCTTCAGAGCCCGCCTCATTGACATCAATGAATGCCTTCTGTAAGATCTTGGAGATTCTCACTGGTCGCATCAACATGGCATCAATCTCAGATTCCGGTGTAAACATGCGTTGTACTCCCAGCTGCTGCAGTGGACCCGTCATATCCTGTTCGTACTCAATCCTAAATCTGGGCAGACGCACTGTAACCGTATCCCGACGCAGCTTAGCCGCCACCTGATTCAGATCCAAGCTGCCACTCGACAGCTTACTTTCCAGCTGCGACAGTCCCTCCACCTGATTGGGCAGTATTAGCAGCATGGTTGCCTCTGTGCCCGCATAGGGCATCTCCAGTGCCTTGGCATTCAACTCGGGCAGCTCAGCATACGCAAAGACATCATCATTGAACATCATAGGCACTGTAATATCTTTAGTATTGCTGATGCGGAACTTCTCTGGCATGGTATCCTGTGCCGAAAACTCTGTTTCCCAGCGTGCTTTAAAGTAGATGGCATTGACGAGAATTGCTTCGGTTTGCTCATCAATATCGCTGGGACTGACCAGTTCACGTATAATGCCACGTGTGGCATCTGAAGCCCAACGATTAATATTGTTCGCTGTGCTCTTGGAACGCATATTGACGCCTTCGATTTCAGAGTTATAATATTCCTTGGCAAAGAGTTCGTAACGGTTATTTAATGTTGACAGTTCTTTGTTGTAATACACCTTGTTGGCCACAATTAGTTGTGCATTGACCAGCTGTAGCTGCTTCTCATTCAAATACTTAAAATCCAATGCAACATCCTGTGGCATATTGCCAAATTGACCCGCTCGCTGCAGTTCCTGCTTGGTCTGGCCACTGGAGACCACATAGAGCATGCCCAGCATGGCATGCAACGAGGTGGGAGAGTATACCATATTAGCTCTCGGATTGCTACGGGAAATGGGCTGCAGCAGCAAGGAGCTAAAACGTTCCCTGTAGTTGTACTGTGCTGGCGGACGCACTGGACCCGCATTGGCGGATGGCCAGCGAGCCGGACCTTGTTCGGAGTTATCAATATTGACAAGTTGGGGTGTGGGCTGCTGTGCCGACTGATTCGGAATCGCAGCGGGAGGAGCTGGAGCTGGAGTTGTTAGTCGCGTGGGATATGGAACTGGTGCTCTACCTTGAGCTGGAGCTGGAGTTTTCCTCTGGCCTTGAGCTGGTGGTCGAACTCGTGTTGGAGCTGTTTCTGCTGCTGGAGCTGGCGCTGGTGCAATATTATTCCAAGGCTGCTCCGTCAGTTCTGTTTGCGGACGCTGCACATTATTATCGGCTGATGCAGTTGGCTGATTCAAGCTGGATCTAGCTCCAATGTTAGCTGGTTCCTCTACATAAACGTAGCGACGACAGTCGCCAAAGATGTTGCAGCTTGTCAGGTATTTAGTGGATGCCACAGGCCCACACATCAGGCAGAGACTAAGACAGCTGCTCCAGAGTAGCAGCATTGCTGTTGAAGCTGTTGATTAGAGTTTGGTAAGAGCTCAGATTAGCTAAGTTAGCCACAATTTTGAATGTTGCTTACAATATTTACATGACATGACGCTGTACGCTGCTAACTTGTTTCCTCAACAATCTTTAAACCTTTTTATTTATATATATTTTTTTGTATTTGTCGCGCTGCGTTCGTCTTTTAAGCAGCACAGCTCAGTCGCAGCTTTAATACAAAACTGATTGTTGCAAAAAGTGTCGAGCAGTCCCAAAGGCAAATGTGAGCAGAACGATGAACAGCGAGCAGCGCTTAAAGATAACCGGTCTAGAATGCTGCTTAAGTGCGCACAGTGGGTGCGTCGTGCCAAGAATTGAGCGAAAAACCAGTTGGCAATTGAGCATTTTTCTGAGCACTCAGTTGATTGCCGGGCAGAAGTCGCAGCAGCAGCATTGAGGCAGCGACATTGTGTTTTCAACTTGAGTGTGGAAAAACCCGGGCATTGCTTATTCTAATTACATAAAGGCAATATACACATTGTTACTCATTTACGTACTTAAACATATTTTGCTTTGTCGCTTGGTTTTCCGATGTTGATTGCCAGCGTTTTCATTGAAAAACCTACACAATTCGCAGAATCGTACACTGTTAAAAATGCATCAACAACATTCGAAATATTTATACAGTTTTATTTAACTTAAATTGTGCTTATTCAAATTTTAGTTGTTGAAATTTATTTAAGATTCTAAGTCAACAAAAAAACAGTGCTTTAAAAGAATGATTCGTTTTTTAGTTTTATATCCAAAGAATTCAAGATTGGTGCATCATTCTTTTTTTTATATTGACTTGGAATTTGATTTAGTTCTTTAAGAATTAAAGATAAAAGAATCAAATTTAAATATCAAAATGAAAGTGTTTTATGTTGAACTTAAATATGACAATACTCAACACTGCATTATTTTTCTGTCAGTGTACAGTAACTTACTATTAGTAAGTGTTCTCCAACCTTTGCAAATGCCTCAAAAAATGGGCGTTGTCTTCTTCATTTAAATCGCGTGGGCTTGCATTAGATACACGTGCAACCGCAATTGCGATTACTTTCTGGACAGACTGTGATTCACAGATACGGAAAATGTTTGAGTGGATTGGTCGTTGCGAAAGATGAAACCGGCTGTTATCATGTTAGAAAAACCAGCTGAATACTTGCTTATTTATAGAATGAAAACTAACAGAGAGCTGAGAGAGTGCTAGAGTGAAAGAGAAAGATAGTTTCATAACTCCTCGATTTCCTGCAGTTAATGACTGTCTGGCTAACCAAATGGATGGAATGTTGTAAAACCATGACGTTCTATTAATCTTCCAGCACTGCCTGATGACGTTTTTATGCATCTAAATGTTTAACCTTTTGGAAAATATTTATTAATCAGGCCTGCTTTCTATTACGCAACGCTGACACATTCTACATAAATTAAAGCGCGAGAACTAATTAAATATTCCAGAAATCTAAATGTGAGATAAAACTGGGGAATAGACCGCACACACAGACACACACGACCCGCAGTCAACTTTATGCTTAATTAAGGTTAAACTTCGGCACACAAAATGCATTTCATATCATATCAAAGACAAACACAGCTGACCTAATTGCACGGCTAAATGTGTAAACATCATTTACTCCAATTAGAGTCGATGACGATGCCAATGTCTTATATACATACATACATACATACATCGTACATATATATCTTATATCTTATGTATATAGAAATGAGCCCCGCCTCTTGACAGGCACATGTCCCGCCGTTGGCGTTGCAACTATTCTGTTGAAATTGGGGCAATATCGTAGATACGAGTTCAGCTTGCAGTTGAAATTGAGGCACATACTCATACTAACATACATTACGTGTATTCATCGCAGATATGAGCGAGCATAAAATGCAATCAATAAAAAATTTGTTTCAGCTCGCTCCGCTTGAGTTAATTACACAGCGTCAGGTGAGTCGAAGGAGCCGCACTTTTATTTGGTATTTGCCGCCAGCTGACGGCTAAAGAATACCAATACGATCAACATAAAGTACTAAAAAAAGAATGAGTAGCAGAAGTTAGAGTAGGCAGTCATATACTCTGTTGCCACTGACTGGTTTCTTAATGTTATCTTTTCCATTACATTATCATGCAAATTATGTAATCAAGTTTTCTGAAATATAGTTGCTCCAGCAATAAGAATAGAGTCCAAACCAATATACTCATTCTCTCTTTAAGTACAGACTATAATAAACTGTATAAAAACGCTTTATTCTGAAAAGCCATCTTATAGTGAAACGGCACAGCAAAAAAACAAACAGCTTAAACAATTAAGAAGATGATCGTTTTTATATCTACTTGTTTCTGTCATGTTCCGACAGCTGCCTTGAAGTAGAGCATAGCACAAGGAGTATTCTGACGATTTCATCACAACCGCAATTTCAACCGCAAATTATATTCCAGCATGGAATTAAGTGCGTTTAGTTCAAGCTCACAATCAAGTTTTAAAAATAAAACTCGACAAAGTTGAGAAGTTCTAGAAATGAATGCAAATATTGTTAAAGAGATTTGGAAACAGTTTGACCAAATATACTTATAGCAGTTTATAGTGAAATTAGCATACCTTTTATAAATATTTTTCTTACAATAAGATTTTCAAACTTGTGAGAT
Source organism: Hirtodrosophila cameraria (assembly GCA_949708635.1). Classification (NCBI taxonomy): domain Eukaryota; kingdom Metazoa; phylum Arthropoda; class Insecta; order Diptera; family Drosophilidae; genus Hirtodrosophila; species Hirtodrosophila cameraria. The sequence continues at coordinate 8,467,076 of OX453089.1, forward strand.
ATTTTAGAGAACGATTAACAAAAAGATATAAAATATTTAAAATTATCATAGAAAAGTAGATGAGACACTTTTGCTCCTCAAAAAAGAGCTAAATTTTTTTCTTATAAATTATACGAACCATTATCAATTGCGATACGATAGATAGTCTCTGAAATCATTTATAATATTATCAAAACTGCTTGATCAACCATATATACCTTTACCATTAATCACTAATGAATAATTCAAGAAAATTTTTATTCGGTTTCTTGTTTTAACAGATCATTACTTAACATCAAGTTCAATGCATATAAACTATAATGCAGTTTAGTTCATTTCAATAAGAAATAAAATGAAATATATTTAAATCGAAATATACAGCATGGAAATATTGAGAAGAGCACATTGAGACATACATATGCTGTCAGTATTGGAAGCGATGTAGTTCGGTTAAACCCGTAGATATTGTAGAAAAAAGCGAATGCAAATCGGTAGCTCGAAATGATAACATCTTAATGGTCAGGGTCGGGGTTAGGATCAGCTATATACGAGTATGTTATGTAAGTTGAGCTGACTCGGGTTCAAGGCGCACACAAACACACACACACATACAAGCATATAGAAATGTTGCGAGTATAAGGTGCGATTGTTGCATGTTACCGCAATTTGTATGCAACATGTTGTTGTTGTTGTTGCTTGTTGCACTGCAAGCAACCGCAAAGCAATTTGTTGGCAATACACACACACACACTGAATACACACACAGATGCAGTCGCAGTCGCACTTAATTAATTTGCGTGTTAAGTCAGTCGAGCATTAAACTGACACTTGGACAGGCTGAAGGACGGACAGTTGAACAGACGGACAGTTTGGACTGACAGAGTGTGTTGGACAGACAAAGTCACAGAGCAACTCACCGACAATAAAAGGCGCGAAAAGTTGAGTGTGCATTCGCTCAGGCAACTTTGTCATTTGTCCATAACTTCGCCCCTCCAACTACGTCTGCTTCTATATCTGCAACTGCCGTCTATATCTCCCTCTCCAACTCAGTCTGAGACAGAGACGTGGACAGAGACAGACTCAGAGTCGTTGTTGGCGTCACTTACAACAAAATCGCATTAAATTACACGTTTGCCGCACGATTTAATTTTGCATATGAATACAAATACGTTACAGATACACAGACACATACTTATGCACATACTCGTATAAGTGCATATAATTACGACCATAAATCAAAAAGCATTTTTGCAATCACAATATTTACACTTGTCCCTCAAATGTGCAATTGCCAATTTGCCCCAACCAAGTTTGAGTTTGCGAAGGCGGACAACTTGGCGGACAATTGCAGAGCGCGAGTGCCAGAGTTGTCGACTGCAGTTCTGCAAAACTATCGATAGTTAACATAATCGACACTATCGATATTTTTGCAATATTTTTTCATTGTATTGAGATCATATTTTGCAAATTTGTATAGGTATTTTGTTAAGTTGAACTTTATTTTTGAAGCTGAGCTTAAGAATGCAGGAATATACACTTCATTAACTCTATCAAAAGTGCCATTAACAGTGTTAAGAGAACTCACGACTACTGGAAAGGGTATACCAAAATTAGTTACTTCATTGATCATTATATTAATCGATAAATAATACCAGGTTCATAAAGTTTTCCTGAAAAGACACATATAAACAAAACTGAGCTGACTCCAATATTCATACTCTTTTGAAACAAACCATTTTTGAAGATCAATCTTAGTGCTATAAGATAAGTTTATGAATGCATACTATAAGTACCAAAATTATAAGTCAAATCGGGCTATCATAATGTATTTTTAATATTTTTATAAACTTCTTGGTTAAATGTATTCTAAAATATCCTCAACAAATGAACAATACACAATCTACTATCCCGAGTTGATAAAAATATAGCTTTTGTAGGCAATGTTGGATATTAATCGTTTGATTAATATTTGTTTACATTCAAACCTTATACCCACAGTTTGAAATATAGTTAAGTTTATGAATAAGTATGAAATTTTTAGTCAATAGACAGATTATAAACAATATATCGAGATCTTTTAACATCCTTAGTGCGTGCCACAGCGTAGCCTGCTGTTCAGCAGCACAAAACATAAATCCATATATAACATACAACTTAAATACTTGTAGTTATAAATAAGGGAATATAAAAAGATGTTTGTATGCTTGAGTTGAGTTGAGTTGAGTTGAGTTGTTGCTGCTTTCGTTCTTAACGAGCTTGTTGAAAGATGTGCAACTGACCACAAGTCGCTTGTTTGTTGCAAGCTGCATGCTGCGAGCTCATCTGTCAACTCGACTCTGAATTCATAACTGCCTCCGGTACGTACGCTGGCCCTCTCTCTTTCTATCCAACTGCTGGGCATGGGAATGATCTTGGACCGAGCGCATCCGGAGACGACGCATCAATTAAAGCGACATAAAAGTTCTAGGGAAACTATAATTTTCATGCAACTTAATCACAGCGGCATTTTGTGAAAGCCCATAAATCCGGCACAGGCAACAGCTACGACTGCGAATCCAACTCATACTCATACTTATACTTATACTCATACTCATAGTTGTTGTATTTATGCGTTTAGCTGCATTTATAGAAATTGCCAGCCCCAAAAGTGGACACTGTTTCGAGCTGACAGCAACCAGGGGGCGGATGGGCGGTAATCGCCGTTTAAATTTGTTCTTCGTGATGCAATCATTTTGATGAGCATCCGATGCAGCAGCCACAGCCACAGCACCGCAGCAGCCACATTGCACTCTTCGAACTGGTCCTTGTCCCTAGCCTTGGTCTAAGTTCTTAGTTCTCTGTTTTGTGTTCTGTGTTCTCAGTTCCCAGTTCCAGTCTCTATTCGTTTCGTGTGCAACGTTTCGTACGTTAGGCGCCATAATGGGTTAAGCTTAACACACAATCGCACACTTATGCACACTTATACACACCTATATAGTCTTATGCACACTATAATACACCCACACAATCAGGCAATTGCCTGTACTGAGGTCAGCCTCGCTTTTGGCATTGTTCTCTGCACTTTTTGGGTTGGTCTCTGGCCAACTGGCCCCGCCAGCAACAAAGTGCTATTCCATACCTTTAAATAAAGGTATATTACCTTTTATATGAAATTGAAATTAAATTAGGAAACATTATGAATTTCAGCAATAAAAAGTACAAGAAATGAAGTAGACGACTTTTGGAAAAAAGTTAAGGTTTTCGGAGAATCTGAAAGACATTAAATTTAATTTAAAATCATATATTAATTTTTCTCGAAACTCCTAATTCTTAAAGATTGAATTTCAATTTGAGTTCATTTCATTGTTATGGTGAAAAGAAAGATTCCCGAAATTGCATATTTTCAAAGAATTGTCAAAAGAAAGATTCTCTTATGCATAATTCGCATAGTTTTATATCAAATTTTCTTTATAATCAAAAAAAGTAATTATTCTTTTACAGTGTATTTAATATTCGTTGCATTGCAAAAATACAAAAATATTCATTGTTTTTTTGTTGTTGATATTTTTGGTGGTCTTTTGGGCTGTCGCTGCGTGTTTTTTATTGATCTAAATTTGAGGTTGTAAATTTCTAACGTTAGCGTTTCCTTATCGCCAGCATACCATGGCCATTTGGCGGCCTAAGCCTAATGATTGCGGCCCAGCCTCTTTTGCATTTGTTTTTTTTTTTTTTTTTGTAAAATCGGTCGAAATCCAGTAGACTCGACTGTGGTTCAGTTTGGTTCATTTGAGTGGAGTCTGAGTTCTGTTTAGTTGGGCCTGCAGCTTGGCCAATTGCTGTAATTTTGGTGGCTCAGAGTCGCTGGTTTTGGCAAATGCTTATACTTAGATTTAAATAAACAAGCTGGCAGCCAAGTTTGTTAACCCGCTGCCTAATGAGCACAAAGATTTGCAGCAATCATGCGGAATGGCCGTTAGAATTCCAATCAGTTAACGCCTAATTGAGGCGTTGGCTATGCCAAAGCCAACCTGCCACGCCCACAAGGCACGCAACATGTTAGCAGTTGCATGTAGTACATAAAGTCGCATATAGTCATAAATAGGATTAGGCGGTTTTACTCGGTGAAATATGTAACCCATCCCAGCTTATCTGCCCAACTTTTGTTTGGATTTTTCAATTTTGGGTTGAATTTTATGCCGATTTCAAACAACAGTTTGCCAGCAACTTTTGAGAATTTTGGTTGAAGTTTTCTTAAATCTCTTCGTATTGTCAAAATATTTTTAAGTGTAGTCAGTCAGAACACGCTGTTTTATTTATATACATATCTACCTTTTGTATAGTTGTAAATCTTGGCATGATAAGCCGGAAGAAATAGTTGTTGAAATTAACATTTCGTTTTATTGCAAGTATTGTTGTTGTTTATATTTTTATGTTTGTTGTTATTGGTGTTATTGTTCTATGTGTGTGCGCCGACAACGATTTCATGTCAATATATCAAAATGCGGAACCCCTTCATTAGAGCTGGAGCAAACTGACGTGCAAACATGGCCCAAGAACACAACACAATCCAACACAACAAAAGGCCAGACACAATATAATAATGATGAATTGCGGTATTATCGCACGGTAATACCCTGGCCTAGCCACAAATAAAAACAAAAAAGAAAAGAATAAAACTACAAAAAATAAACGACAAAAAAATAAGAACAACTCCCAACTCGAAACTGGAGCAGCCGCACGAACATTGGAAAGTGCAGGCCCAGGCTCAGGCCAAGTGAACGGGCCATGAAGCCGGCCCAAGACAAATATTAAATTGGCAGACACTGGCACAGACACGAAGGTACCCAGTACAGTGAGTACGGGTACAGGGTACCGGTTACTTGTTACCGGGCACAACAGAAAAAAAAAAGAGTCTTAGACATGCGGCACGTACTTCAAAATGCATCGACAGCATGAAAATGGCATAGAACTTTATTCCTCGCCTCGTGGCAAGCGATGATGATTTATTTAAATTGCAAAGCGAAGCAGCTAAAAAGAATGGGCGACACGTAGCCCAGGCCAATTTTCCGACAACTTAATTGAATTAGGCTTGGGAAATGCACTCAGCACCCAACTGAGACACAGACGCAGCTACAGACGGTGGCGTATACGCAATGTCAGGCGTATGCGTTTGTGCCAAACGCGGTCACAGCTTGAACTCATTCTCAGTTGTGGCAGTTGAAGGTGCAGCTGAAAAAAACTACGATTGTGATAATTTAAAATATTGAAGCTTAGACGCAATTCGAAAAAAACATTAGTCATAATCATTTAAGGAAAATTATATTTCATGTGGAAATCGATTACGTTTTGACAAAGCTGTGGGAGTTGCAAATCTGGGAAATGCACTTCCTATTGACCTCAGATTGTTGCAAGTCATAATTTGTTCTGTATTCGACAAACATTTTTATTGAAAAATAAACTGGCAGTCGATTAAGAGGATAAATGCGGAATTTTCTAACTTCGAAATGTTGTATGAAATTAAGAAAATTTAAATGGCAACTTATCATTTGCAAAAAGAAATTCGGCATAAAAATTGGTTAAGTTTTGAGTTAAAACTCAAAGAAAAGTATTTTTTATAAAATTGAAATAGTTACAATTAAAAATTTAACATTTTTTATAAAAAACTTTTCATAAAAGTGGCACTAGCATACGCAATTCTGTTGGCTAACCCAACTTGATAGTGTCGACAATCGCGGTAGTAGCTCAAAAATGAAAAAAAAAACAAGTAAGAACGTTGCAGTCGGATGCACCCGACTGCGATATACTCTTTTTTTCGCCTCTTTGCGGAGTCAGTGGGCGTGGCAATTGAATTTCTGCTCAAATCTTTAAAGTTTTGCCATCAATTAAAATTTGGTTGGGCCTGTTCTACAGGTTTGGGAGAAACAAACATTGCTTGATTGCAAGGGCGGGGGTGGGCGTGGCAAAAATATTTTTATCCAATCTATTAAATAGGGCAACAGAATTCAACCTGCAAAATTTGGTGATTCTAGCTAAAGGGGTGGGGGAGATACAGACTTTGCCTATTTGTGGGGGCGGGGGTGGGCGTGGCCGAATTTTTTTTTGCCAGATCAATGAAGGATGTGATAAGTAGCCCTTGTGCCAAATTTGGTTACTCTAGCTATAAAACTGTGGAAGATATAGGTTTTTGCGGTTTGTGGGGGAAGGGGTGGGGGTGGGGGGGAGATCTTGACACTTTGTCTTACTATGGTATATACCAACATGTATACCAAGTTTGGTTGCTCTAGCTTCAAAACTGTGGAAAAAACCTGCGTTCATACAGACGGACAGACGGACAGACGGACAGACAGACGGACGGACGGACATTTCACAAACCCAATATACTCTTTTTTCCTTTTTTTTCAAAAAAGTTAAAAAAAGAGTAAAATAATGATACTATTGATGGTGGCATTGATTTTGTTGCAGCTCTAGTTGCATGTTGCGCGGAGTAATTGTTAATTTGTGTGGAGGCTGTTGACTGAAGCACACACCCAAAATAAAAGCAAAGCCGCAGACTGCTGCACTTTAACATTTTGCCACAGATCTGAAGATTTGCGCAATTAAAGCTGGAGTTGCAACTGGAGCTGAAGTTGTTGTTGGAGTTGCTGTTGGATTTGGAGTTGAAGCTGGCCGCAACGCCCAAGAGCAAGGCACAAGGCACAAGGCAAAAAAGGCGGCTTGCCAATGTGCATCCAAACGAACTGCAATTGCATTTGACATTTAGACAAACAGCAAAGGCAGCTGGCAACTTGCAACTGGCTAGCTTGCAACTGGCAAACTGGCTAGCTGGCAAAACTGGCGGAGAGCAAAAGCAATTTAAAAGCTGCAGGGATTTGGCCATAACTGTATTAAGGCCGCTAAAACTGAGACTGAGGTTCACTTTTTAGCCGCACCTTTGGCGGCTCGTCAAACTGGCCACTCAAGCTACTGCTGCTTACAGCTGCAACAAACAACAACAACAACAACCAGAAGAACAACTAGAGTTTTGACAATTTAGCAGCAACTTCTGACTTCTGACTAGTATTTGTATAATTGGCATTTCTAATTTTTCTTGAAAAATCTTCAAAATGTGCCGACAACCACCGCATCGCATTGGGGAATCGCCAAGTGCTCAGTGACTTATTATAGAGTTGGAGTTACGACTTAGAGCTTTAAACTGAAAAACTGAAGCTGCATTTGGAGTTTGAAGTTTTGTTGTTGTTGGCTTTGTGTAAATTCACGACCAGCAGCGGTTCTTGTTTTGTTGTTGGCCAGTTGAGCGTGAGTAATCAGAAAGCTAAACGCGTTGCATAAATATAAAAATGTGTACAATAATGAAACTGGTTTGGGCGACTTGCTCAGAATTACACAGCCTGGGGTACATAGGCAATACACAGAGAGAAATAAAACAGATCCGTTTTAAATAGAAAATTTAGAAAAATTAATATATTATATAAGAAATAAAATAAATAAATCCTTTGATAGTATTTGCTTAGGATTTCATGTGTGAAATAGATTTTAATAGAATTTTCTTATTGATGTTTTATTGAATTCTGTAATATCTACTCCTTAATAATAACCTTAAGTAAAAATACATAATAATTATATACAAAATTTATTCGAATTTATTCAAGGAAAAGATTTCGTTCAACAAAAATTGTAGGTATTAAACTTATTTGCTTAATAGCATTATATTTTGAACATTTGAAAGTAATCTAAAAATTTGAGTAGGAAAAAAATAATTTTAATTTTTAAATGGTCTAATAAAAAAGGTCTTAAAATGTTCAAAAATGTCTGCTCAATATTTTAATACATATAAAATACATATGATAAATGCCGGGCTATTTAAGATATGAACACTTATTTTCTGCTGTGTAGACACACTTACAAATGCAGCTACAACTACATAGGCAGCTAAACACACACACACACACACATACTTGCAATACATATATAATATTGTGCTCTAGTGGAACCAGTGTTGCCATAATGCTTGTCATAAATTCTCCAAATTACCCAACACGTCGCGCAATGTCGAAGCTTAGTTGGCCTAGGCCAGCCATTTGGTATCTTGTACGAGTATCTTGTACTCGTATGCTGTATCTTGTATATATATATATATATATATATATAGCATCTATAGTATCTGTAGATATCTGGTATGTTGCTTTTCTTTTTGGTCTGCTCGCTGATTGCGAATTGTGTGACAGCTTGTGCGCTAAATTGAGTTTATGTTAGCCTGCCTGCCTTACGGCTCCTTCAGTTTTGAGCTTAAAGGATTAATTGCTCAGTTTTGGCGCCTGATTGACTGCACATGCGCACAGCTTTACGTCTGAGCGTCACTGCGTCAATCAAAATCTACACATATACTATATCAGCAGTCTGCGCTTGATTCTCAACTCAAGACTTGATTTGAAGCAGCGAAATGTTGTGAAAGCTTCCCCACTTTTCAGCCTCGAGTTCAACTCAATTGAAGTCGCGCCAGTCTTTTAACAATATATCGCAATTCGGTAGGAGCAGAACGCACATTCTACGGGGTCGCCGACAGCGTTCAATTAATGCCAGTTGGGGAAAAGTTGTTCTCTTGTCAGACCATTGAACTGGCAGTTCTAGAGGATAGCTGATTCTGATGGTGCGGAAAAGTAACTGTGCAATCGTCATGGGGTTTTTATTTTCTTATATCGTTAGCTGAGATTTTAAATTGAACTCGCACATAAAAAAAGGCACATAAATTGCGTTCAGCTTAATGCGTTTTAAAAGGCCCAACAGCAAAGTTTCAAGTCACGAAAGGGGTAATAGTTATACATGCATATTAAATTAATGAGATATTATGTTGTGTTTTATATATGTACATTAAATTAGGCAGGTTTTGTGCTGAGAGAGCTGTTAAGTTTATGAAAATTATACTTAAAGAAATGTCTAGATTTCTCAATCCCAATATCCTATAAAATTTATATGGCTTAAGAAGGGTATAAGGTAATGTTATAGAGTTTTATAAGTAGTCTTAGACTCCAAACATTTATTGAAATTTAAATTTAATATTGCAAATGTTATGCTTAATTTGAATATATAATATAATTAGTTCTGTATAACAGCTTCATAGCCTGAAAGTTTAATTACAATCGATAAGTTAACAGCAGAGTTATTTGAAAAACTCTTTTTTTGCAGTCAAGTGCAATAAAAGAAGAATACAGGGTATTTCCGAGTCAAACACACTCAACTTCTTTAATTTTCAAATCCAAAACGTACAAGTTATGTTACATGAATTGAGCACGAAACTAACTTGGTCTAAGCATTACTTTAACAAATTGTTAAAGTTTATGGGGCAATATTTTGTAACTTTTGTTTCGGCCACTTCAAGGCACTTTAGACCAAAAAGTACACAAAAAAAAAGAGTCAAACTCAGACTCTGGTAGTTAAACCTTTTGTAGGCAGTAGCTCAAGTTCCTAGCTTCGATATTTGTTGCCAAGGCCCACACGCGCCTTTTAAAAAGCTGAAGGCCTACCTAGCGGAACGCTTTACCGTTGGCCTTTTGCATGTGGGCATATACTCACACTCACACTCGCACGCATACTCATACTCATACTCATACATTAACCAGTACTCAGTAGTATTCATAGTTCACTTCCATGTATCCAAAACCATATTCATGCGCATTACGCACATTTGCGTAACAGATTCAAGTGCGCGATATGGAGTTTCTCAAGTGCGAGGCGAGCACATCCGACCATCAACAAAATTGTGATTTTTTAATGAAAATAAGTAAGCAGAGGTATTATTGGCATGACGACGATTATATGCTCTTCCAGGTATGCGTTTGATATTTATTTAAAGATAAATATGAACAGCAATGCAACTAATTGCAAAAAACTGTTGCAATCCCACGGTTATTCATTAGGAAACTGGATGATATAGCCATGAAATTTGGATTAGATTTAGCCAAATTTTGTTATATATATTAAAAAAGATAGTAAGCAGTGAATTTGCTTGATATATTAATAAAAACTTAAAGTTTCTTAGTTTAGTCGAATTTCATGGGCTGAGATTGATTGAGAAAACTGAACGAACAAACATTTTTTTATAGATTAACTCAATTTTTATCGATCTAAGGCGGCTAGAAGGCATAGTAAACCATTATATTTATAATAATATATAAAGAAAGAAAAAATCCGAAAAGTGGTTCATATATCAGCTAAGTAATCCAACGATCTTTTCTATGACAGCTATAAGCTACAGAGATTCAATCTTACTGCTTCTAACACAGGAACGTTCGATCAAGAACCATTTAAAATTAGATATGTAATCGTTATGAAAAACTATAATATAAATACACTTTATAGTAACGTAATTGCACGCTTCGTTTTTGATTTCATAACAAAATGAAAATACCCCCCACAAGGGTATAAAAACTTGTGTTGTTGCTGTTCTCATGTTGTTATAATTTGTATGAATTTGGTTGTTGTTGCTATTGTTGCTGCTGTTGTTGTTGTTGTTGGCAGCGTTACGCAGCAATTCGAGTTTTCAAGTGCTTACAAACTTTGAAACTCAGAAAATCAGTAACTCTGAAATTTTGTTTCATTTTTCATTCTCAGAGTTTGGAGCGAGTAATGAGTGTGCAAGTGCTGTGGTTGGGGATGTGTTTGGAGCAGTGCAAACGATTGAACGAACCGGTAAACCGGTTATAAAATTTCTTAGTGCTTTAGCATTATATCCAATTTAAAATTAACTGTGTTTTGATTAATACTCTATTATTGAACGCTGCATGTGACTATAAATTAGTTGTGTTGTTCTGTGTTGGCCGGCGTTAAACTTCTAATGAATATGTTAAATGATGGTTTCAAATACTCACATATTACTCGCTTGCATTGAGTACAGAACAGCGCAACAAAAGGCGATCAAACTGTGGCTGCATCGAAAACTGGCCTTTAGCTGAAATTCAAGTAATTTATGATCAGTTTGCTAGCTAATTGGCCTAATTATGCTGCAGTTAACCCCCCTGCTAGCTGCACCAGCCCATAAATTGCACAGTAAGCGGCTCGAAGCGACTCGGCCAAATGCTCAAAGACGGCAATTCACACTTCCGCGATTGCCAGCCAATGTGCACAGCAAAACAGAGCAGAGCAGAGGCACTCAGTTTGTTTTTGTTTGCTTCTTTTTTTACTTTTTGCAGTACCTTCAACCGGCCTTAACGGCAAACAACAAAGGCAGAAGCAGGCGGCATCGATTGCCAAGTCGCAAGTCGCAAGTTTGAAGTCACAAGTCGAGAATCGAGCGCAAACACTAGAGTTGTATCAAAATGTTCAAAACATAGTTCAATTGAACTATTTACCAAACTGATCAAACGAACTCAGAAACTGTTTGTCATTTATATAGTCCATTTTGTTTGATTCAGTTTGATTTTATTGTAGTCATTTCATATGATTAGGACTGTTCTTTTATTTCCAAATTTAAGTTTAAAAATTAAAATTTTAATACCATTCCTTAATTCATTATTTTGTGACTGATTTAATGATTTAATTTTAATTAAGCCCACCAGAATCAGATGTGATGGAAAAACACAAAAAAACGAAGGAAATTAAAAAACGATCTAACTGAATCGCAGAAGGAACCAATTGAAGAATTCAACAAAACGAATGATCGTTTATGTAGTTAATTTTGTTCTTTTGAGTACGATTAAAATTTTAAAAACATTTTTGATTTAGTGTTCATTATAAATTTTAAATTTGAATTCATTTATTTAAATGTCTTTTAATTGGACAAAAACATAGCTAAAAAAAGACTAAGCTTTAACATGATCAAACTAAACAACAGCGCTATCAAAGTAGTAAATCGTTAGTCCAATAAAAGAAAATGTAGCCAAAGAACTTACACCTTCAATTGAACTACAATGCACAACTCTAGCAGTCACCCAAAGATCCCATCCACAGAGCCCATGCCATATCCCATCTAGGCCCATATCCAAGCGCAGACGGCGACATCAGCTGTGTTTGTTGTGTGTGTGTTGTGTGTCTTGAGTGGCCTGCAGTATGTCTGCCAACATCGTGACTAATTACATGCGACATAAAACCAAGGAAAAGGCAAGCAATGCCAGGCCAAGCCAAGCCAAGCACACTGTTGGAAATCTAGCAACCGGGTCGTATACGTAATTGTTGCCACAAAAATGAGCAAAAGAAAAAGTAACTGCAATTGCCAAACGACAACAGCAGCAGCAGCAGCAATAGCAACAACAACAACAACAGCAGTAGCAACAACAAGCTGCAACAAACTGCAACAAAGTCTGTCTGTAAGCAGCAGTAATTGGCAGGAAAGGCAGCCAAGTCCGCGTCGATCTCTTGGCCATATATATTCCGCTGCTTGACAATTCAATAAAACTGCGACAGTTGGACAGCAGCTGGCTTTTCAAGTTGCAGTTGCAGTTGCAAGTTGCAGCCTGACAGACTCCTCAAGCCTAATTATGCCGTTGTGTTTATGTTATTGCCCATTGTCAAATTTCCCACCGAACTTGCAAATGAATCTGCGCGCTTTATGGGCGAAAGTTGTCAAGTTTGCAGTTTTCAGTTTGCCGTTTTGCCGTTTGCCTGTTGCATTCTGCTCTTTGCAGGTTACAGTTACCATCTTAACAGCAACCGCAACTTGCAACTGGCGGCTAATTGAATTCCACTTTGGCAACAATTTGCATGACCCAACCCGCCCACTTTTCCTCATTACGTTTGCACTTGGGCGTATCATTTCAATACATACCTACACTGACAAAAACAAAGTACTTAGAAACAAAAATACACAAACAGTTTCTCAGAGGTGTGAAAAGTAGTTAAAGATTTAATTTTCCTAAAAACATTACTAAATCAAAGCGGGAGTTCTAGATTTAAGACTTTTCAGAGATCAGGGTTATGAAATTCAATATATATTTTAAAATACAAATTGAATCAATTTGAGCCTGGATTTGAAACTATATATTTTTTATCAAATCTTCCTAATGCTTGATATGAGCAAAATCTCGTAAACAACTATCTGAAAAACGTTAATTTTTGGAAAAATTGGGAATTTTCAATCGCAATTTCGAATGCAGTTAATTATTTTTTGCTCTGTACTGGCTTCAGCGCCTTCTACTCGGACCATAGCCGGCTGGCACATCTGGAGATCTGCAGAGTTTGAAACAATTTATGTATTTTTAGCTCACCGCAAACTGCATAGGAATCGAGAATCGTAGTTCCCGCTGCTGCTGCTGTTGATTCTTTTTCTTACGCTGCTGCTGCTGCTGTTGCTGCTATTCCTTAGCTGTTCCGTTTGTATAGTTGTTGTTGCTGTTGAGTTTCTGGCTCTCATCTTGGACGCCCACTAGCGTGCCATCGCCATCTGCTGCGTTTGCCTGCCTGGCCACACGAAAATAGCGCAAAGTAGTGCATCAATAAACAATAACAATGCTGCCGACGTTGCAGCTAGCGAAACAGGAAAAGCAAAGCAGATCCCAGATCCCGAGATCTGTACTGTGGCCAACCCCATTCCATGCCCACCTAATATGCACTCAGAGAAAGAAATTGGTGTTTTGTACTCAAACAGCGTAACTTGTCAGGTTAAGAAATTTCTTACTCTGAATTAAGATTTTTTTAAAAAAAATTAAAATTTTCTCAGCTCCGGAATTTATAAGAAAATGTTATTCTTTCAAATGAGAGTTATTAAGTTTAGAGCCTGAAAACTACTATAGATATATAATTGCTTTGGGAGTTCTTGATTCTTGTAACTTCAAAACCGAACTGTTTTTCCAGGATTTCAAGTAAGAATTTCCAGACATTTCAAGAATATTTATTTCAGGATCTGTTTTGCTTAATCCAACAAATTTTTCACTTTTATAAAGAAAAGTATTTTTTATTTTAGACTCTTATATAAATATATTATTTCTTTTAATAAGTATTTTGAAATCTATGAAACTACCGATAGGATTCATCTTCAAAATTTATTAATATTTAATTAAAAATTTCCCGAAAATAAACAGTATTTATTTTAGAACAATAACGCTCATTGTTTTTCTCCAAGTGTAACATTTTCTTGCCATACCATGTCAGTGTGGCGAGAGGCCAGGCCACATGTGCGGATGTTGCAATTGCCGCCGCTGGCAGCCAAATGTTTAGGCTCCTGCTCTGGCCCGGCTCTTGGTATTGCTCTTGGTCTTGGTCTTACACTGGCTCTAACGCTGGATGTGACTTTGGCAGTGGCCACAGCCCAGGAGCTGTTGTGGCTGTAGCTGTTCAAAGTTCCATGTTCCATGTAACAGGCGCTGGCTTGTCAATAATAAAAAAAGGAGGCGAAAATAAAGCAAAGTGAGGCAAAACATGTGCAAGTTGCAGTGGCCCGCGGTAAAGTGAAAGAAATCGCCGCCAATAGCGGAAATATTAGCGTTTGCTTGGCTGCCAAAGCAGCTAACTGCAAAAACAGGCAATAAAATATACACCAGCAGAAAGAAAGAGAGAGACAGAGAGAGCGAGAGAGAGAGAGAGAGAGAGAGAAGACAATGTGTTTATTATTGCATTTGGGCCAGCAAAATATTGTAGTATTGCATTGTCGAAAGTGCATTCAAAAGAGATTTGGCTCAAATGATTGCACGCTATTTTGAGAATATTCAAAAACCAATTTTAATAGTTGGCCCACGCCAACAATAATATTATGAGTGCCCATTTGAAGAGTTTAAGGAATGTGTGGAAAAAGATGAAAAGTAATATATTTTATTAGATATCTAGAGCTCAAGTTTTCACTTGCTTAAGCAGTTTTCTGTGCGAAGATTGGCTAAAGATTGATTCTTTAGCTTAAATGAAAATTTCAATCACACTCATAAGTAAATCAAACAAGTTTAGATTCACAATTGTTTACATATAGCATATTCATATTTCCTGCCAATAATATTAAATTTCAAAATAATTGTTCAGCTTATGGAAATCTTATTTATGGCGATATTTGTCAAGTTCTCTTGAAAAGAAATTGCTGATAATGCACTTTTAAACTCAAAAGAGATCTAATACTCATAAAAATAAATTCTTAGGAATTCAGAATTCAGCTGTTCAAATCTCATACACATCATCAACACTCAACTGATGTTTGACATCATCTGCTTGCCGCTGGCTACTACAACAAATTCCTAAAGTATGCTCAATTGCATAGCATCCCTAAACGAGAGCACTTATAACGTTTGCTGGTCGTCATCATTGCCATGATGTCCTAATCCAATTGTCGCTGAAAGGCAGCCGCCCTCTACTATGGTACTATATTGAGAACCGGTAACCAAGTTAAAAGTCAGGATGTTATGACCACACCGCTGCCACAACATCAAATGCCTTGACAGGATATGCGAGTATAACAGCAACAACAGAGTTGGCAACAAACCGATTGTGTTAAATCAAATGAAGCGTAATTTTGACTCAATTTATGAGTAACATGCAGAGGAGCAGGTTACACCCCGTTACTAACCCCAATCCCAGTGGAGCGCTTAGACTGTCAATTTCGACTCTCAACTGCTAACTTTCAGCTCTCAACTCCCAACTCCCACTTTCCAACTCCCAACACCCACACTCTGACTGACAGCTTTCAGAGTAAGCATCCATTGGGGTTGATGCTTTGACTTTGACGTTGATGTGGTTGATGTGGTTGGGTATGGGAATGTGAATGTGGAACCTGGTCTCTGCCTCGGGTACATCATATTTCTATTAATGACTTGCATATTTATGAGCGACACACACCCACACACATAGACACACACACACAAAGGCAACGCTTGAAATGAGTGCAAACAAGCTGATTTTAATAATAAACAAACATAAATACAAATAGGCATTAAATGTGTAGCATTTATTTGACTTGCTTCTTCTTGTCCTCAGGCTAGTCTGTATATATATATACTTCTGTGGCTAACCAAAATTCTTTAACTTTAGCTTCAAGTTCGCCTTCGCCGGCGGGCACAGGAGCAACAAAAATAAACATTTAACTGGAATTCTAAGCGACTCGGCCAAAATAAATGCGTACTAAAAGGCGTAATAAACGCAATCGCAAAACGGGGCAAACTGGAAAGGGAAATGAGAATTTGGATATCTGTGAAATCGGTGTATCTCTTGATCTGAGCAAGGGGGCTAGGAAGCCAACTAGCAACGCCTTTGCCTTTGATGTGGTTTCCCCTAGCCATAGATTTCATTACGTCAACATGTGGCTGTACTGTCTAACGATGCGTAGAAAGTCTTTAAATAAACAACGCCAAAGGAAGTTGCCAAACAGCAGCAACAAAAATAAAACAATAACAACAACAACAACAACAGCAACATCAGCTATGAGTATGAGCATTTGCATATGCTTGCCTTCTTTTTGCTTTGGCACAAAACAATTCCAGCTGACGAGTGTAACGACCCACTAAACAGTTACTAAGACCTCAAAAAACGAGTACTACACCATTAAGTGCCCAAAAAAGAGTTTTTTAAGAAAAGCTGTTTTCGGAATATTGAGGACTTAATACTCTTACAAAAGACTTGAAAATCAAACCCTACTCATCACAACTTCAAATAGTTTTCACATTTAAAAGTAAACTTTAGAAGAAAATTTAAAAAAAAAATTTAATTTTTAGATTTGAAGCGAAATAAATAATTAAAGTCAAAGAAAATTCCAAACAAAATTGTTTGCACCAAAGCCACTCTAAAAATAAGAAGACCTAATAAGGTTCAAGTTTTTTTTTAGATTGGCAATTGTAATTCTCAAACAGTTTAAGCAAACACTATTTGACTTGCCCGACTGAAGCACTTTTTGAAGCAACATCTTATTTTTTATTTTATTTATTTCTTATTTTACTTATTTTGAATTTGTATACTGGTACAAATTTCAACAAGAATTTTTTTGAATTTTATTACGGTGTATGTGTCATTTAATGATGGTTTTCATTCATTGGAGAAGCAGGAGTATTTCCTTTGAAAGATTTATTGAAGGACATTTCTATATAAACGCAGCTCATCAAGAATATCTGTACATATTGAAATCAAAAACACCTTCAATGTGTCTCAACAAACTAAAAGTACCCATTGCAAGTGTATATAAAAAAGAAAATTGTATCCAGTTGGTACTCAGCGGCTTTTTATGTCAGCTGCTTCTGTGTGGCCCAAATGCTGTCATGAAGTATTTTACTATTCGCATTTTCCCACATCAACTTGGGCCACTCAAGTTGGGCCTCTCAACTTGCTTTGAGGCGACACAACAATAGCATATCAAAGTCATGCTAGCAACTAATAGCTGGGCACATAATGAAGTGCTAAGCAATATCAGACAGCTGCTAATGAAAAACGCCAACTATCATGTCAAGATACCAAATACACTTGGCCAAGAAGTACTCATACTCGTAAAACTAAAAGCAACTGACGGCAAACTCATTGAAGTTTAAAACAACACGTATTGCCGCAATGTTATTGTTGTCTCTTGATGGAATCACTAAATTGTTGCTAATGGTGAGAATTTGAAGTCAGCAACAAATGCTTAGGCAATGTCCAAGAAAGTGTGTTTTTTTAAAGTATTTGCAAATTACAACATAAATCGAAAGTCTCTGGGCAGTTCAGTTTGAAAACTTAATACATAGTTAGAAAAATGGAATTTATTTAGATTCAATTTAGTTTCTTCAATCAATTTTGATATCTCTTGCTTACAAAAGTCAAGAAAAAGTTGTCGTAAGTTTGTTTCAGAATCCCAACTCCATAAAAATTGTTCTCCTAAACTTCAAGTTTTCATAACTTTATCAAAATTTGAACGATTGTCATGCAGAATGTCTTTTTGGACATGATTAGTCCTATAAATTGATATATCTTTATAATATTTTGGATTTCGACTTTTTTAAGATAAATTAAAAATAAATTTTTAACAGTTAATCATAAAATATACGAAAAGCTATTTCAAATCTAATTCTGCTTTACGCTTCATTTTTCGGTAAATATTTTGAGCAAAATTAAACTACATTAATTTGACAACAAAGAAGAAAACTAAAGTTAGTAAAGATTTAAGAAATTCATAATACTAATCCGTTTTAGTTAACATATGTTACTAATATTTGCATATATTTAAATTTACTTATTTATGCATATGCTTGTATTTAGTTATGTTAAACACACCCTAAGCAGCATGCAATGTTGGTCACCCACTTGACAACACTTTAAACTGCAATGCCGCAAAAGCAACAAATTACAAAAACACCCACCGGCAAGAGGAACAACAAGCGCTCAGCTGAGCCAACCCCTGCGGGCAGAGGGCTAACGAATGGAATTAGGAAATCTTGGCAAATCCAACAAATCATGTTAAAACCGACCCAAAACAAGTCAACGAGGGCAGAGTTGGCCAAATGCAATGGACGAGTTGAGCAGTATCATGAGCTGGCGTTGGGTGAAACTGTTTATACCGCTCTCTGGTTTTGGTTGTTTTGAAAACTGTGTGGTTAAAGGGAAGGGGGTTAGGAGTTGGGAGTTTGAAGTTGTTGTGGATGTGGGTGCGGGCGTTGTTGGCGTAAGGACATTATCGAGGGTGGAAATTTAACAATCAGAGAATAAGCCAGACATAGGCAAAGTTTATATAATTATTTTTTATGCCATAACTGTGTTTGTGTATGAATGTGTGTGTGTAAGTGTGTGTGTGGAGTGTGCCGATCTGTGGCATCTCTCTTGAGGGTTGACAGTCCTGGCCTCTTTTCAGCCATTTGAGTTGTTAACTATATGCATAATGCAATGAATAATTTCATTCCAAAAAATGTCATTTGTTGTGTTGCTAACAGAAAAATGTTGCTAGCAACATGTTGCTTAATTCCAAATTCAAATTGCTGGTTGCATTTTAATTAAAATTTACTGTGACTGTAAATGTAGCCAAAGCAAAGTCGGCTCTAACGGATATGCTGTGTGGCTATTGAAGTGTCCTTGGATGTTATTGTTGTTGTTGTTGTTGATGTTGCTGTTGGCCCCCTTTAGCCATGTTTGTTGTCGCTGTGCATATTTGTTGTTGCCGGGCAGGCAGACCTGGAATGTGTGTCCTGTGTGTACTGTCTGCAGGGTTGATTTGGCAAACGACGCAATTTGTTGTTGTTAGCGACTGCGACAGGCAACAATAACACGTGGAATGGTTTTGTATAACGGCAGTATGAGCTATTTGCACATTAAATACCGTTGGCCTGTAACCTGGCCGCCTTGTGACGTCACATGCAAACAAATTTCACTTTCGCTGTGTTTTCCTATTCCCCATGGCCTCGTAAGTGTTGCCAAGTTGATTGTTTTTACGAGTGCATTGCATACCTTGCGGCGCCCGAGGGGGCACATGAAACGCAGACGAGGTACAGTTGTGCATAGGACTAGAATAAAGTTGTGCGCTAATTGCTGTTAAAGCTCGTACTTAGCTTGGGTTCGACATAGTACAAGCATAAGCAGCATATGAAATCGTTAATATTAACGATCGTAGCTATGTCTGGCGCTACGTTAACAGGAACCACCCCCCCTGGGTGGGTGGTGTTTTGGGCTGACCAGCAGGCAGCTACCACCCAAGCAGAGCTCAGCTGCTCGGCACGTGTTCAAATTACCGTGAAGACGCTTAGGGGTGAATTCTACAGGACCGACATTCAAATTGAGTGAGTGAATTAAAATTTGAAAACCTGGCAATAAAGAGAGCAGCGCAGCTAGAGAGAGAGAGCAATCGAACACACGTGCCAGAGAGCGAATTTATCTCACTCGCTCTCTCACACTCACTTTCACACACACACGCTCACTCTCACTCTCAATTTTGAGAACATTTGTAGCAAAATATGAGCATACGTTCGAGCGTTCACTTCCTTCCTTCCTGCGTTTGTGTTTTTTGGGGTTCGCGTTCGTCCTGCTGCTTCAGTGTGTGAGTGTGAGTGAGTGGCCGTAAAAGGTTGCGCTCCTTGTACATTTACACTAGTGTGAGTATGCTTATGTGAGTGTGTGTGAGTTTACGGGGATCGTGCCGTCAGACTTTTGTGAACGGCTGAGCACACTGGTTAAGGCATTATTTGTTAGCGCACAAACTCTGCGGCGAAAGCGAATTAGAAAACAAAAGCAAATGAAAACAGAAGAAACTAGGAAATATTATTGATAAGAAACTGCATATGTTAGATTGATTTATTGATTGAAAAGACTCGAAAATTAATTATGCAATACTTTTCATATAGTGTTTGATATCTACACTATCATCAATATTAAATTTTTTTTTAATTTTTGAATTCAGGATATTATTTTAAATTTGTTTTATAAAAAAAGAAAATTATAAAGTTTTTAAAATTTTATTTTTGGAAAAGTTTTTCATAATCAATTGCCAATTTATCTATTTCTTATAATAATTAATTAATAATATAATGCTTTCGAAAATGAGTCTTATTCTGACATAAGATTTTAATTTTAAAAAATTATTTTTTGGTAAAGTTTTTCAAAATTTAGTTCTTTATTTCATTTTGATAAATAATATTCAAATAATTTCGTATAGGTTAATCTTCTGATCATTTAAGCAAAATATTTAAATTTTATTTAATAAAATTAAGTTGGAAAATAATGCAACCTTGATTTTGATTGCAGAAACATAAATGTTTCCCAATAAACAAATTAAAAACGAAAAAAAAAACTCAATTCATCTAAGTTCTATTTTGTTTACGACTCAATTTGCATTATCTGTATGTTTCACCTGCAGTTCAGCTTTAGTCAAGTGTGCATCCCGGAATCTTCCCAAGAATCTAAAGCATGCAAAGCCAACCAGATAAGACCTTGTATACCCTGCATGCGTAACATGAACAGGGTCTAATACACAGTAGTTGTGCACCACTGTGCGAATCGCTTTCAAACAGCGTTCAAGAGCTTAAAAGGTGAACACTCACAAATAGTCAACCCATCTCCCTTAATTTTGTGTCCAGGTTCTTTGGCTACATAATTTCAACAATATGCGTGCATTGAGTAAAACACCTCCCTTTGATGCCCCTGTCCGCCCTTGGTCGCCTGCACTCAGACCCTGTTTGGAAATGCACACGAAAACGAAATCAGACATAAAAACATTAAATTACAAACCCTTATTTTACACACTAAAAAAAAGCTGTCGAGTCAGAGGCAAAAGCAAAAGCAAAGGCGAAATGCGAAAGGAAACCGAGACACAAAACTGAAACTGAAACAGAGAAACGTGGCAAGGACCAAGGACGTAGCACAATGGGGCGAGTTCTGTTCCACAAGGGATGCAAAAGCGACTGCCAGATATTAACCCCTCTCTCTATATATATATATAGATTTGTGTGTGTGTGTGTGTTTGTTTGTATTAGTGCGTTCTGCTTTTGTGCGATGTGTTTTCGCCGTGCTTGTCAATTCTCGTGCCAAAACAAACGCAACGAACATTTTCGCCGATTAGAAAGAAACAATTCGTGAGTGCAACGTGAGCGCCGCGCGCCGCTGCCAGCGAGTTTTCTATTAGCGCTGATAATACTATAAATATATATTTTTAAAAATTATTAAAATCAACAAATTGTGCGGCAAAAAACCCAACGAAATACTTAGAAAAGTTATAAAAGAAATGAAAAAAACCCGGCAAGTTCAAGACGCCGGCAAGATTTTGTCTTTGTTGTTATTGTTTTGGTGGCACAGCTGCTTCTTCTTCTTCAATAGTTCTTTGTGTCTGTGTTTGAGTGTATCTGTGTAACTGTGCAACTGTGTATGTGTTTTTTTTTTTCTGTGACTCAGCGCAAATGGCTGTGCGCATCTTTGTTTACCTTGCAAGTTGCAACAACAACAACAACAACAACAACAACAACAACTGAGGCAGTGAAAGCGGCGCCAAAAAAAATCTCTGAGCCAAGCTGGGCCAAAACAATGAGCGAATCCATTGATAATTTGCATGCCGATAACAGCAACAATAATAATAGCAACAACAACATTGCTGCCGCTGCTGCAGCTGCTGCTTCGGTCAATAATGATGGCGACTCCGATGTGGAGGTCATCGAGGGCATGCAGCTCCTCGAGGGCAACTATCAAGTTCTGCGCCAATGGGTGCCTCCCGCGCCCAACTATTGGGATGCACCACCCAAAGCGATCATCAAATCGGCAGAAGTTAGGTAAATAATGAAACGGCAAATCTAAAGAAACAAATGCAACTTTAGCTGCAACAACACATAATGTCAGCAGACATTGTTCTATGTTATTCAGGCTTGTTTCCATTTCTGAGCTAACATGGTTTGCTTGAAAATTGCAAAGAAAATGCTAAATTTCACATGTAAAAACAATTGAATTACCTCTTTCATTAATTTTAAAAGATTCTGCAACTTTTTTTGCTTAAATTTTAATAATGCAAATTAGTTTAATTTTAATTAATTTAAATATGTAATTCAAATCCGTTTATATTAAAAGAAGTAAATGCACAATTTTCTGATTCTCGTTCTCTTTAGTTAGTTTTTAGATTCAGTACAATGATTTCATTTAAAAATACTTTATAGACTATTGGAAGCATATTGTGCTATCGTCTTATACCATTTATATTCTTGCAGAGGGTATTATAATTTTGTCACGAAATGTGGAACGCATTGAAGGAGACGTCTCAGAAAAACAAAATATTTATATTCGTGATCAGCATCAACAGCCGAGTCATGTCCGTGATGCCCGTCTGTCCGTCTGTTTATATGCGAACTAGTTCCTCAGTTTTAGAGCTGTCGTGATGAAACTTGGCACAGATGCTAATTCTTATTGCAGGTAGTACCTATAGTTGAACTGGTCAGATCGGACCACTATAACATATACCTGCTATAGGGACGGTCGGTTAAAAAATTTGTTTTTGTGGAAAAACTTTTTTTGCCTTTCAAGATAACTCAACAAATTTTAATAAGCCTAAGTTTTAAGACAGTTTATACATGATGTCTTTTAGCTGCCATAGAAACGATTGGTTGAAAAATAAGTTTTGTATGAAAAACTTTTTTGTTTTTTCAAGATAACTCAACCAAACTCACTAAACCTCAGTTTAAAGACAGTTTATACATGATGACAAAATTTTGTGGAAATTGGAGCTCTATATCTTATTGCTGCCATAGGAACGATCGGTTGAAAATAAGTTTCTGTATGAAAAACTTTTGTGTTTTTCAAAATATCTCGACCAATCTCACTACATCTAAATTAAAGCATGTTCTACGCATGTTGACCAAATTTTATCAAAATCGTATCACTATATCATATAGCTGCCATAGGAACAATGGGTTGAATAAATAAGTTTTCTTATGACAATCTTTTCTGCAAGGGTATATATCTTCGGCAAGCAGAAGATAACATTTTTTTCTTGGTTTTGTTCAGCTAAGAATTTTTATTTAAATAAGAATGTAAATATGCAAAATGTTAAGAATGAATCCGCAGAAATTATTACTAAGTACTTTTTGAACAAGTAGGCGAAGTTTTATGGATTTGCCTTTTAATAATACTAGTTAAATTTTAAATGCATAACAGCATTCTTTGCAGTAACACTTTTATTTAATAAATGTTCATTAATTGTATAAGGCATCTAGGCTGTATATCAATATTTGTCGCTCACTGTAGTACATGCAAGTACGTGTACATTAAACAGCAGCATGGTCATGTAATTGAAAGCGCAGTTTATGCAGTTTTTCATTTAACTGTGCGTCCAATAAGCCTTAATTAAGTGCCGCATTTTGACAGCGCATTCCATTGGCTGTTGCTGCACAAATTGCACAGCAATTAAGTCGAAATATTAGTGTCTACTCGTAGCATAGACTCAACTCAACTCAACTCGATCCGATCCGATTCGATCCGTATCGTGAATTGCCATTAGGCGTATCTAACGGTCTCGTTCAATAAAACTGCAGTTATTTGTAACGCACTTTTTATGGCGACAGACGATTGCGATTGGTCGAATTGCCACTTGGCTGTTGTCCCCTCTGTCTGTTGTCTGTTGTGTGTTGTATGTTGTCTGTTGGCTAACTGGCTGCTCAATAGATTTGGCCTCGCGTCCTCTGACAAATTCTGAATATGCAGCAAATTAACGGCTCGCAATTCATTCAATAAAATTTTGATTATTATGGGCGTCATATAATGCTACATTTGCATAAAAGCGAACGGCAGCAAAATGCAAAAATAAATAAATTGCTATTTATTATAAAATAACAAGATAGAAAACTTATATATACTTGTCAAAACGAAGAGTAAAATACACTGTCGCTTGGAGTTTATTCAATTGGCAAATTCATTTGGTATATGAGAGTTCAGTTCATGTATTGTGGACATAGCTCAAGACGATGATTATATCAGATGCCTACGATCTAAGATAGTTCTTCTTCTATTTGTTACATTCACAAACATTAAAGCTGTCTAATCGGTCCAAACAGACTACTTAAGAATCCTTACCGAAAAGCTCAGGAACCCAATGCCAAGCATGTTTCAGTTAAATCCCATTTGAAATTTTTAAAATACAGTTTTTTTGAAAATTGTAGAATCTAATGAAAAATAAATGAAAATTAAAATATAAAGATAATTTCTCATATTTTTCTGATAATTCAATCATTCAGCCAAATTCAAAGCCAACAAATCAGGCAAAGCATTGACTTATAACATTGATTTTTACGATTCCATCACTCATTTATTAAAATTTACATATCAAAATCTTACGAAGATACGACACATTATTATTAAAAATATACTAATCAAACTTAAAATACCGATTTCATAATAAAAATCAGCATCGAGTCTATCAATATTTAGCAAAAATCAAACAACTTCATATAGACTAAATAAAAGCTCAACTTTAACAAGAATTTGGATTATGAACTTCTAAAATGTACTTGGCTATTGTATAAGTGCATATGCCCTGTGTTAGGGTATTTATATTTGACTGAGTGTCAGCCTTTTCGTCTGTCTTCACTCAACAAGCGCCAACAGTTGCCGTCTGCGAATTGCTGCTGTTGCTGGGTGCTGCTGTTGCTGCTGCTGCTGTTGCTGCTGCTGCTGGTTGGCTGGCCTGTCAACAGCATCAAGTGGTATGCAACATGTGCAACATTGCAGCAGCAGCAGTAACAGCTAGAGATGTAGTGAGTATTGGTGTTGGGCTGGGAGTTTGTGGGGCTGGAGGCAAAGAGCTTGTACACAAGTGTCTTCGTCTGCGCCGTTGACAACTGCAGCATGAGTCTGCGGAATTGAATTGAGTTGCGCAGTGTTGTTGCCTAGAGTTGCCCTGAGACGCCTGTTGCCTGGTTTGTGGCTGCTTGGTAAATAATAAATGCGTTACTTGAGTGCATGCGAAATGGAAATCAAAATGCAAACGCTGCCAGATTTCTGTTTACCCCCTCCACCACACTGCTGCTATTGATGCAGCATCAAGTGCAGCAAGCCGCAACAAGAGCAACAACAAAAGAGTTGTCGAATGTCCCCCGGCATGTTTTTCTTTTTTTTTTTTTTATATATGTGTTGTTTTTATCCGGCAGTCCGTTAAGTGCAGCCAAAGTTTCGCATTGCATGTGGAAGTTGTTTGTTCTGAGAGTTCTTCAAGTTGGCTCTGTGAGTATCTTTTTTGCACGTTCTCAATATGCATTTCAGAATTACAATATGTTGATTGCATTGCGCCAAAGCACGTAAAATGAAACACATGCTCCAGACCAGAAACTGAGCTATAATAATGATGAGTATTGAAATTGCTAACAATGTCAGTTCTTAACCCATACCCAACCCCTTTACAACTTGTTCTTCAACGGGCCGTGCTTCCTCTACTGCGGTTAGTTGGCTTTACAGAGCCTGGCCAGGACCCAAGGGTTTGAGTCTAAATTACTTTATTTTATTTCGCTTTTGTTGCTTGGGTTGCCTGGGTAATTGATATGGCTTTGTTTTGTACAAGTTTCCGTTTGTTTTTTATTGTTGCCTTTTCTTCGACTAACAACAATAGCATTAAGTGAAACAAAAGTCTAGTGCACACAGCTTTAAGCAGTTCAATTCAATTGTGAAATTATCCTGAACAGGAATACATTTTTATTAATGAACCTATGTGACGTATCATAAATATCAAATATGCATTATAGTTTCATATAGTATATATGTAGTATATCATTGTTGTTGTTTAATACTTTGCACATATTTTGCCAATAAATCAACTTTATTTTTCGACCTTCTTTCGTTTCAGGTAAGTTTCATTTGTTTTCCACGTTGACAGCTTCGACTCCTTTCACTTTGCTTTTGACGTTGCCAGCGCCAGTCACAAAAGGCTGCAGAAACAACAAACAACAAACAAGTAAGAAGGCTCCAAGCGAGT
The DNA here is from genome assembly GCA_949708635.1 of Hirtodrosophila cameraria. NCBI lineage: Eukaryota > Metazoa > Arthropoda > Insecta > Diptera > Drosophilidae > Hirtodrosophila > Hirtodrosophila cameraria. The sequence goes on from OX453089.1 coordinate 8,493,318, forward strand.
GTGCTCGACTTGGGTATACCCTATACTCAGTAATGAAATAGTTATACACATTCAATAAGAAAACCTCATTGTAAAAGTTAAATATTAAGAATAGAAGCTAGAATTTATGTCTCTTTTTCTGTTAGTTTCGGCTGTTTATGTTGATCTAAAATTTTTAAGCTTAATAACATCGTTGATAACTTCTTTTTCTGTCTGTTACAAGCCCAACAGAACTAGCATTCTCCTTTATATTTTAACCTCTTTAATGAATAAAGGGTATGGAACCACAATGGCAATTTTGAATTGTGTGAAGGCGTCACGTCAATGTCGTTCAAACCCATTGGGGATGTTGAAATGAATATGGAAATGGAAATTCCAGGCCTTATCCACAAAACAGGCACAAACATGTTGATGAAAATTACGATGACTTGTCACACGAGCTGAACTGAGCGAACAAACGTGAATTTAATTTGGTTTTGTGAATTGTTAGCAAATTAGCACACAGCTCCCAAAGAATATTGGCTCATAAATAGCAATTTGTTGACGGTTTCCATAAGTAGGCAAAAGTAAGACACTGTCTTTTAAGTTAATTTAGCAGCTTGAGACACGTGAGCAACATAAATGAAAGCAATTATAAACTATAATATAACTACTAAAGTTGACAGTTATTGCTATCCAATGGCACACTCTGAAATTTATAAAATTACTAAAGGGCAGCTTGCTTTAATTTCTCTAAAATTAAAATAAAATATTGAACACATTTGTATCATATTTCCTAAACTTAAAGATGATTAAAAATATGAAAAAAAAATAACGAAGATCAAAACTTGTGATCACTTTAACCTATAAAAACAAACTTTGAAACATTGATTAAACATTTATGTGTACCAAAAGTCAAAGCTTTATCTTTAAAATTGTGGCTCTGGGAGTTTTTTGCAATTTGCGGTGTCCCGGGGGTGCATCCGAAGTTTGAAATAAACTTGATATGCGTATGGTATACAGGAACCTGCATGACAAGATTGGTGTCTCCAATACTTATAGTCTCCGAGATCTGTGTGTTTATACGGACAGACGGACATGGCTGATCAAGAATATATATATAGTTTATATATTCGGAAATGCCTCCTTCTGCCTGTTACATACATTTGCAGTACTTTATAACTTCCTTTAAAGAAAGGGAACATTTCTGAAACGAACAAATATTTAATATTTTTATCATACTTTTAAAATTTTAAAATAATTTCAAAGAAATAGAAAAAGATTTTAGATATTAAGTCGGATTTTTGTATAACTCAGAAATTTGTATTTCTGAACTAAGGCAAACGTGCTTTATTATATTTTTTACTAGATTATAGAACAAAAGATCTGCGCAATTTCCTTCAATCGATTCAATATATATTTATAAAACTTTCATTGAAACACAGCAATAACATGGACACTAATTTTAATAAAACGCACTCAGATCCATCAGTAGAGAACTTTCTGCCATATATCACTTCAAATATTTTCGAAGACGGCAAGCCAAAATATTTGGCCCAGGAATTGGTCGCAGATGTATTCGGCGAGATCAAAAAGGATGAAACATGCCACGTCAAGTTGAGCAGCAGTGTATGCCACAGCATACAGATCAAAAACATACCCCAGAATGATGATGATGATATGGATCCGCGACTCAAATGCTGGAAAAAGATGCTGCGACAACGCAAAGTGCTGCAGCAGCGCATACAACTCCATACTGGAAAGCGTGCGGAGGATGTGCTCTTCAATCGTCATGCGACCATCGATGAGCAAACCAAAAGCATGCTACTCCGTCTCATGGACACGGCCGTGCGGATCAATGATATGCCAAAGGACGGAGGGACGAGCATGGGCAGGCTTAAGGCACGCCAGGATGGGGAGTTCTGTCGTGAAATACCAGAGCTGCTGGTGACGAAGCCGCAGCTGCAGGAACTGGTGTTTGTTGGCTTGCCAGATGTTACCAGATTGGAGCTGGCTCAGACACTGCGATCGGGTGAAACTCAATGGCAGCGCTCGGAGGTGCTGGGTGAGCGGCTGGAGAATCAAGAGGTGGATATTAAGCGTGTGCTGAATTATTGTCCAAGCCTGGAGCAGCTGCAAGTGGCGCCAGGATATCAGGCGTCATATGTGCCAGTCAAGAACGTCAAGCGGATGGGCGAGGATATGCTTTATGCGGTGTCCAAGGAATCGACTGAAGCAACGCAGTCAGATGAGGATAAGAAAGAGGAAGTGCAGCCGGAGTTAGCTGTGGAGGAGCTAACTGAACAGAAGTCCATCGAAAAGTTGATGGCAAGCAATATCATAAGAATTAATGGCACTCCCTTTGGCTTTGGCGACAGCACTGGCATCCTGACTGCAGATTTGCAGATATACTTTCAATGTGATCCGATGCAGCGCGTCTTAAAGACCATTGTTAATTTACAGAATATAGGAAATAAGTTCATTCAGTTCAAATGGCAGCAGATCATATCGAGTTGCAAGGATCTACAGAAGCAGCTGGCACTTAATTCCGAGTTTCTGTTCGATGCACAACAATTTGTCTTGCTGCCAGGACAACAGCGTCGCATTGATGTCATGTATCAGCCAATGGCAGTAGGTATCAAGAAGCAAAGATGGAGCCTTCATATGCAACGTTCACCATTCTGTGGCGTACGTCGTTTATATATACGCCTACATGGCGTCTGCACTTTGCCAAGGAGCTTCAAGGAGCGCCTGGATGCGGAGCAGCGTTTCGTCATTGACAAAAGGATTCGACAGGACACGTCCCGTCTGGCCAAGCTGCATGCGGAGCTGGCACCCATTGTGGAGCCTGTTCATCTGGATTGTCCCTATGAGCGTGCTTTGGATGAACGTGAAGTTTTTAGTGCACAAAATCCGGGCTTTAAAAGTGAACGCTTTGCGGATTTGGAAACGCTAAAGGAGCTATATATGCTGGTGAAAAAACCACGTCAGCCACACTGGGATTATCGTATTGAGACGTTACGACAATGCATCTATCAACATGATGTTGAACAACGCAATTCGCTGCAAAATATACTCACCGATCTCATCGAACCCATGCGCTGTAATTCCTTTGAAGTCTTTGACAAAATGCATTCAAATCCGGAACGAGAAGTCTCCTGTTTTATATTTGTGCGTGGCATTGTCTGCAGCACCATTGACGAGTGGGAGATTCTATCCGATACCCTGGAACAGCAATTCTATAAATCGGAACTACAACGCTTTTTAAAAATTCTAGAGGAAGAGGGGCAAAAGCTGCCAACTGATGCGACTTATGTTGACTCTTTGATCACAAAAAAGGTTAAGAGCTGTAAATATTTTAAAGATGCTCTTTATATACAAACCTATACGATGATCTGTGATGCCGCTGAGAATATTGTATCTGCTATCGAGAGTACGGTACATGTTTGACCAAATTTGGGAACTATCGAACTATCGAACTATCGTTTGGAAATGTATTCGAATTATATATCACGTGGTGCCTCGATATTTTAATACGTAACATTTTGTACATTTTGTATAGTTGTGAGCTTCAATTCTAAATCATTCACTAAATATACAAACACCAATTGAGTTTTTCAATGGTTTACAAATTATAGTTTAAATGAGTAGTTATATTTTATTGCAGATCATTATTTAATTAAAAGCAATCGATTCTTTATGTATTTCTACGATTGTGGGTCCATCGATATTTATATAAGTTTAACAAGAAATTAAATAGTTTTTTATTTTCTTAGAAATTTCCATTGTAATCTTTCGATATTTTCTACTTGTTTTTTCCTATCAACCAGTCCATTTATGACTTAAAACTTAATGATTCATTGTTTTGTAAACAGAATTTAACCGATTTTTTTTTAACAAAAAGTCGAATCTCGCTCAAATCTCTAAATTCAGAATTATTTACATCAAAGACCGTTTTGAACATAAGTTTTATTATAAATCTTACAAGCTAATGATTATTGTTGACTATTAACTTCCAAAATAAATTGTTATTAATTTTTGTTTTGAATCAGAAGAAATGATAATTTTTGATATTAAAAACAAAACTACAATATAATTCTTTTTGCCTGATTTGCTCAACAACAATGCTCAAAATAAAGCTGAAAATTCGGTTATATTAAACTCAATTAGATCTAAAGAAATATAAATGCATATTTTTTACCTTGCAGTTTGATATATTTAATTAAAAATAAGAAAATAATAACGTACGGTGATTGAGTTACATCCATTTGTATAGTCTTACATTGTACACATTGTAGTTTTTGTCAATGCTTTAAACAACCAAACATATTTTGATGTATTCGAATTAGTAATTTTTAAACAAACAACCAAACAAAATGATGCCAAAATGTGCAGACATCCCGCCAGAGCAATTGTCTCATGTGGCCAAATGTTTGCCAGCGACATTCACCAATCTGGTCACACTGGAACCGTCGACAACATCCTCCAAGGATATGTGTGACTTCAAGGCTGGCCCAAGCATGACTCACTACAGCGAACGCATTGTGGAGGATATACTTGCGGAAATATTTGCCGAACGTCGTGGACACTTTCCTGAAACTTCGTCCGCCCCTGATCTTAGCCTGCTGGAACATGCACATCGTGCACCGGAACCGCATGTGGATAAGCGTCTCAAGTACTGGCGCGAAATGCTGCAGAAGCGACGCATGTTGCAACATCGTGTGCAGCTGCAAACGGGCAAGAATGCAGAACAAATACTATTCAATCGTCGTTCCACGTTGGACAATCGCAATAAGGAAACGGTGCTACGTCTGATGGACTATGCAGAACGCATACATCCAGAGAAGCTGCTGACAAAGCCCATCAGTAAGCTCAAGGATTTGGAGGATCCCTGCACTTGCGAGTACATCGATGGGATAGACGAAACTTGGCCCAAGGCAGAACGTCTGGGTTATAAGAATGTCGAAGTCATTGGCCTGCCCAAGGTCGTACAGCAGGAGCTGCTGGGCAAAGAGGGTGCCAGCCGTGAACTACAACACAGCTGGATGAAGTCCAGTGTGTTGGACGAGCGCATCGAGCAGCGTTTTGGAGGCATACGCAATGTGATCGAGTTCTTTCCCGATCTCGATAACTTACAGGTGACGGGCACAAACATACACAATCTAAAGCCCGAGCCCAAAGCTGTGCTGCTTGAGGAGGAGCAGTTGCGCACGATCTCGACAAGCAATTCCGATTTCTGTGAGGAGGAGCAGTTAATAGAGACATGGCCGGAACAGGAAACGCTGGAACCGGAACCGGAGCCGGAGCCGCCGGAAATAGGTCTTAAAATAAATAACAAGGAGTACATTGCATGCGATGAACGCTTTAGCGAATGCTTTGAGATTGTGGTCAAGTTCACATGCGATCCTTTTCAGCGACGTATCAGGCGACGTATCCTACATCTGACCAATATAGGCAAACAAACGCTATCCTTTAGCTGGAAACAGGGCATTTATTACTACAATCGTGCCACTTTGTTGCTTGCCAAGGATAACGAGTTCTTCTTCGACACTGATAGCTTTCGTCTGACCTATGGACAAAGCTACAATCTAATAGTCATGTATCAACCTAGAAAGGTCAGCATGGCCGTAGAGCTCTGGCGACTGCATGTGGATCCCATAATCTTCTGTGGCAGCCAGGAGTCACTGCAGCTGCGCTTTCATGGACGCTGCACGCCACCCAAGGATTACATGGCTCGTCTGAGAGAGCTGCACTGCGTTGCCATATGCAAATCGAATCTAATTCAAATGGAAAAGTTAACCTCACATTTGGCATCCTTGGTGCCGTTGATTGAGCCACCACCCGCCTGCTGTCCTTATAATCGGGATTTGGATGAGCGTGAGGTGTTCAATTCCTTAAATCCAGGCTACAATTGCGTTCGCTTTGATGATCTGGAGGTGCTCAAGGGCATGCATAAGCATCTGAAGAAGCCACGGGAACCCAAATGGGATCTACGCCTGGACACAATTAAAATGTTCATCATGCGCATTGATGGCTTTAATCAACGCGAAGTCATGTTTGCCAATTATTTGATTGTTTTGGAACCGTTGCTCGGTGTGGCACCCAATATGGAAATTGTCAGTCAGGTGGATAATCAAAAGCAGCGTACAAGATTCATCTATGTGCGTGGTATCATTTGCAATGGTATTGAAGAGTGGGAAGATCTGACATTTACCATAGAGGAATCATTTTTTAAGCCTGAGCTGCAACGCTACTATATGAAGCTAATGGAGGTAGATGAAGAGGCGGAGCAGGAGGAGCTAGAAAAGGAGGAAGAAAAGAAGGAAGTAAAGAAGGATGAAAAGAAGGAAGAAAAGAAGGAAGGAAAGAAGGATGAAAAGAAGGAAGGAAAGAAGGCCGGAAAAAAGGACGACAAGAAGAAGCTACCATCTAAAATAGAACTCGCTACACTTGACGATGCTGAAGATGAGGCGAAAGCCACCGCCGACGTCCATCGAAAATTGCGCCATTCCAAATATTTTCGTGATGCTCTCTATATGCAAACCTATTCACATTTGTGCAACATTGCTGAAGATATTGTTTCCGTAATTGAGAGCACTGAAATTGTACCCACTTAGTATGTTAGTCAATCTTAATAAATGTCATTACAGTATTTCAGTGATTCCGGCTTAACTTTGAGACAAAGAGAAATATACCAATATTCAAATTTAAGCATGCATTTTGACCATGATTCAAACAGTTTTAATTTTTACCCATAAAGTAATGATTAATTTTGAGTTATTCTTTACAACTCAACCAATAATCAATAATGTCATGATGCAATAATTATTTTTTAAGATTTTTTGCTTAAAGTAAAAGTCAGTTTCTAATTCGGACTTTTTCTAGGAATAAGGGCAAAAATTATATTATTATCTATTTTTTTTAAACAATCTTACTCTTAATTTGTTGTCATTTCAATAATTAATGTATGACAATAACACAATGGCTAAAATTTACTTTGGTAAACCAATGTCCCCGAAAGTAACTGTGGAAAAGCAAACAGGATCTATGACAAATTTGCTGAACAACAGCGAATCATCAACGAATGAGGGCATTAAAAACGTGGATCGCTTTATCTACAATATTGTAGATGACATTTTTGAGCGAAAGCATGAGCATAATGAAGAATCTGCAGCTGAGCTTGCAAAGGATATTACTAGAAGCAAAGTAGATAGGCGGTTGCAATACTGGAAGGACACGATACGTCAACGTCGCGCTCTGCAGCAAAAATTATGCAGAGCCACGGGCAAGCAGCCAGAACAGTTGCTTATTAATAAGGATTATCGCGAAGTGCAAACTATAAAGCATATGCTAGATCACGTAGAGCAGCAGGAGCCACAGGACTACATGGAGATTGTGGGCATGCCCAGACAAGCGGCTATAGAGCAGCTGGGCGAAGAGACTGAATTGAAAGTGGGCAAGTTGAAGAGCAAGTGGCTGGAATCGCCAGTTCTTACAGCACACATTGATGACAAGCTTACTGATATTCAGAATGTATTAGAGTTTTGCCCAAATATAAGTGATCTAGAGATAATTGGCAAGAATCGTTGGCTTCGAAATCCTTGCGAAATTGTATCCCTGCGCACAATATCTAGTTCAAGTAATCTGGAAATGGAAATTATAGAGATCGAGCCGCCTTCGCTGGTGCCCAGTCAAATTTCGCAAAAATCTAGAACAAGTAGATCTAGTGGTAACTTAATTCGAGGTTCACCCTCGAAACTGGCTGTGCTTATCAATGGCACCACATATCGCAGATATCGTCCTGAATTTCCGCCGGTCCTTGAACGGGTGTTTGTCTGCAATCCGTACGAACGCAGTTTGCGGACTATTATGCGTATAGAGAATTATGGTGAAGGAGCACTTAATTTTAAATGGAAACGTGATGACTTCTTTGCCTATAATAGTACGCTTTTAAATACTAAGGACGAAGTGTTCATCTTCGATACTGAACCCTTTGTGCTGCGTACGGGTGACGTAAGGGAAGTCCATGTGCTTTTCTTTCCACGTGAAGTGGGCATCATCAAACAGAAATGGTTGTTAACCACATGTCCTCCAATTTTCCTTGCTACTCCTCGCGCTCTTACCTTGAATATGCATGGAAAGTGTACTGCTCCACCGGAGTATCTACAATTGCTGGAGGATAACATGGAACTTACTCGAGGACATTGTCGTAAAAGGGTTACTCTAATGGCTCTACAAAAACCTATTTTGGAGCCATCACTTGGTCTATGTCCCTTTGCTCGGGAATTGGAGGAATGCGAGGCATTCAATCAACGCAATGTTGGCTTTCATTGCGAACGTGAAACTGATATTGTCGATGTTAAGAAATTCTTTGAACTAATCAAGCCAGACTTTTGTCATTTGAATTGGGATTACAGTGTTAGAATGCTTATAGAACTGGTATGTTCCAAGCAGAATCAGTGCCTGCGCGCATCACTTTTTGAAGAGATGCAGACTCTATTATCAAAGCTGCGTGGTCGATCCGCTCATCTACGTTTAGGAGATGGAGCAACAAAGCTGGCAGAACGCAGTCGGACGAGGTATATCTTTGTTCGTGGCATTATATGCAATAGCTTTGAATTGTGGCAGGAGAAGATGTGGATACTGGAGGCACAAATGCTTAAGTTGGCACCGCCTGAACAGGTACCCGAGCAAGGTGTTCAACATCAGCAGCTACCTAATTTCAAACTTAAACTTTCGAAGTCCTTTCGGGATTCCATTTACATGTACACTTACGATCAGCTGTGCGACATTGCCGAAGATATTGTATCGGTAATTGAGAGCACTGAACATGTCTAAACTTTAAGCCATGGATCTTAATGATTATAAGTTTTCATATAAAAATTTTATTCTAATGATTCATTCTGAGTTTTATTCATTTATCAAATTATGATTATTATACCCAAGTTGGAATCGGCCAGCAAAAACCACTATATATAGCTGCTATTGGAACAACCAATTGAAAAATAAATTTTTATAGAAAAAACTTCTTGTTTCTCAAAGTATCGAAACCAAACTTATCTAATCTGTGTTTTAGGATGTTTTTTAGATGCTGATTAAATTTTATGAAAAAAATTAGTTTTAGTATAAAAATTTTGTTTTTGTTTTTCAAGATAACTCAACCAAACTCACTTTACCTTTGTTTAAGGACCGTTTGTATGTGATGACAACATTTCATCGAAATTGGATTTCTTTATCTTTTAGCTGCCATAGGAACGATCGGTTGAAAATAAGTTTCTGTATGAAAAACTTTTGTGTTTTTCAAAATATTTCGACCAAACTCACTAAATGTAAACTTAAGCATATATCTTCGACACGCCGAAGATATCATTTCATTATTGTTTTTTATTATGTATGTGCATAAAATAATTTAGTATTCATGATTTTTTCGTTTTTAACGGTCTCTGCTTTAAGCTTTCCAATTTTTAGTTGACAGTTAAGTATTGACTTTTCTGAAAAATACAAATCCACATAAAAAATACAAAACACAATACGTAAAAAGATTTCAATACAGACTCAGATACATAAACAAATCGCAATGCCGCGCCGAATTCGCTTGGTATCGGTTATAAAGACAGTGTCCGCAGATTTAACCAAAGAAAATACCTATTCGAATTCTTCAACCTCCACTAATCAAGTATTTGATGACCACGGTCTGCTAAAGCAAGTAACGCTCCAGGATGGTCAAGTTGTGGTGAATGACATTGTCAATGATATCTTCGATAGGAAGATTGGCTTGGCCAATCTTTCCAGTTCAAAATGTTCGGTTGATGCGGGCTTCAGGGACTCGGAGGACATGGATAAACGCTTGAAGCTATGGCAGGATACATTAAGGGATCGTGAGAAAATGCAGTTCAAAATAAAACGTAAAACGGGCAAAAGACCCAATGAAATGCTTTTCAATTTACCCGTTACCCTTGAACAGCGGGACAAGGGCACAGTTCAAAGATTGATGGATTATGCGGATCGCATGAATCCCGAAAACTTGAGTAAAAAGACAGCTGCCATATTGACGGAGAATATTAATGAATGCCAGTGCATTTGTGTTCCGGAAGTGCACGAAACGCTTCCTAAACCGGAAAAGAAAGGTCGAACTGTAGTAGAAATCGGTGGACTTACCAATGCAACCAAAAAGGAAATACTTGGCAGCACAGCATACGCAGAGCCAAAGACAGATCATACCAAATGGCTTAATTCAAAAGTACTAGACGAGTGCATTGAGAAAAAAGCCGAGGATATAAAGCATGTACTGGAATTCTATCCGGATGTGAATAATCTAGAAGTTATTGGCAATAACATAATGGATGTGGGTGAACCAGTGCATAATGAGCTTATCAATCTGGTCGACAGAGATTCAATGTATTCCATTAGCAGCAGCACCCAGGATACAAGCCTGGAAGATGACGAACAGGAAGAGGAAGACAAGGAGGAAACTCCGTCGATTGCCGCTGAGCCGGAATACATTAATGCTGGCGTTAAGATCAACAATCAGATATTCATTATGGATCAAAGGCGCAGCTCTCAACTTGTCGACGTGGAGATCAAGTTTGAATGCCAGCCTTATCAACGTCAATTGAAACAGGTGCTGCGGCTGGAGAATATTGGCAGAAAGATCATCAGCTGCGAATGGATAAATCAGGAACTCTTTAAACGACAACTTTTATTGCCACACGCCGATTGCTTTCTCTTCGATCAGACCATATTACAGCTTCATCCTGGCGAGGTTCGCATTACCCGGGTCGTCTTTCAGCCCCGTACTGTCGGCATACGTAAACAGCGCTGGGAGTTAAAAATCTTTCCAAATATGTTCTGCTATCGTCGAGATTCGTTGGTCCTTCAATTGATTGGCAAGTGTAAAGCGCCTCCAGAGTATTTGAGCAAAATTAATAAACAGGTCAAGTCGGTTATCGATAAAGCCAACAAACTGGTTGCCGATGAGCTGGCTAAACATCAAGCTGAGCTGGTGCCACTGCTGCATGCCACAGAGAGATTATGTCCTTATGAGCGCTGCTTTGATGATCGCGAGGTATTCAATGCTCAGAATACGGGCTATTATTGTGAGCGCTTTGATGATATTGAATCCTTGCGTGTCTTGTATAATTTTGTTAAAATGCCACGTCATCCACCGTGGGATTTACGTTTGGAAAGTCTTAAAAAGGCTATAATGAGACTGCCTGGCGCACATCAGCGAGAGTCCAATTTTCAGATGTTGGCCGAGATTCAGCAGACGATGAAATGCCGGGAGGAAAGCCAGTTTAAGCGCTTTGAGCACAATTTCGAGCGGGAACGATCACGTTTTGTTTACGTAAAAGGCTGCATTGGCAATGGCATTGAAGAATGGGAGGATATTATGACATCTATAGAGCAGAGCTCCTTCAAATCAGAGCTTACACGCTTCTATGCACGACTCAGAGAGAAGGCAGCGAGCGATGAGGAAGGCTCCTCGGAGGATGAGGAAACCAAACCCTGGCTGCGACAACTTAAATATTTAGAACCAGAGTTGTATGTCCTTAAAAAACTGCGTGGCAAAAAATACTATAGGGATTCGCTCTATATGCATACCTATACGCAACTCTGCGACATTGCCGAAAATATAGTATCGGTTATTGAAAGCACCGATTATATTTGAGCTCAAGCGCTTGGACTTCTATTAGCTTCAACTTGACCGGTTTTCTCCAGCTTACACGAAATTGTAGTCTATAGTCAAGTGTTTTCAACTGCAATGCAAAATATGCAATGGTTTTTGTTTGGCATACAGCTCGTTGCATGTGATTGTGCACAATAGTTGCATACATTTAGGTAGTAGTTATTCAAATTTCTAGTTTAGCTAATAAATATTTTTGAAAATATCATGTTTTGTTGCTTTCCAATCGATTCTTTTTATATTTTACTTTACTGCAAGTATTCTTTTGAATACGCTTTTCAGCTAATTCTTAAGACGTGCTTTTGAATTTTGATTAACCATCGCATTTATAAATATTAGAATTCATTTCTGCTCATGAACAATTTTGTATGATTTTGACAATGTAACTTAAATAAATATACCACAAAATGCACATTAAATGGAACTTATTTATAAGTTTCGCTACACTCCCCTGGGAATGTCTATTGATTACGAATAGGTAGCAACAAAAAAAAAAAAACAAAAGCACAAAAAATCTATTAGCTGACATGGGGAAGCAAAAACTATTTCATGCCTAAGGACACACCTGTGCCCTGCGTCCTGCGTCCTGTATCCCGTTAGCGTGCCTGACTGCCAACTTTTGCCATAATTACGACGTTTTATGAGCAACAGAATTGCTCATTTCCGTTTAGTGGCATGAAAGACGCCATCGGAGACCGTATAGACCCAGTTCCGTTTGCAAACCCCGTTTCGGGCAAAGTACTTTAATGGTTGTAGCAAATGTTGTTCAAAAAAGTTTCTATTTCTGTTTCTGCCATTGGCAGCTGTTTTGGTCTTTCGTTTTTGTCATTCTACTGCCAATTCTCGCTTCGATTTCTGCTACTTTGCATTGATTTGATGACACTTTGGGGCTTCTTTTATTTGGCTAATAAACGCTCCCACCACTAAAGTTAGCGTGTCAAAAAGTTGTCTGCTTTCAGCTGCTTCTGGTGTCTCTCGAAATGTGTCGACAAACGAGGCCATTATGTTTGCAATTAGCCAAATTGATTTTGTGATAGCATTGAAGGCAACCCCATCGCATACATACTTATGCACATAACTACTAACCATACTTCATATAATCATTTAGACCTACATTTTATACTAATTTGATTTGATTTCTATTTTCAGGTAAGCCAACAATTGCACTCTCATTTATTAATATTAACTCCAGCTGTAAGTGCATTAAGTACAATGGGTAAGTTTTGAAAGTAGACAGCCCCTCGGGTGCCAGCTTCACACGCTGCACCGCTCTTTCGAATACCATAAATCATATCATAAAAAAAGAACAAACATTTCCGCTCCTAATTAACCCACAGACCATAACCGTAACACTCAAGCGTTAATGTCATATCTGGCTTAATGACCAGTCGAGTTAGCTTGTTGTGGCAACTACTTGACTTGCAACATGCTCAATTTGTGTTCAGAGAAAATAGTGGCCTTGAACTTCTTTCATATTTTACTTGACATACTTAATATATGGCATTTTTTATTTTGTATATATTTTATATACATTTTTGAAAACTTTCTAATAGGAAGAGTTTGACTACCTTTCAAACTTCTGAAATCATCAACAAAGTGAAAAGATCTAAGTCTTCTAATTCTTTCATTTACAATCTATTTGTACTTCCTTTTCAAAACTTACAAATTTCCATAATTCATTTCTAGCTCGTAAAAATTCTGAGCTTTTGATTGAATTTTATTGATCTAACAGATTTTTTTTATATCTAATATTGTAACTGATTATCTTTCTGAATTATCGCAAGACAATCACAGAAGTGTTCCATTTAAGTTGAAGCTGTTCTATAATAGTTTAACATTCCAACAACAAAATTAATACATAACTTTTAATGTCCGGTCAATTATAAGCTATGATTGACAATTTATTATTGATTATTATTTGTCATGCCTCGTTATTCACAATATCAATAAAAGATCAATCTAAATAATTATAGAGCGATAGTGCGGGAATGAGAATAAAATTTAAAATATAATTTAATGCTCAAATAAAACGTTTGATATGTGGAAATTGAATTCAATTCTCCATTTCTTTCTGCGACTATACAAAGAATTAATTACAATAGTTCAAATACTGACTGAGAAAACGGTTATATTCACTACTCTACAAGATCTTCCATAAGGACATAAAGCCAAAGCTTAAACTAATTTTCACAAATCCTCCATAAATCTAAAATAAACGTTTGTTGAAAACGTTCGTTTCTTATTAAAAGACCAAGTCATTTCAATTAAATAATCGCCAGTTGGTATTGTATGCGGTAATAAGTTTGATCGTAGATAAAATCCCTTCATTATTTGTGGTCCCTATGAGAAAATATTTTGATATATGTAAAATAAACATATCTTATTTACAACTTACCATATATGGGCATGTGTGGTTAAAGTTTGAAAACTCCGTAAATAGATTAGCAACAATAATTGCAATTGGATTATAAGGCTTTCGTTTAAATCGGCAGACATCAACATTTACATTATAGAACCAGGGCTTGTACCCATTAGCTTTCTTGAAGAATTGAAATTGAAGTCCTATATTATTGGCAGGATGCAGAATAGTGCCATTAAAATTTAAAACAGTTCTGTTAAGATTAACTGTCTCAACACGACAATGGTGTATCAGAAACCAAGACTTGTTGTAGGTCTCACATATAACATTTGTAAGCTTAAACTCCAAAGCATTCTGTGATAGAAAAAAGGAATTAGTTTTAATAATATATGACTCGCCAAAGTCCGTTAACTTACATTAAAGCTTAACTTAAGAGTCAAGAAAACTTGAAGTACTCCAAAAATAATGAGAGTTGTGCGCATCGCGACTACTTGTGTTTGATTCGATTTTTCAGCACTGAGTAACTAATAAACCATATATGCAACAAATTTTATATTCATATACTTAAAAATTCATAATCGATCACTATTTAAAAAATATTAGTTCATACATTTTTGGAAAAAATAATTATTTAAATTGTTGTACGTTTAAATAGACCTATTAAATTTTTGTGTTCAAAAAGTATGCAAAACATACAAAATAATTAAATGTGTAAATGAAGGGCTACAATCAATTTAATTGATAGTATTTAATTTGAATTCTCAACTTAATTCTTTAGCTTTGCTAAAAGTAATAATCACTCTTACATTCAGTTCTAATCAAAACAATATACAAACGAAATTCAATAAAATTTTCACAGTATATTTACAAATCTTCCACAAATTTGAAATAAGCATTTGTTGCAAATGTTCGTTTCTTATAAAAATACCACGTCATTTCCAATAAATAATCGCCAGTTGGAAAAGGAAGTCGCATCAAGTCGAGACGGAGATAAAATCCCTTGACTATTTGCGGACCCTATAAGAAAATATTTTTAAAACTCATACAAGCCTTGAAGAATGCAGAGCTTACCTTAAAAGGACACGTGTGATTAATATTTGAAAAATCTTTAAAAAGTCCGAAAATAATTGATACCAATGGATTATAAGGATGTCGAAGAAATCGGCAGCAATCAACTGTAACATTATAAAGCCATGGCTTGTAACCATTAGCTTTCTTGAAGAGTTGTAGATGGGCTTCAATATTATGGATAGGAGGTCCTATGACCTCACCATTCATATTTAAAATAGTCCTATTTCGACTTATTGCCCGAAGACGGCAATTTTGAAAAACAAACCACGATTTGTTATAAGTTTCACATATAAAGTTGGTAAACTTAAATTCCACAGCATCCTGTCGTATCAATAAATAACTTTTATTATATATCTTAAGAAATTCCATACACTTACATTGCAACTTAATTTAAGAGTCAACAAAATTTTAAGTAATCCAAAAATAATGAGAGTTCTGCGCATTGCGACAACTTGTATGTGTACAACGAACTAAAAGCTGTGTATAAAACAAATTTCATATTGATACTTACAATTTTATAATAGAACAATATATAAATATTATCAGCTTACTCTTTTTTTTTTTTTTAATAATAAGTTTGATTGGCCTACATTTAAATATGAATACTAAATTCTTGGCATGCGAAAAACACAAAATAATTATATGCTTAAATGAAGCGATACGTGTGATTTGATTGGTGGCTGTTAAATTGAGTCTCAATTTGTCTCTGTTCATAAAAATAAAATACAGATTGTTAATTTTCCTAACTCAAAAAATCACTGAGATAAACGTTCCATGCAGAGTATTGTGAATCTCATAGGTAAATACAGATTTCTTCAATAGATTACAAATCTCTTTGCAAAGTTAATAACAACGAAATTCAACATAATTTTTTAAGAAAAAGAGTTTGTTTACTAATCCTCCACAAATTTGAAATAAACTTTTGTTGCAAATGTTAGTTTCTTATAAAAATACCACGTCATTTCCAATAAATAATCGCCAGTTGGAAAAGGAAGTCGCATCAAGTCGAGACGGAGATAAAATCCCTTGATTATTTGCGGACCCTATAAGAATGGCATTTAAAATTTATGTTAACATGGTTCATATAAGGCTTAAGTAATGCATAACTCACCATATAAGGACACGTGTGATTGATGTTTGAGAAATCCTTAAATAGGCTGTAAACCATTGATAGCAATGGATTATAAGGACGTCGAAGAAATCGACAGCAATCAATTGTAACATTATATAGCCATGGTTTGTAACCATTGGCTTTCTTGAAGAATTGAAATTGAAGTCCTATATTATTGGTAGGGTGTAGAACAGTGCTATTAAAGTTGAAAACAGTTGTGTTAAGATTAACTGCCTCAACACGACAATGGTGTATCAAAACCCAAGACTTGTTATAGGTTTCACATGATGCATTTGTAAGCTTGAATTCCAGAGCATTCTGTCGTTGATAATAGGAATAAATTAACATTATATAAAACTTAGAAAAGTCCTTTAACTTACATTAAAGCTTAATTTTAGAGTGAACAACACTTGAAGTACTCCAAAAGTATTGAGAGCTGTGCGCATCGCGACTATTTGTGTTTGGATTGATTTTCCAGCACTGAAAAAAATAATATTTGCATCAAATTTTATATTCATATATAAAACTTTATAATCGGCCAAAGTTTTGCATAAAATTAGTTTATACATTTTTTGAAAAATATTTAGTTTAATTGTTTATACATTTAAGTAAACCTTTTAAATTCTGTTGAGCAAAAAAGAATGCAAAACATACAAAATAATTAAGTATGTAAATGAGGCGTTGCGGGCGATTTCGTGGGTGGAAATTAAATTTAATTCAAAATTTCATTCTGAAGCCAAAAATAAAATACAGCTAGTCAGTGGCATAGAAAAGGGGAATATTTTGTAACCTTGAATTGAAAAAATTCAATAAATTGGTCAAATCTTTCGAATTCCGCCAAGAAGTTCTAATTTTTGTAAAAATAATGCAATGGCATATTTTTTTAAAATTCTCAATAAGAAAAAATAAATAAACAAAGTCAAAATTAAATTAAGAAATTTAATCCCTTCTTCTCCATTAAAAAAAAAGCTATCTACGCCACTGCAGTTAGTTAATTATCCTAGCTCAAATAATAACTGAAAAACGTTTTATACAGTGAATTGTGACACCGACAGGTAAATGCGGTCATATGCAGTAGATTTCAAATCTATTTGCAAAGATAATAAAAACGAAATTGAACCAAGTACTTTAGTAATTCCAGTTTATTCACAAATCCTCCACAAATTTGAAATAAACGTTTGTTGCAAATGTTCGTTTCTTATAAAAATACCAAGTCATTTCCAATAAATAATCGCCAGTTGGTAAAGGAAGTCGCATCAAGTCGAGACGGAGATAAAATCCCTTGATTATTTGCGGACCCTATAAGAATGTAGTTTAAAATTTATGTTAACATGGTTTACATACGACTTCCAGGAATGCATAACTCACCATATAAGGACACGTGTGATTGATGTTTGAGAAATCCTTAACTAGCTTGTAAACAATTGAAACTATTGGATTATAAGGCTGTCTTAGAAAACGACAGGCATCAATAGTAACATTATAAAGCCATGGCTTGTACCAATTAGCTTTCTTTAATAATTGTAGTTGAATTCGTATGTTATCGACGGGGTGTAGAAAAGTTCCATTAAAATTGAAACCACTTCTGTTAAGATTAACTTTTTCAACGCTACATTGGTGTATTAGAAACAAAGACTTGTTATAGGTCTCACATTTAGCATTTGTAAGCGTGAATTCCACAGCATTCTGTGGTAGAAAAAAGGAATTAGTTTTAATAATATATGACCCACCAATTTCCGTTAACTTACATTAAAGCTTAACTTTAGAGTCAACAAAACTTGAAATACTCCAAAAATAATCACTGTTGTGCGCATCGCAACTGCTTGTGTTTGGATTGATTTTCCAGCACTGAGTAACTAAAAACCTGAATGTAATAAATTTTATATTCATATTTTTTTTTTTATACACTTGCAAAGGGCATTTTAATTTTGTCACGAAATGTGTAATGCATTGAATGAGACGTCTCTTAAAAAAGGATCGAGTTGAAATAGCCACGACTGTCTGTCCGTCTACTTAATATGCGAGCTACTTTGGCAGTTTTATAGCTATCATGATGAAACTTGTCACAGATGCTTCTTCTTTTTTTAGGTAGTACATAAACATGAACTGGCCAGATGGGACTACTATAACTTATAGCAGGCATAGGAGTGGTTGGTTGAAAAATAAGTTTCTGAATCTAAACAAATTTGTTTTTTGTTAACTTAACCACACTGACTGTAAATAGGCTTTCTATTAGTTTTATAAGCTCATCTATTTAAATCGGACTACTATATCTTATAGCTGCCATAGAAACAATATATTTAAAATGAAGTATTCTCATCCAAAACTTTTTTGTGAGGGTAAATATGTTCGGTACGCCGAAGATAACTATTCTTTTTTGTTTTCTGTTTTAAATAATTAGTTTGGTTGTTATACATTTAAATATACGTGTTGAACTTTTGTTTTAAAAAAATAATGTTGAAAAAAACAAAATAATTAATTAAGTAAATGAAGCGTTAAGAGCGATAACATTGGTGGCAAATTGAATTTCAATTGCTTTGCAAAAACGGTTCAAATAATCACTGCGATCAACGTTTCACGCTCTGGCAAGTAAATACAAGTGTATTAAAATGAAATTCAATCAAATTTGACAAGAAATGCAGAACATTTAGAGATCCTCAACAAATTTAAAATAAATGTTTGTTGCAAATGTTCGTTTCTTATAAAAAAACCACGTCATTTCCAATAAATATTCGCCAGTTGGAAGAGGAAGCCGAATCAATTCGAGACGGAGATAAAATCCCTTGATTATTTGATGACCCTATAAAAATATATATTTCAAAATGTATAGTTATATGGAACATGTTAACTGTTAGAATGTAGAACTCACCATAAATGGACATGTATGATTAATGTTTGAAAAATCTTTAAACAGTTGGAAAACAATCTTTACTAATGGATGGTAAGGATGTCGAAGAAATCGGCAGCAATCAACTGTAACATTATAAAGCCATGGCTTGTAACCATTAGCTTTCTTGAAGAGTTGTAGCTGGGCTGAAACATTATGAATAGAAGGTCCTATGATCTCGGAGTCTATATTTAAAGTAGTCTTATTACGACTTATTGCCCGAAGACGACAATGGTGAAAGACAAACCACGATTTGTTGTAAGTTTCACATACAGCATTTGTAAACTTAACTTCTATAGCATTCTGTAGAAGATACAAAAAATACATAAATCAAATTGTATGAACTAACTAATGAAATTCCATATACTTACATTGTAGCTCAACTTTAAAGTCAAAAATACTTGTAGTATTCCAAATATAACGAGTGTTGTGCGCATTGCGACTATTTGGATTGAGTTTTTAGTACTGAGTAATTGCAAAAGTATTTTTAAATATATTTTATATTATATAGTACAACTATCAGTTATAAATATGTTGAAATACTTAGTTAATTGATGATCACTTAAATGCTCCTATTACCTTTTTTTTTTGGCTTTAATTATGCATTAAACACATAATAATTCAATGTTTAAATGAAGCGTTTCAAACGATTTGATTCATATTATTCAAATGTTTCACTCTCTCTGTTTTTTTTAAAACTGTATTTGAATGAGTCTTGTTTTGAAAGCCTTGATATTAGGTTAAGTGTCTTATAATCTCTTAAGTCAACGTGTTGAAAGATTCATGTATTTCTGACAGAAAGACATATACAACATTGTACTAAATAAACTATACTTGAGGTAAGAATTATAATCTCAGAAAATATATATTTTATATTAATTGTAGTAAAATTATATTTTATATTTAACATGAGTAATTATACCATGTAAGTTTAATATTTAGTTTTCATAATCACTCTTTAATTTTCTTCGAACACAAAATATTTACAAATCCTCAACAAATTTGAAATAAGCATTTGTTGCAAATGTTCGTTTTTTATAAAAATACCACGTCATTTCCAATAAATAATCGCCAGTTGGAAAAGGAAGTCGCAACAATTCGGAACGAAGATAAAATCCCTTGATTACTTGTGGACCCTTTAAATAATAATTTCAATGTTAAAATTGTCTTATATTTTTTATGAGTTTGAGACTTACCATATAAGGACATGTATGATTAACGTTTGAAAATTCTTTAAAAAGGTTAAAAATAAGTGATGCTAATGGATTATTCTGACTTTTTACAAATTGGCAGGCATCAATTTTGATGTTATAAAGCCAGGGCTTATAACCATTAGCTCTCTTGAACATTTGAAGTTGAAGTCCAATGTTATGGACAGGAGGTCCTATGACCTCGCCATTCATATTAAAAACAGTCCTATTTCGACTTATTGCCCGAAGACGACAATGGTGAAAGACAAACCACGATTGGTTGTACGTTTCACATATAAAGTTTGTAAACTTGAATTCTACGGCATTCTGTGAAGTATACAAATATTTAAATAAATTTATTTATCTATCGATTGCAAATACTAACATTGTAGCTCAACTTTAGAGTCAACAAAATATTTATTATTCCAAAAATAACGAGATATGTGCGCATTTCGACAATTTTTTTTGACTTTTTTGTACTGAATAACTGAATAAGTATTTGCACAACAAATTTATTGTAAATTTATTATATTTGGCATTTAAAATGTAATCAATAAAGCGTTAATGTCAGTCAAAATATTAATGAATTACAGTTCATAAATATTCTGATAAAATCTAACAAAATTGATTTAAATGGTTTAAACTTTTACAGTACCGGTGATATTCACATGAGACTCAGTTTACGTTGGGCTTTCCCTAGCATTGTAAATTTTTCAAAATATATGAATATCATTATATAGCTTATGAAATTCCAAATACTCAAACTGTACCTCAATACTCGTATTAGAGTCAAGAATACGACTTTTTGGATTAATTGTCTAACAATAAGTAATAACAAAAGTACCTCTAAACAGTTTACTTATACTTTGTATTACAAATGTTAGCGCATAAATGTGTGTGATTATTGTATACTTAAAAGCTGCTATTATATTTTCTTTAGAATAAATGATGTATTAAGCACAAAATAATTCATATTATTCAAATGTTTCACTCTCCTTCTGTCTGGTTTCGAAAGCCTAGAGTAAAGTCTCCTATAGTCTTTGATAATAATCGATATATATTTTTTTTTAATTTTACTCATATTAGATTTTGTATTTAATATCAGTCCTTATATATGCAAGTTTAATATTATTATATTAACTTGTTTCAAAAATATATTTCGACATCGAATGAACTTTCATGATCACTCTTTACAAAGTATTTACAGATCCTCAACAAATTTGAAATAAGCATTTGTTGCAAATTGTGGTTTGTTATAGAAAGACCAAGTTATTGCCAATAAATAATCGCCAGTTGGAAGGGGAAGTCGCAACAATTCGGAACGAAGATAAAATCCCTTGATTATTTGTGGACCCTTTAAATAAAGATTTCAATGTTAAAATTGTATTGGGTTAATATTTTTTATGAGTTTGAGCCTTACCATATAAGGACATGTGTGATTAATGTTTGAAAATTCCTTAAAAAGTCCAAAAACAATTGATGCCAACGGATTATACTGACTTTTTAAAAATCGACAGGCATCAATATTCATATTATAAAGCCATGGCTTATAACCATTAGCTTTCTTGAAGAATTGAAATTGAACACCAACATTATGGACAGGAGGTCCTATTAGTTCTGCATTTATGTTTAAAATAGTCCTATAACGACTTATTGCCCGAAGACGACAATGGTGAAAGACAAACCATGATTGGTTGTAGGTTTCACATATAAAGTTCGTAAACTTGAATTCCACAGCATTCTGTGGAATATACAAATATTTAAATAACTTTATTTATCTATATATTCCATATACTTACACTGTAGCTTAATTTTTGAATCAACAAAGTATGTATTATTCCAAATATAACGAGATGTGTGCGCATTGCGACAATTTTGATTGACTTTTTAGCACAGAATAACTAGAAAAGTATATGTTTGACAAATTTATTGTATTATATATATTATATATATTTGGCATTTAAAATGCAATCAAGCTACGATTAATAACAGTTTATATATGAATTTATGAATTACAGTTCTTAAATATTCTGATAAAATTTAACAGTTGAGCTGCACGAGTAAAGTTATATTCTGTTAACTTTGTTAGTACCAATGATATTCACATTTAAATCATTCTGTTTAGGATTTTCGAAACTTTGTTAAATTTCTATTATCTCTCAGTATAACTCTTCCAAAAAACGTATTGTTCTGATTTCAAGAGTTCCAAAAAACTTTCTTTGAGAGTTACACATATAGCGAGAACATTTTGAAAGGGTTCTGTTTGTAAAAAACATAAAAATAACTATTGTTGTTTCAATTTTCCAAGATGATTGCATCTTTTAGGCAGTGATTTAAGTTTTGGCGCCATCTACTGTTCATTTGTTAAACACTTTTAGCGAGAGCGAAAGACTTAGCAGTAAACGAACGCGTGAGAGATAGCATAACATAGTATTATATTTTGCAATTAAACTAAAACTCAAAATCATAAACAATAAGTGAATAATAATTTAAAATGTATATTAATTTGGAGTATTTTATTTAATTTTAAAATATGTTGGCTGTACAGCTTTTCTGAAATGTTAACGTTATATGCGCAGCCTAAAAGCATGCAACAAAAATGTTAACAGCAATGCCATTTTGAGCTTAACATTTTGTTAAGCACGCGTCTGCGCGCAGTTTGAGAGCGACAGCGAACGCGAACGGTTTGCACCTGTTGCCAGCGGATTGTAAACGTCAGACTTAAGATCGGAGACCGGGTTCGAGAGGGTTCGTTTGAGCACGCTTCGAAGTTGTCGTGCGCCAGATCTGTCGTTTACCGTTGGCGTAGAGTGTTAAAGTTCAAGCAGAAGTAGTCATAATTTCGGCAAGCTGTAAAAATGGAGTTCAAGTTAAGCGAACTATATCAAAAATAGTCGGCAAATCAATATCCAATTCTGTGTAGTGTTGTGAGAATAAATACAAATAAAAGTCATAAAAGGATATGCGAAAAGTAAAAAAGCTGTTCCAGTTCCCAAGGTGGCATATGGATAAGCCGCTGGCCAGAGCCAAAAGTGTTAAAGGTGCGTCGTTCGTTGTTGTTGTGCGCATTGTCTACATTGTCAACAGTGCGATAAAGAAGAAAAACAACAGAAAAAAAAAAAACAAATAATAAAAAAAAAGTTCACATTAAAAAATTACATTAAAAGCAAATGAAATTCGAAACTGATTTGAAATGCCAAGCACAGAGGCGTCGCTGCGGCTGGCTTAACGATTTTCTGTGTCTTTTGGACATTATCAAGAGTTGAGAATCGAGGGATCATTATGAAATTTAATGTCTGTGTTGTGTTGTGTTTGTTTGAGCTGAGCTAAGCTGGGCAAACAAAAGACTTAGGCAACGAACTTGACTTGACGTTAAATATTACCACACAGCAGCAGCAAAGTTAATGGCATTCATAAAGCCATGCACATTATGCGCACTTTACTTGATTTATTTTGATGCGTTAGTTAAATTTTTGAGAAAAATGTATATGTATATAAATTCAAGTCTTGCGTACTTTCACCGGGTTGACTGCAAATGAAGTCATCACCAAATATGCCTACGACGAGTGCCTGCAACAAGATATAAAGTGGCTCCATAAAAAACCGCTAACTACTAGCCATATTTGACTATTTGCAAATAAATTTTTGAGTATTGCTTTCTCTGAGATCACTTGAACCAATTACGCCGCAAAAACTCCCACAAACATAACATAGGCCGCACATTGCACATTGACATGGCTAACATGGCTGCAATGTGTCAACAATGGCTTGTTAGCCCAACAGCAATTGACATGTGTGTGTGTGTTTGTGTGTGTGGGCTGCTGCAAAGCATGGTTAAAAATAAAAATCGAATTCAAATCGAACCAACTTGAGACTTGGTAACTTGTATATTTGTGTGTGGGCGTTGAGTAAATTATCTTTGATTTCTAATTGCCTGACATGCCAATTAATGTGCGGCCATTGGCAATTTGCAAGCGCTTTATTGGCTTAACTTGCAACTTAAACAATGTGTAGCTACATACAATTTAACAAGCGCATATCTTAGCGAGAGTGTGAATTGATCAGGCTCAGTTCAAATTGACGTCTCGAGCAACTCTTTATTGTTGCTGTTGTGCTTGATGCAAGACGAAAGAGAGGCAGCCAAGCCGAAACGCCTTAATTAAAACTGGCAACTGTGGATGCTACCATTTTTTTTTTTCTACAAGCAAAAAATAAACTTTTTAATTAAAAGTAGACACAACAGCAGCAGCAGCAACACTCAACATGGCGCACTTGGTGTCCATTTGATTGACAAGCGGAACCCGTCGCGACATTGGGGAAAGGGGGCAACGATACAGGTTAATTGTGTCCATTTAGTGAGGCGACGCCAATAGAGGAAAGTGCCAAGGCAGCTGGCCTGCAATTTGCGGCCATATTTTATGAGACCGCACATTGATTACAGCAGCAGCAGCAGCAACAAGAACAACAACAACAGCACCAACTTCCAATAATAAAAATTTTGCTGTTTGGCATTTTAGTTTTGTCTGCGCTTAATTTAGAAATTCTTTGTGGCAAATGTTTTCGCTTTGGCGATAATTATGCAGCAGCTGCTGCTGCTGCTGCGGCTGCAGCCGGCGGCAACAACGCCAGCAACTGTTGTTTATGGCCGCGATCATTGGCACTGCCATAACAGCAACAACAACAACAACAACTAGACGGCTAGTCAATTATGGCTAGGCTATCAACTTTCTCCGCTTCAGCACCCTCCCTCACTTGGCCTGCTTGCCTAACCCCAATTGCAGCCTAGTCAGCCAGTCTGTGTTAATTTGTTCGTTTCACGCAATTCATAGAGCATGAAAAATCTCAAGCATTTATTCAACAGATTTATTGCTAACGCCTGATATCGGACAACAATCGAAGCGTTTAACAGTTAAGCACAGATTTAGCATAACAAAACACCCGCTTGAAAGTCAAAGGTGTTGAGCGTGTGTGTGTGTGTTTAGTTAGTGCGTGTGTGTATTGGGCGTGTGTGCTTCTGCTGTGGTTCAACAACCGCTTAACATCTTCATCAAGTTTGTTGCCTAAGTCTTTTGTTTCAAACGTAACATTCCGACTGCAAATAATTTGTATAAAAAAATTGTTAAAAAATTCCTAACAGACTCAAATATTATAGCGATATTAATCATTTATATAACAGCAATGTTTATGCCTCTTTTGGGAGCTAATTGGACAGTCTTTTTTTTGGCGTATTCAACACAGAACACACACGCAATTAGCCAAATATTGTTTTGCGTTTTAGTTTTGTTGTCGTCTGTGTGTGTTATTTTTATATTTTTGGTAGCGAATCTCATAAAACGAATTTGCCTAGCCATAAATCATAAAGAAAGGCAACTGCTCGTAAATTAATTAGCCAACATTACGACTATTTAAATGAGGAAGTTATATCGTTTTTGGCCACTAATGATGCGACGTTTTTGAGCAGCTGAGCTTTTGAGCTGCTGCTGAGAATGAGCGCACAAATTTCTAGCTCAATGATAAATGATAGTGCATTCAGCTAGAAAAAGTTGCCGTTGGCTTCAAATTGCCCCGTTGACCAGGCATGCATCATTATGATCATTATGATCAACATCATCATGCAGATCTACTGCGTCATCAGCAATGTCGAGTGCAATTGTATCTGTCAAGCTGTCAGCTTGTGTTAGCGTGCAAATCATCCGCCAAATAGATAACAACTGGTTCACAGCTGGTTAACGCTCTGGGCGGCTTGTGCTTATTTATTTATTTAAGCTAACTCAAATAGATCTGAAGATCGGCTGAAGCAGATCTGTAAGTGGAGCAAACGTTGTTGCATGCCGCATGCTTTGCATTTTGATTGCATTTGACATTCAACACGGACGCGCTCAGCTTCCACAGATAAGACTGGCTTTTAATTAAAGCGCATGCAACTGCAACAAAATAAACTACAACTGCAACTACAACAAAAACAACAACAAACAAACGCCTACGCCTGTGCAACGAAGGCGTGACTTTCATTTATGTTTTTTACACTCTTTTTCCAGAGGGAGAAACTGTATGTTGGGATTGTGCATTGGCGGCTTTATTTTAAACTGGAGCAGTCAAATTTGTTATGGATATACAGTTAGATAAGGTGTTAAGATTCTTTTGACAAAAAAAAATCAACATAAATTTAAAAAAAAATGCTTTATTTGAATTCCAGTTTCTAAACAGTTTAAGAAAAAAAAAGGTTTAGGTGTTTGAAGCTATTATTTTTAGTTATGATATTTTTTATTATCTTTTTGAAAACTATGGCAAGCTGCTATTGGCTTGAAAACTATGCCTGTACACCCCTGACACTTCAAATAAAGGAGAGTATACCACAACCGGCAACATTCAGCTGCAACAATTTTAATTGTTGCATTTGCATTTTCACTTTGCCAATTTGCCGCCTGCTTTTATATTGCTCGCTGAATTTGATGCAATTAAATTTGATATCAAATGACAGAAATTCATTTAAAAGGCAATCAATTTGGGCAGACACAAAAGCGTTTTGCACGCTGCTACAACTTAATAACCAACTTGGGGTCTACAAGCCATTAGTCGAGGCGTTAGATTATTATCAGGCCAATGAAATATGAGCCAACAGCAACAACACGCTAGACAATGCCTCATTAGAGGCCAACAAAAAAGCACAAACAAAAACTAGTTTGACAGCCAAAAGCTTTTGAGCCTAAGTCTAAGTCTAAGACTAAGACTAAGACCTTAAGACTAAACTGTGTTATTAGAATTTCCACTCCAGACGCTGTGCCGTATCCCAAAAGCTGGGCACACTTAAATTATAGTTCAGACAGCGCTGCCACATAAAATATAGAAACAAGTTAATCCATTAGCGGGCGCGGTCTGCGTCTTCATCGTTGTCTTCATCTCTTCAGCTGCTTTTTCATATGACGATCTTTTCGAAAAAGAACGACAATAAAAACAGCAACAACAACAACATCAACTATTATAGTAGCAGCTGGTATACAGTTAAGTTATAACTGGAAAATCGTACATTGTAGCGCCTGTTATTAAATACATATTTCCATCTTTGTACACATCGCATTCATCGCATTCGTATGCTAATATTGAATATATGTCAGCTGCCTCCATCTCAGCATCCATCCCACTTTGATTCTGACTCTGACTTTGATACACGTTAAGGCCGTTCAAAATTATGAGATTTACAGTTGTTTCTTCTTTTTTTATTCATATGCAGACAGAGGTCGTGTCTAAATGAGTTGTCATGTCGGCTCTTGGCTTTCTATTTGGCCTAAGCCGATAACTTGAAACCTGTGTGTGTGTCTGCTATTGTCGGAGGCCCAAAATCACATTTCTGATAACACAATTTAATGCATAAGTGCTTTCGAGTCGCTCTAGGCCGCCACATCACATGCTACATTGAATTTTGACTTTGTGGCTTGTGTTTGTACCCTGGAAATGGGTATTATAAGTTAGTCACGTTTGTGTGTGACGCATTGAAAGCAATGTGTTTCGATCTCATAAAGTATATATGTTCTTTAACAGAAGGTCGTGCTGAGTTGATATAGCCATATCTGTCTGTTTTTATGTCAGCTTAATATGCTTACTTTTGTTGAGCGCGATTAAATGCGATCGGATCGGATAACTTTATCATAAATCCATCTTTAAAATGTGCGTTCTAATATTTATTTGTTTGCATAATATACTTGTTTATTTTATGAGATATTTCATCATATTTTTCGATATATCATTTAAATTGAATTAAAATCTGAATGCAATATCATTAAGCTGCAATAGCAACAGTTTGCTTAAGAACGAGTTTAATGAAAAACGTTTTGTGCATTACAGTTGTCATTGAAGTAATTTTTATTACAATGCCCGCAAGGGTATTAAGCCTTTCAGCAGACCGCAGATAACATTTTCTTTCATAATTTATTTCCATTTTCCATTTATGATGCGGCTTCTGTGTTTTGCGTTGGCATTTGTTCGTGTGGGCGTCCTGGAAGAATTGCAGCAACAAAAGGGCGTTATTAGTTCAAAGTCGTGAAAAGGCGTGGGCCAAGTGCTTCAGGTTGTTAGATGTCCTAGATAAAGCGCCGAACCGTTGCACAGATTTCCGGCTTACCCGCTGGCAGTTATGACTGTCTATGATTTGCTGCTGCAGACTGACCTCAGACTGTTGTGAGCGCATTTTATGGAGCTGGTCTGAAAGATTACTGAGATTTCCGGCTCATTGAAGTGTAGTTTTGTATGCAGTTAAGTAGTAGGTAGCTGGCTGACCTCAAGAAATAAAAGCCGCTTGTCTCAATTTGGCATCATTAAATATAAACGTGGCAAAATGTAAATCTAGACAAAGCAATTGACTTTATAACCTGCATTGCAGCAAATTAGATATGCCTGTAGTAACTGTAAAAACAACTCGCATAAATAATAATAAAATTAATTGCATGTCTGTCATTTTCCACGCAATTTTCACGCAAAGCGCTGCGAGCATTGAAAAGTTGGAAAACATTGACAAATGTTTTTGCTGCAATACTCAAATCATAATAATAATAAAAATAATAATACTAATAATAAAAGGCACAATAAAAGTAGACGGGCCAAAGCAATTGCAGTTGAGGATTGATGGCAGCGCCGCCGGCTTGAAAAAAAAACAGCAGCAGCAACTAAAACGCGGCAGCAACTGTTGCCAATTTAGCAAGACTTCTCAGTCAAGTCAGTTTGCAGTTGGCAGGGCAAACTGTCAAAACTGCAGCTCAACTCGACTCAAGTCAAGTCAAATGCAGGCAAAATCAAAGTTAATGCAAATTGTTGGCAACAGCAACAGCAGCAACATCAACTTTAACAACAGCAACATCGATTTCAATCAATTAGGTTGCTGTTTTGCCGGCCATTGGGTCAACTCACTTAACATAAACTATCGTATTTTATTGATAAATTATGCGCTGACTATCGCGACACCGATCGGCGTCGCTTACACATGTCCGTGCATGTATCAATAAATACTAACGGTGCTTGCTGCCTCTACCCCACCCATTTCATCTATGCCTCTCAACAGCAACAACTACAGCTTCCCATCAACTTTGTTGGCATCTCAGCATCGCCGGAAGTCTTTGTGCGGCAAATACTCAACTCTCTGTCGGTTTTTATTTTTTAGTTTTTGTCTGCTGCAAACTCCCACAAACTACTCGACTCTATTTAGTGGCATATATCGTATGTTATGTATCTCGGGTTGGGCTATAACAACTGTAACATTTAGTTGGTAACACATTCAGTTCAACTTTTATGTTGGATACCTGATATCTTGTTTTAACTGCGTATTGGAATGTTCAGTGTTGATATTTCACATACTACAGCTGTAATTTATTTTATAGTTAAACACATTGTCAGTTTTCCGAAATCGATATTTCTATTTTGAAAGTATTCTAATAAAATTGTTTCTGGAATTTACTTAAAAATCATTTAATGCAGCAAATATTTGAAAGCAATTTAGTCTTATTTGCATGCATACAAATAAAGTGGATATATCTTTGAGAATGCTTTATCAAAGTAATATTCTGTTCTCAAAACTTTTAATATTCCTAAAAAGGCCTTTTATCTGCTTTTATTTAATGAAAAAGGTCAATATTTATTTTTAATATATTTTTTAAAAATATATGTATGTATTGTTGTCTATTATACTTTAAGTATAAAATAATATTTATATTTAAAATATTTTTTAAAAATATATGAAGTATTGTAGAAATTCTATTGTTGCCTAATATTAAATCAAAATCATTTCTTTAACATTTTGATATGGTTTAAAATATCAGATATAGATACTTGTTCAAAAATATTTTTTTAAATTTTTGATGTAAAGAGTTTGAGATTTCACAGCATAATTCAAAATATTTCCTTTCCTGAGTATTTTAAGCCCATTAAATTCAAGTTAAGTTGAAGCTTGATTATAAAATAATCAAATATTTAGGATCAAGCAACATTACTCGGAACTTTTAAAGTGTACTTTGAATACAGATTATCTCTCTGCTGTAAATTTTCAGAAATTTTGAAAACTAAAGTGGTAAATCATGAATTTCACAACATTAACAAAGCAAATATTCATAGAAATGTTTATGACGCGTATATTCAAATGAATTTCAAAATAGTTTAACAGTTTATAATAATTTCAGAAAGCGCATTTATGCTTCGGTGCAGATGAACTAGTTTTGAATGCGTTGCTTTTTATGATTATTGTTTGATCGCGTTTTAATCACATGCAATTGCAATTGTAGAGGCAGAGTTTTCAGTTGGGTCTCTCAGGGGCTGAAGCTGACTGAGCCGGGCTAAGCTTTAGTGGCACATGTGAAAGATGCGATGGCCAAGTGCGGCATTTCTTTGGGAATCAATGGCAGAGTGGTTGGCGTGGTTGCCTTGAACTGGTTTTTGCTGCACCACTCACTTAGCGGGGCTAATCACACCCGCTGCTGTTGCTGCTGCTGCTGCTGCTGGGGACTGTGACTCAAACTGGGACTGTGCTCGCTTCTAACTGCAAAATCTTTTGCTGCTTTTGCCTGCTGCCCACATTCACATCGCGTGCTGCGGTTTCCTTTGGCTTGTTTAGTTGTTGTTTGGGTTATTTCTGCCTGTCTACATTGTTGTGGTAAATGCAGTTGTTTGGCTGGAAATCATCTTCATTTCTATTTTTACCGGAAGCCAAATGCCAGTTTCTGGTTGTTTATGTAGGCGGCGTCCAGTTATGATTGCATTTGTTCTTCTTGTTGTTCTTTATAATTCAATTATGTGCACGTATGCCATGCAGCTTGCACTTGTTCTATACACAGTCTGTGTGTGTTTTCGTTAGTTCTGTTAGCTGGCATTATATTATTGCATTCAAGTCACAGGCTGAAACCAAACAGTAGTTGTTTGCTTTTTTGTTAGTATGCGGTAATAAATATGTAGAAATATGTGTTACGCAATATAGCTTCTTATTTTGCAAAGAATATGGAGTGTTAACAGCATATTCCACTGTTGATATCTTTAATCAGTTCTCTTGGAACAAATCGACTATCCTCTCTTAAATAAGGCACTTTTAAAATCAACCAGAGTCAATATGATAAAACACAGAACACATTAAAATTTCTTTAAAGAATTGCTTGATGTTTGATGTAATCTGCTTGGCTGCTTAACTGTGAGCAACTTTTAAAGCACAGTAGAGCTTTGGCTAAGTTATTATTATAGTTAATTCAACATAAGTTAGTTGTTCTCATTTGATGGACAGCTGTGTGTCAAACTAATTTTATACTTATGCGTCTACTTGTGTAACTAATTCACACACATCTTAAAGTTTGAGCTGCTGCTGATGTTGCTGCTGTAATCATAACTCGGAGCTAATGCCAATAATATGTGCTGGATCCATTAGCCGCATGGGCAACGCCTCCTTTGGCTGATGGCTCAAAGAAAGAAGGCTAAGAGCACTAAGCGAAAAGCAGCTTAATGCACACACACATACACACACACACACTAATACACACAGACAGCACACTCAAAAAGCTGGCTGACAGTTGCTAAGCTGCAATTGCTGCCAAGGCTTTGGCCAACACTCAAAGTGGCCGCCAGTGCAACTTATGGGTTGCAGTTGCTGCTAGCACCGCGCACCGTAGCAACTGCTGCAACTGCAACTGCTGCTGCTGCTGCTGATGATGATGATGATGAAGATGAAGTTATTATTATCTGACAAGGGCATCGCCGCAGAAGAAGACTGACTGCATTTGCCGCACTTAGCGCACATTTCAGTGAAGAGTTATCCACCAGCAGCAGCAGCTATCTTTATTAGAGGCGTGACTAATCGCCCCTCTATGCCACTCTACCCCCCGTCCTTTATGCAATCTACTGGCAATGTCTAGTGGTAAATGTATACGCTTTGCTATTTGCGCAGCAGCCATCATTATTAGGCGACGCCGATGTGTAAACGGCGGCAATGTCTGCAAATTTGATTAGCTTCAAGTGTGCAACAGCAGCAACAACTATCGATTGCTTCCGTGTGCTGTTTTCTTGGGCTTAATCAACGACTGCAACTGCAACTGCAATATCTACTGCTTGTTCGAACTGCAGCAGCGATGCTATCGTAACTTGAAAGTGTTAGATTTTTGTAGCCGTTGCTGTTGCCACTTCTTTGTTCTTCTGAGCTGCATACGAAATGAGCCTTTCAATTTGAAAGTAAATTATATGCAGTCTCAAACGATCGATCAAAGTTGCATTCATTTTCTTTTCAAGCTGTGAAAGTGTACAAGATTTAAATAAATTATGCAGCCCAGGCAATTAGTGCGGCATTTGACAATGTAGACAATAAATTTCAACGAAAAAGAAAGCAATAAAAATTAAAATTTATTAAACCAAAAAAAGAAATGTCAATGCTAACAAGCAAAATCTAAAAAAAAAACATAACAAAAAGCGACTAAAGCAGAGAGAAAAATAATTACAAGCCAAGAACAATAATAATAAGCAGCGGCAGCAACATGAGCAGCCTGTCAGCAGTAACTAAAACAAC